>OU015474.1:14715538-14723951 GCA_907164805.1 Brachyptera putata
TCTTATGGGGATTGGCCGGGACTATCTCAAAACAACGTTCTATCGCGATCGTCGTTGTAACGAGCGTCGTACTATCAAGGTTGTACTGTATACATATATATATATATATATACATATATATATATATATATAGAGAATATCCCACATATATATATATCCTAATTCCTAATTATATTCTAATAAAATATACTATATATTATATTTGTATATATATACATATATATATATATATATATATATATATATATATATATATATATATATATATATATATATATAAATATATCATATATATATATATATCCAATAATATTTAATAAAATATCCCATAAATATTTATATTATTCTAATAAAATATATATTATATTGTAATATAGATATAACGTATATATATTATATATTATATATATTATAAATATCACATATATATATATCCTATTCCTATTATATCTATAAAATATAATATTATATATATACCTAATTATATATATATATATATATATATATATATATATATATATATATATTATGAAATATCCCACATATATATATATCCTGATTCCTAATTATATTCTAATAAAATATATTAAATATTATATTTGTTAATATATATATATACCGTATATATATATATATATATATATATATATATTATAAAATATCCCACATATATATATATATATCCTAATTACCTAATATATAGTTCCTATATAAATATATAATATTATATTGTATATATATATAATCTTATATATATATATAATATATATATATATATATATATATATATATATATATATATATATATATATATATATATATATATTATAAAATATCCCACATATATATATATATCCTAATTCATAATTATATTCTAATAAAATATAATAAATATTATATTTGTATATATATATATATATATATATATATATATATATATATATATATATATTTATTTATATATATATATTATAATATATAGTATATATATATATATAGATATATATATATATATATATATATATATATATATATATATATAGATATATAGAGATTAGATATATATATATATATATATATATAGGCCTATATAAATATATATATTATATATATATATATATATATATATATATATATATTTATTTATATATATATATATATATATATAGGCCCATATAAATATATATATATATATATATATATATATATATATATATATATATATATATATATATATATATATATTATAAAATACCCCACATATACATATATCCTAATTCCTAATTATATTCTAATAAAATATATTCTATATTTGTTATATATATCCAAGTATTGAACTGATTGACGTATTCTCTCAACATGTAGGATATATTATTGTATATAGAAATGTTTCACTGAATCAGTCCACATGGATCACATCTCAGCAGCACACACGTGTCTACGCCCCCGGCACGAATAACACGGAGGTGCTGGAGTTGCCGGTATTTAGGATCCGCTCACAGGTGACAACTGGGGACCCGCGACCGTCAGCGCGCGGCGGTGTCGAGCATTCCGTCCACATCATTACAAGCTAGTACCTGGCTGTTGATACGGGGGGGCGTGCGCAAATAGAGAAATTTATCTTTAATATTTTTTTCCATTTTCAAAAACCAGTGTAATTGAATGAAAAGTTCACATCTCAAGATAATTTTATGCACTTTAATTAATACGACATTTTAGTTTCGTGAATTCAATCAGTTTTGAGATAATACTTCAATGAATTTCATCACATTCTTTTTATTCATTGACGTATTATCTTAAAACTGATTGAATTCACTGAAATAGAATGTCATAATAATGGAAGAGCATACATTTATCTTGGAGATGTGAACATTTCATTCAATTACACTGGTTTTTGAACATGGAAAAGAAGGAGTGAAGATGAATTCCTCTATTTTTCTAAGCAACGTGCACGCCCCTACAAATCACGGTCCGGTGTAAGACCTGGCATAGTTAGTGGATTGAGCGATAGTTAGGGAATTCCCTGGTAACTATTTCTCTTCTTCAACGACGCTCGTTCTGATGACCAAGATCTATTGGCGGCGGTGAATGATACACGAGATGATGGGATGATGAGATGAAAGGTTATTTTATTCAATGTTTTTGGATGATATAAGGAGGAGTCGGTCGTGGCCTGTTAAGGAATCATCCCAGTATTGACCTGAACGGCAGAGGGGAACCACGATGCACCCCTGTCCGGATGGTCGGCCATGGCGGGAATCGAGCCCCGGTCTCCTGAATGACGGTTCAGTGAGCTAGCCACTCGACCACTCGTCTCAGAGATACAAGTTGGGAAAAAGCAGCCTGTGTTGTAAAATCAGCGAGCTGTTGATATCATGGAATGTAATGATAGCTATACACACACCCAGTTTTTGAAACAATTGAGTCTATATAGTTGTTGCCTTCATTACTCTGCCAATTTGTTGATCAACCCTAAAAAAACTTGAATCTACTCATTATATTTCCAACTTGATGGGCCTACTTTCGCTTTGTGTTTGGTTTTTGTAGTCGATACGTTTTGCCAATAATCCAAGGGGGTGCATGCAATGCTGGTTACACAAATAGATAAATAGACCTTTAATATTTTTTTCCATCTTCAAAAACCCGCGTAATTGACTGAAAAGTTCACGTCTCCAAGATAATTGTATGCTCTTTAATTAATATGACATTCTATTTCAGTGAATTCAATCAGTTTTGAGATAATACGTCAATGAATTTCATCACATTCATTTTATTCATCGACGTATTATCTTGAAACTGATTGAATTTGCTAAAATAGAATGTAATTAATTAAAATCATAAAATTATCTTGGAGATGTAAAGTTTTCATTCAGTTAGGCTGGTTTTTGAACATGGAAAAATATTCATAAATGTGAATTTCCCTTCTTTCAGTCGTTTGTTCAGCATATTGATATGTCCCAGACAGATTCCTACACTCCACAGGACTGACAGTGCTTGAGGGAGTTCACGCAGAATAGAGATTCACCTTTCTACTAAATTATTCACAAATAGAAAAGTATACCAACTCCAAATAATGATATGCTCTTTAATTAGTATGTAATTATATTTCTTTTTAAAAATAATACGCGAATAAATACCAAGTATGTGATGAAATTCATTGACATATTATCTCAAACTGATTTAATTCACCAAATGGAATGTCACATTAACTAGGAAAACGCCACATATGCGTTGTTAGACGAGCGAATAGTAATAGTATGGGTACAAATGGGTAAAAACTGCTTCGAGTGGTACCAATTTAGCACAATTTATGTTTTTCTTCAAAATGGCTGCCCCGATCAAGCTGAAAATTTCTAGAAATGTGTATCAAAATGTAATTCAACTTCACGCAAAATTTCAACTTTTTGGAAAATCAAAATATTCTCTTTTTTTCCGCTGTGTTATTCTAACGGGTATTTCTGGAATTTCTGAAATTCGCAAAAAAAAATGTTACCACCCGATAATACCACAAAACTATACAGATCTAAGTTAGATGAGGAACCATATTGAAAAAAAGTTTGAAGTTGATAGCTGTAGCCGTTTGACCTGTGGAGAACCGACAAAAAAACATAAAAAATAAATAAAAAAATAAAAACGAACCCCAATTTTTTTCAGTATGTCGCATTGAATCCTCGCTATGGCTCGTCTAATTGAAGAGCATAAAATTATCTTGGAGTTGGTACCATTTCAATTGAACGCCACTGGTTAGTGAACGTGGGAAAGACGAGTGCATCTAAGCACCTTGATCGTGACGACAGCAACTATAGTTCAAGAGCACACAACAGAAAACCGAGTAGTAAACTAAATCATGTTTCCAGTCAACTAAATCAAGAAAATGAATTACAATCCAGATCCTACTCGATGATCGATCAGTACTCCATGTATTGAGCGTGGCCGACAGATTTGACAAGGAAATGGAAATACAAGGCAAATTATTGTCGTTTTATCCATTTATTAGGCTCAAATATACATTTACTTTCATCGTACTAAATTAGTTGAATCGAAATATATATATATATATATATATATATATATATATATATATATATATATATATATATATATATATATATAATATATATATATAAATATATATATATATATATATATATATATATATATATATATATATATATATATATATACATATATAATATATATATATATACATATATAAATATATATATATATATATATATATATATATATATATATATATATATATATATATATATATGTCAGAATCAAGTAGAAGTGCCAAGAATTTGTATACATTGTACAAAAATCTATAATTTGTGATTTATTAGTCAGTATATAAAAAAGAACACATGGCCCTCAAATTCAACTGAATTGTCACTGAATTAATTGATTTTATTTCAATGTTGCTCATCAACGACCCCACCATCAGCTAGGTTATACGGGGGTTGAATTTCTTTCCATAAAGTCATTTTAAAAGATCATGAAATGGCCTAACCAAATAAGACTTGGACCCTAGTAGGACAAAATCCCTATAAACTCCCACCCTTATGGCTTCATCAAACAAGTGCCGAATGTAAAGACAAGAAAGTTATGTGATCAGACAAAATCACTGCCAATAGGATCACGTTGACTCTACTTATGGACGTCAAGCGAATACACAATGACAGGAAATACCAATTTAAAATTAAAACTAATCAATTCCTGTCTTGAAATCCACTCACCATGTGTACAATATGAAGCCACGTTAATCCTCAACTGTCACTGAACGAAAATCACTGGCATTTCACAATCACAACAATACAGAAACCTACAATCGTCTGCACTGAAAACAACTTCACAATCCGAGACAAATTACAATCAACTCAAAATCCACTCGTGACGTAAATAAATGGAAACAAGCGACGATCGCGGGTAATTGTGACGTAATGCGCGAGTATCGACACGCACTCGACCGACCGCGACCTGCGACTGAAGGAGACTGACGTTCGAAATTCAACCCCAGCCAAAATGCATAGCTCGAGTCCCCCCTCCCCTAACCACCCCTCCCCCCTACCGCCTACCCCTCCGCGCGCGGCGCAAAGCAAGACCGCTCGATAATACAGGGCTACTAGCCAATTGATAAACCTACGTTCCTGCAATGCGAAGGTGTAAAAGGTTTAATTTGATCAAGGAAGAAAGGTTTTATCTGGGATTAGGGTTGTGGTAATTGGGAGAAAGGGTCGTTGAGGTGGAACGATAGTTTTAATTAATTTTATTGTTTTTGTTTTGATCGTTTTTTTTGTGGTGTTTGATTTTTGTTGGTTGAAAGTAATAAAGTACTTATTGACGGATGTTATAGATAAACGATAGTCATGGGTTCGATTCCCTGATTAGACATCTGTGTATTTGATTGTCTATAATAGCTTTCATTTTTCGACTATTTTTTTACCCCGAATAATCTATCCGTGGCTCTGTCTGCTGAGGCACAGCTTTAGAAACTCGTTAAAAGTCGTAAAAGTCGTTCCCTAATCATCACGTCGTCGTTTTGGGGGGGTATGGGGACGACCCCGTACAACCTAGCTGTTGGTGGGGTCTTTAAGAATGGACGTAATCCAGCCGTGCGAGCAAAATAATCTTAGACTGCATTTGCGAGAAATACTGGACTGTTGATCAAGCTAATTATCAATTAAGTTACAGAAATATTCTTGGTAACGATGGGTAAGATAATCCGCGATTATCGCTTAATCAACCAATTGATTGTTTGTAAAACCGGTCCTCAATTAACGGTACTGTTTTAATTATTACTAGGAAAACGCCATATATGCGTTGTTAGACGAGCGGATAGTAATAGTATGGGTAAAAATGGGTAAAAACACTAAAAACTGCTTCGAGTGGTACCAATTTAGCACATTTTATGTTTTTTCTTCAAAATGGCTGACCCGATCAAACTGAACATTTCCAGAAATGTGTATCAAAAATTCATAATGTAATTCAACTTCACGCAAAATTTCATTTTTTGGGGAAAATGAAGATATTTTCTCTTTTTTACCGCTGTTGGATTCTAATGGGTATTTTAATAATTTTTAAAATTCCCAAAAAAAAAGTGACCACCCTATAATGCCACAAAACTATACAGATCTAAGTTAGATGAGGAACCATATTGAACAAAAGTTTGAAGTTGATAGCAGTAGCCGTTTGACCTGTGGAGAACCGACAAAAAAACAGAAAAAAATACAGAAAAATGAACACCAATTTTTTTCAGTATGTCAAATTGAATCCTCGCTAAAGCTCGTCTAATTACCAAGGCGAGGATGTTTATGCAATATAATGTATTTTGTTCACCCTTCATCACAGGCTCATTGATGGATATATTATGATTTAGGCAGCCCTGATTCTGAAAATGCACATTTTATTATGCATGAAACTACATAGACATATTTGGGAACATTTTTGCTATAAATGCGTATTTATGCTTTTTAAGTGCAAATTCAATCATTTTCAAGAGTTTACTCAGTATTTCCTATTATTTTCTGAACAATATTACAAAGTACATTACCAATTTCATTCTCATTTCTTCTTGGATCATGGTAGACCTACATACTCTAAATACTATGCATTATTAATTTGATAAAGAGCAACTGTTTCAAGACGAAATTAACTGTTCTTTTTAATGATCCCAATTCCATTCTAAAGGCCCACAGATATTTACTATTGACATTTTCACCATAGTTTTGAACCTGTAATTAAAAGCGTATTTGTTGAATAACCACTAGATAATGCGAAATTTTAATCGTATATTAATGCATTTCAGGCGCTTATTTATGCATTTTCAAGTTCATAAGTGAATACATAATCGAAGCTGTTTTCGTGCATAAACATCCAAGCCGCAAGCCCTGATTATTACCATCTGAATCTTGTCATACAATCAAGCCAAGGTTATTAGTGACTTAGTGGGACTGTCGAGAAGCGGTGTCAGGGCCCTTATTCCTCACATAAATCAGATGTGAGAGGAATAAAAGTGAGATGAGAAAATGATTATCTCACTTTATTTTCTCACATCTGATTTATCTCAGGAATAGGGCTCCAGGACTGAGAAAACTCCTCAGTCAGAGTCAATTAATAGCTGATTCAGTTACCCCGGCTACCCGGGTGTTCACGCGTGTTGAGTGAGGGGGGGAGGTGATAATTGGGAGAGGGTCGGAGGGGAAATGAGGACTTTAATTGCTTGATTGGGTGGACTGTTTATGGGCTACGATATAATCGATATGATCGACAATATTATTGTGTGAAATTAAACGACTGTAGCTATGAATATTCATCAGTTTCAATCTACCAGACCCGATAATGAACAGATTTCCTTCGTGAAGTTTTTCAAGGAATCTTTCATCAAATGAGGTGGCGAGGAATCTTAATCCAGAGCATTTTCAGAGATTTAATTCCATTCATTTTCTTCCGCATAAAATATTACAGAACATGTTAAAAACAATGTATAATATGTAATGTATATGGAAAGTCAGATTATGTAAAATACAATATAAAATATGTGAAATATATAAAATAAATATATCACATTATCATTCAAGGTTAAAAGAAATAGAATGTGTGGGAACAGAACATACATACATTATAACATAACTAGGAAAACGCCATACATGCGTTGTTAGACGAGCGGATAGTAATAGTATGGGTAAAAATGGGTAAAAACTGCTTCGAGTGGTACCAATTTAGCACATTTCATGTTTTTTCTTCAAATGGCTGACCCGATCAACCTGAAAATTTTTAGAAATGTGTATCAAAATGTAATTCAACTTCACGCAAAAAATCATATTTTTGGAAAATAGGCCTATTTATACTTTTTCCTCTGTGTTATTCTAAAGGGTATTTTTGAAATTTCTAAAATTCATAAAAAAAATTTACCGCCCGATAATGCCACAAAACTATACAGATCTAAGTTGGATGAGGAACCATATTGGAATATAGTTTCAAGTTGATAGCTGTAGCCGTTTGACTTGTGGAGAACCGACAGAAAAACATAAAAAAAATCTCAGTATATCACATTGAATCCTCGCTAAAGCTCGTTAGATGAGCGTAGCGAAGATTTTCATTCCATATACCGAAAAATTTTGGGCTTGGTTTTTATCTTTTTTTTGTGTGTGTAATTTTGTACGCGGCATACAGGTCAGGAAAAAGTTTCAATCAACTCGAAACTTTTTTTCCTAAATTGGTGTTATACCAGAATAGGTTGGGATTGTTTTTCGGAAAAATCGGTCAAACGGTGTCTCCGGAAAAAATTTGGAAAGTATGGAAATTCCCCATAAGAATAGGCCAGGGAGAAATACTTGGAAAACCAAAATTTTCCAAAAGCTCTCAAATTTATACTGAATGTGGAAAGATCTATCAATTTTAACACGATTGT
>OU015474.1:14724451-14750934 GCA_907164805.1 Brachyptera putata
CCACGATGAAACGAAAATTGTTGTGAAACTGCTGCACACCATTCAGAGAAGTACCTTCTAAAATATGGCCGATCCATAATGAACATTTCCAATAATAAAAAAATCGCCCTGGTGGGAACTTTTTCCCTCTGGTGACTGGGGACGCCTTAAGCAATAGAATTGGAAAGGGATTACAAAGAAGTACGAGGGGAGGGGTAAGAATGGAAGAGGAAAAAGTGGATAGAGAAGTAGGTAAATATGGATTCATACAAAGAACGACGCGGGAATGGAATGCATTGGAAGAAGATATCAAGAATATAACGAAGATCGGTGATTTAAGAAGAGAGCAAAGAAAGAATAACAATTGTATAATTTTATCGAGTAAGTTTGATTGTAATTTCATGAGAGTAATCATTAGCACCTGTTTTAATAACAATCTGTAATTAATAAATAAAATAACTAACTAAAATAACTAACCAGAAACCTTGCAATTTGAAACCTTTGACATATGAAAGTATATCAAAAATGTTTACCCAGTTAACTTATTGATGGACTGAAAGTGTGATATTAGGCATATAAAACAGACTTCCGGCAATTTTTTTTTCAATATCGAAACTTGATGCAAAATAATTGTTCCCTTATTAAGGCTAGGGATGAAAGTAGGATCGTTTGGACGGCACACCACAAGGGCGATCTCACCACCCCATCTTATTATTATTTTAAACTAGGAAAACGCCATATATGCGTTGTTAGACGAGCGAATAGTAATAGTATGGGTGAAAATGTGTAAGAACTGATTCGAGTGGTACCAATTTAGCACATTTCATGTTTCTTCTTCAAAATGGCTGACCCGAAAAAGCTGAAAATTTTTAGAAATGTGTATCAAAATGTAATTAACTTTACGAAGGAAAATGAAAATATTTTCTTTTTTTTCCGTCATGTTATTCGAATGGGTATTTTTGAAATTTCTAAAATTCATAAAAAAGAAGTTACCCCCCGATAATGCCACAAAACTATACAGATCTAAGTTAGATGAGGAACCATATTGAGAAAAAGTCTAAAGTTGATAGCTGTAGCCGTTTGACCTGTGGAGAAGCGACAAAAAACATGGAAAAAAAACGAACGAACGCCAATTTCTTTCAGTATGTCAAATTGAATCCTCACTAAAGCTCGTCTAATAATACACAATCAGAAAGTTTCACTTTCTAGCGGATAACAAAAATATTCCGACCGTGACAGGACTCGAACCTGCAGTCTTCGGATTCGAAGTCCGACGCCTTATCCATTAGGCCACACGGTCTCCTGTAGGTGTACCAACCCCTAGCGTAACGTCTTCAGTATCAGTGTAACATTGACTCTCCGTCTAGTGAAACTGCTTCACACCATTCAGAGAAGTAGCTCATCATTAGGCCACACGGTCTCATGTAGGTGTACCAACCCCTAGCGTAACGTCTTCAGTGTCAGTGTAACATTGACTCTCCGTCTAGTGAAACTGCTTCACACCATTCAGAGAAGTAGCTTATCCATTAGGCCACACGGTCTCATGTAGGTGTACCAACCCCTAGCGTAACGTCTTCAGTGTCAGTGTAACATTGACTCTCTGTCTAGTGAAACTGCTTCACACCAATCAGAGAAGTAGCTTATCCATTAGGCCACACGGTCTCATGTAGGTGTACCAACCCCTAGCGTAACGTCTTCAGTGTCAGTGTAACATTGACTCTCCGTCTAGTGAAACTGCTTCACACCATTCAGAGAAGTAGCTTATCCATTAGGCCACACGGTCTCATGTAGGTGTACCAACCCCTAGCGTAACGTCTTCAGTGTCAGTGTAACATTGACTCTCTGTCTAGTGAAACTGCTTCACACCAATCAGAGAAGTAGCTTATCCATTAGGCCACACGGTCGCATGTAGGTGATACCAACCCCTAGCGTAACGTCTTCAGTGTCAGTGTAACATTGACTCTCCGTCTAGTGGAACTGCTTCACACCATTCAGAGAAGTAGCTCATCATTAGGCCACACGGTCGCATGTAGGTGTACCAACCACTAGCGTAACGTCTTCAGTGTCAGTGTAACATTGACTCTCCGTCTAGTGAAACTGCTTCACACCAATCAGAGAAGTAGCTCATCATTAGGCCACACGGTCGCATGTAGGTGTACCAACCACTAGCGTAACGTCTTCAGTGTCAGTGTAACATTGACTCTCCGTCTAGTGAAACTGCTTCACACCAATCAGAGAAGTAGCTCATCATTAGGCCACACGGTCTCATGTAGGTGTACCAACCCCTAGCGTAACGTCTTCAGTGTCAGTGTAACATTGACTCTCTGTCTAGTGAAACTGCTTCACACCATTCAGAGAAGTAGCTTATCCATTAGGCCACACGGTCTCATGTAGGTGATACCAACCCCTAAGGTGACGTCTCCAGTGTCAGTGTAACATTGACTCTCCGTCTAGTGAAACTGCTTCACACCATTCAGAGAAGTAGCTCATCCATTAGGCCACACGGTCGCATGTAGGTGTACCAACCCCTAGCGTAACGTCTTCAGTGTCAGTGTAACATTGACTCTCTGTCTAGTGAAACTGCTTCACACCAATCAGAGAAGTAGCTTATCCATTAGGCCACACGGTCTCATGTAGGTGATACCAACCCCTAAGGTGACGTCTCCAGTGTCAGTGTAACATTGACTCTCCGTCTAGTGAAACTGCTTCACACCATTCAGAGAAGTAGCTTATCCATTAGGCCACACGGTCGCATGTAGGTGTACCAACCCCTAGCGTAACGTCTTCAGTGTCAGTGTAACATTGACTCTCCGTCTAGTGAAACTGCTTCACACCATTCAGAGAAGTAGCTTATCCATTAGGCCACACGGTCGCATGTAGGTGTACCAACCCCTAGCGTAACGTCTTCAGTGTCAGTGTAACATTGACTCTCCGTCTAGTGAAACTGCTTCACACCATTCAGAGAAGTAGCTTATCCATTAGGCCACACGGTCGCATGTAGGTGATACCAACCCCTGGCGTACAAGCTAGCCTCGTTGGCTCAGTCAGCTGAGGCACGCTTCAGAGACTGAAGTGTTGCTGGGCGTGGGTTCGAGTCCCGCATAAGGCATGGGTTCTTGTAAACGTCCCCTCACCTATCATCACTTCATGGTTTCATCATCCCCCGCTCATTCGTACCCCCGTATAACCTAGCTGTTGGTGGGGTCGTTAAGCACATTCGTACCCCCGTATAACCTAGCTGTTGGTGGGGTCGTTAGGCAACAATGAAATGAAGAAGGAAGTTCGACATCATTTATAACATGAAACCATCGAATTCTAGGAGCTTGTATTATTCATTACACTCCACGCTATATTGCGATATCAATCAAATAATGGTTTTATTGAATGGGCTTATATGACATTAAGAATGAATTATATGAATTAAAAGAATGAATTAAATGAATTAAAAGAATTATATCACATTTTTTGCATCCTGATCTTATCTGAAACACGTTGAACCATGTTTAAAAAGTGTATAATTTCGAAAAATTCCCTGCGGGGCCAAAAGGGGGCTTGCCCCCCGTGGGTCACAACTTCGCGGTAACAGGTCGATAGGCCTACACAACTCTTCTTATATATGGTATTGTTCATTGTATTGCCATATAAACGCATACTTTGCTGTCTATATGACTTGCTCTAGACTTCGCACTTATAGGCCTATTATATGATTATTCATGTACATTTTGATCAAAGGTTTATCAAAGGCTTATGCATGACGCCCTTACAAACTACTTGCCCCCCCCCCCCCCCCGACCTAATACCCTAGCTACGCCACTGCTATCTTTAAAATGCTTCGTAAAAAACTATTAATTATTGATAAAGAAAAAATCTTCTGTTTTCCTTGTCCTGGATTTGGTTATATATAATAAATAAGTAATTAAATGGTCGCCATAAAGTGGGCCCTTGATTTCAGTGCTGGCCGGTGGGCCTATTACTTGCCAGCACGTCCCTGTGAGCAGATATATTTCCAGCATAAATATCCTGAAAAAAGGTAAAAACACTGCTCTTTTATTCACATATTTTATTTATTCATTACAGATTGTTCATAAAACATGTGGTAATGGTTACTATACCTAATGAAGTTACAGTCAAACATACTCGATACAATTATACTTCATTTTCTTCTTAGCTCTCTTCTTAAATCACCAATCTTCGTTATATTCTTGATATCTTCTTCCAATTCATTCCATTCCCGCGTCGTTCTTTGTATGAATCCATATTTACCTACTTCTCTATCCACTTTTTCCACTTCCATTCTTACCCCTCCCCTCGTACTTCTTTGTAATCCCTTTCCAATTCTATTGCTTAATTCATCCCATCCTGTATATTTATTCTTGACTCTAACAAAATTGCACATTCTTTCTATTTGTCTTTGTTTTGCCAAATTTTCTCATCCTATTTCCTCAATCATTTGACTAGGTCTTTCTATAACTTGTTCAACCACATCCTTATCGTTCCTGATAATCTTCCAGCGCTTCTCTCTCCCCAATACCCTTCTTGCAGCTACCCTTGGGACGTTCTCCACAGCCTTTATTAGTCCAACTTCATGCGGATCCCAGGCTGAACTAGCATATTCAAGCATTGGCCGAATCAGACTCATGTATGCCTTCTCTTTTATTTTCATCCCTGTCCCCTTCAACTGCCTCATAATAAAATTTAAGGATCGTATTCCCTCTTTTGAGATATTTCTAACATGTTCCCCCCACCCTAAGTTTTTATTTATGTAAAGACAAGATATGTATATGCTTCTACTTCCTCAAGTGTAGAATCTCCCATTTTATAAATTTGATTAACTTTTTTCTTGTTACTGCTGCTAGAGAAGTGCACCCCTTTACATTTTCCAACATTTAGTCCCATTAAATTTATTTTAACCCATTCATTAATTCTGTCCAAATCTCCTTGTAACTGATTTTCCTCCCTCTCACTGTTAATGGTGCTATATACCACACAGTCATCAGCAAATAGACGAATTCCTGATTGAATTCCGATTTGAAGATCGTTTATAAATATATTAAATAGAAGGGGTCCAATGACACTCCCTTGTGGTACCCCAGAAGTAATTTTTACCATATTCGAAATTTCATCACCTACTTTTACTTTTTGTGATCTACCTTTTAAGAAGGACTCCACCCATCTTGTTATCCTCTCATGTTTTGTTATTTGTTTCAACTTTGAAATCAGAAGTTTATGAGGTACTTTGTCAAAAGCTTTTTCAAAATCCAAAAAGACGGCAGATATTTTACCCCCTTGTCTAAAATATCAGAGAGTTCCTGCGTGAATCCTTGCAGTTGGGTTACACATGAGTAACCCTTACGAAAACCATGTTGTCCATCAAATATTCCACCATTATTATCAACAATTAATTTGATTTCTGTATCAATTAACCTTTCCATAATTTTGCATATTGAGGAGGTGAGGCTAACTGGTATGTAATCACCCAAATTTGATTTTTCTACCCCTTTATGTATTGGAGTGATCATTGCTTTTCTCCAGTCCTCGGGTACAGTTCCTGAATATATTGAATTTTGAAAAATTATCATTAAATACGGTATTAACTCTTTTCCCGCCAACTTGATAAATTTGTTATTAATCCCATCGTGACCGGGAGCTTTATTTCTATTTAGTTTATCAATTATTCTCTGGATTAATGTTTCAGTGAATTTTATTTTGTTTTCCTCTTCTCCCAATTGATGAATTTGATCATTCTCTACTTCGTTCTCCCCATTCAAAGTCTGTTTTTGACAAACTCCAACATAATAATTATTTAATGCGTATGCCTTTTCTTTATTCGATATGAACTCCACTCTCTTTCTGTTAATAAGAGTTGGCATATCGTTTCTTCCTCTTTTAGTATTATTTATGTACTTGTACATATTATTCCAACTTTTATATTCTAGTCCTGCTCATCAAACATCCCACGTGGAAACTTATCCTTTGCACTTTTCTTTTCTTTATTCATTCAGATCTGATCTGAATTTCCTTCTCATTTCTATATCTTCCCCCTTATACACGGGACAATACTGAATTACTTATTCTGTTATTCATTATTCCATTTTCCATTTCTGAGTCAAGTCGCAATGACCAAAAACAACTGTTTATAAATAAACTTTTCAAATTAACTGACAAGTGACCGCTATCGTTCGGCCCATCAAGTAAACCCTAACAAGGTTAGTTAAGGTTGGAGAAGGTAAGTATGACAGGCCAAAAGTATTTTACAAAAATATTCCGACCGGGACAGGACTCGAACCTGCAGTCTTCGGATTCGAAGTCCGACGCCTTATCCATTAGGCCACACGGTCTTGTGCATTGTGCAACAGGCTGCATGTATCTGTTCACTCTTCAGGGCCGTGACGACAACAAACTGGGACATTCTAATTAGACGAGCTTTAGCGAGGATTCAATTTGACAGACTGATCAAAATTGGTGTTTATTTTTATGTTTTTTTTTTCATGTTTTTTTGTCGGTTCTCCACAGGTCAAACGGCTACAGCTATCAACTTCAAACTTTTTTTTTATGAATTTTAGAAATTTCAAAAATACCCATTAGAATAACACAGCGGAAAAAAAAGAAAATATTTTCATTTTCCAAAAAAAAATGAAATTTTGCGTGAAGTTGAATTACATTTTGATACAGTAACAGATTTCTAAAAATTCTCAGCTTGATCGGGTCGGCCATTTTGAAGAAAAAACATAAAATGTGCTAAATTGGTACCACTCGAAGCAGTTTTTACCCATTTTTACCCATACTATTACTATCCGCTCATCTAACAACGCATATGTGGCGTTTTCCTAGTATATCCAATCAACTTATTGAGCTTTTTCACTCTATTGGGTATATATATAATTTATATATATATATATATATATATATATATATATATATATATATATATATATATATATATATTTATATATATCTTTAATGAAGAATAGTCTGCCTTATACACATGAGAGTGCCGAAACACACAGAAGAAGAATCAATTAATTAAAATATAAATAATAACAATAATAAAATATTGGAAAGAGTGATAAAATAACAATAGAATGAGAAACAAAACATAAATTCATTCAATCTACGAGTAGTTGTGATAGAAATGGCAAAATAGTAATGATGAGTTAAAGATAAGGGAAAATGTAGGCCTATACTTTGTGATATTGTACAGAAAATAATAAAATATTCAATATGTATTTTGTTCCCAAAAATGTTCCCAAATATGCAGTTTCATGCAAAATAAAATGTGCATTTTCAGAATCAGGGACACCTAGATCATATTATATATCCATTACTGAGCATGTGATACAGGGTAGAACAAGAAACATGCTATTGCATAACATCTTAACACAGCCCTATTGAATATGAAGGCAACATCAACAGTACGATAACTCGTCCGACGCCAAGTGGAACTAACTATAACTACCCTTATATTCATTATCCCCCGAGGGAGGAGGGGTGTATAATTGTTACAATACGAAACCAAACTTGTGCTGTAACACCTTCCCTCGCCCAGTACATACAAGTTTACCAACATCGTCATTTGAGTGCTTTCTCTTGTTTTATTCGAGACGCAACAGAACAGCTGCTACGATTCGAAATTCGAACGCTGTGGCTACATAAGCCCCCTGGATCTTAGATTTATTGGTTTATTGTTGTAATATACTAGTTGGTGAAGATTTCCGCCTTATAACGCAT
The DNA here is from genome assembly GCA_907164805.1 of Brachyptera putata. Taxonomy (NCBI): domain Eukaryota; kingdom Metazoa; phylum Arthropoda; class Insecta; order Plecoptera; family Taeniopterygidae; genus Brachyptera; species Brachyptera putata. The sequence continues at coordinate 14,732,159 of OU015474.1, forward strand.
ACTTGCATCCGAGAAAGAAGAAGGATGTCTACCAACTAAATAAAAGAAGAATATAATTATTTGATAAGTGATTTTTATAATCTCGATAGAGGGGTTTACACCTCGCCAATTTGGTGTACACCTGATTTCATGATTTCAGGGGATTTCAGAGATTTCAAGAGATTTCAGGGATTCCAAGAGATTTATTTTGTATTTATTTTTTATTAGTAAAATACACTTATACAGAAAGTTTAGTTAGGTTTAGTTTTATAAGCTTTTGTATACACTTATACACATGTTTTTAAAACAAGCAAGTATAAAAATTGTCATTGTGATACTGTACATTCCGTAAAATAAAATACGAGTGAAATACAACACATTCAGTAGGCCTATGGTGGAAAAAACATTAAGCAAAATATAATAAAATAAAATACATTCTGTAAAATACAATAAGATAGCACTATACATTCATTAATTATTAGTCAGCATCCACATAATATGTCAAGTACTCTGTCACTGAATATAACTAGGAAAACGCCATATATGCGTTGTTAGACGAGCGGATAGTAATAGTATGGGTAAAAATGGGTAAGAACTGCTTCGAGTGGTACCAATTTAGCACATTTTATGTTTTATCTTCAAAAATGGCTGACCCGATCAAGCTGAAAGTTTCCGGAAATGTGTATGAAAATGTAATTCAACTTTACGCAAAATTTCATTTTTTTTGGAAAATGAATATTTTTTTCTGCCATGTTATTCTAATGGGTATTTTTGAAATTTCTAAAATTCATTAAAAATAAGTTACCACCCGATAATGCCACAAAGCTATACAGATCTAAGTTGGATGAGGAACCATATTGAAAAAAAGTTTGAAGTTGATTTGAGCCGTTTGACCTGTGGAGAACCGACAGAGAAAAAAAAAAAAACATAAAAACGAACACCATTTTTTTTTTCAGTATGTCAAATTGAATCTTCGCTAAGCTCGTCTAATAATCTGGATTGTCAACAATGAAAAGGAGTATGTCTGATATAACATACAGGCCTGTCAAAGTTGAAATGTTCAGTTTTATAAAGCTTTCCTGCAGACTCCCGGCACCGATCTCACAGCTCGTTCCTGCGTACAAACACCTTTGATACATTATTAGCACTACTCCAGAATCTTATTCCATGTTCTGTTCTAGATTGCACTTGAGCATCGTTAAACCGTCACACGTGTCTGCTGAACATAATGGCTTACATATTGGACGAACATAATATGAAATGGAACAAATTTGAATGAAAAAAATATGGGAACAAAAATATAATGAAAAAAAAATGCATGAAAAATGAAAAAAATGGAAAAAAATAGATAAAAATGGAAAGAAATGTGAGGAGAGAAAAAATGAGAAGAAAGAATGGAAACAAAATTGAATGGAAAAAATGAAAGAAAAAAATAGAAAGGACAAAATGGAGAAAAATGGAGAAAAAACAATGCAAAAATGGAATGAACCAAAAATGGAAATAATGGAATTATAAAAAAAATTAAATGTAGGAGATGAAGAAAATATTAATGGAAAATATAATAAAAATAATGAAAAATAATAAAAAATAGAATCTAAAACCCAAAAAATTGAAACAAAATATGATTTAAAAAATGAATAAGACATGTAAAAATAGTGAAATTGTTAAAAAATGAATAAAAATAATGGAGAAAAATGAAAACATGGGGAAGGAAAAGAAATTGACGATGAAATAGAAAAATATGGAAGCAAAAAGTGGAAAAAAATAGAAAAAAATGGACGAAAAAAAATGAAACAATAACTCAAAACAAGCATACCGGTAATGAAAAATAATAATAAAAAAAAATGAATGAAGAAAAATGGAAAGAAGTGGAAAAATAAAATGAAAAATAAATAAGTGGAAGAAACAAATTTAAAAAAAAAAATGAAGAAAAAAAATTGGAAAGAAGTTCGATGAAATAAAAATTAAAAGGAAAAAGAAGGAGAAAATGGAAAAAATATGGAATAATAGAATGGGAAGAAAATGAATGAAAAAAATAGAAAAAATTAAATGTAAAGAAATCAAATGGAGAACAAATCAAGAAAAAAAATGTGAGAAAAATGGACAGTAAATAGAATGAAAAAAAAAATAGAAAAAAAAGAAGAAAAAATTGAAAAAATTGAATGAATTAAAAATGGAAATGAGTTTTTTGAAAAACATATCGAGGAGGCAAACGAAGAGGGCCCCGCAGGTAGGCCTATGCCTGGGTTGAACACTGCTTGACTCGCTCGTCGCGGCTTAGCCCACTCAATCAACAGGCTAATCAGGTGAGACGGCACCCACCTCGCTCCAATAGCTCATGACGTCACACTGACCACCGTGCAGGATAGACTTGTCTCACACGGGTAGCGATACCAACACACTTTATGAACAAGGTGAACCAGCACTATTATTATAATTATTTTAATATATTATAGGCGTTTTCCAGGTGCGTGACACCAACACCCCCTTTTTTGGATACCCATTTTAGGGCAGAAGGAATCGAGCACACACGAAAATTGCAACGGCACAATCAAGCACAAACGAAGCACAAACGATTCCGCTATTTAAAAGTTGATTTTTCTCAAAAGGGGGTGCTGGCACCCCCTTTTTTGGATACCCATTTGAGGGTAGAGGAATCACAAACGCAAATTGCAACGGTACAATCAAGCACAAACGAAGTACAAACGATTCCGCTATTTAAAAGGTGATTCTTCTCAAAAGGGGGGGCTAGCATGACCCCAGCACCCCCTTTTTTGAAATTCAATTCAAGGGCAGAAGGAATCAAGCACAAACGATAATTGCAACGAGACAATCAAGCACAAACGATTGACGTCAAAAATTGTCATAATTTTCAAAAAGGGAGTGCTGGTGTCACGCACCTGCGTTTTCCTAATAGTAGTTCATTCACCCCGCTAGATTGCGCCACGGTAGGATTTGCGAATGCGTTTGCTCTGTGGTTCCTCCTATCAGTTTTGTTAGTGTACCTCGAGTTTCCTTGTCTAATTGTCCCCTCCGACTCGTCAGCAATGGCGAGTCCTATAACCTAACCTAACTACAATGTAAAGTTGTTGTTCTGGTTGGCACAGGTTACTTTATAACAACAAAGCCGACCTGAGGGGACCAGAGTAGCGAGTAGCTAGGCTGTGCTTCGGTCCGGTCAGGCATCCTACTCACCTTTAAACAACCATCTTACATTAGGACAGCCGACAGCTTGCTTAATGATTGAGCAGGTTAGGTTTGGTAACCAAACCTGTTGCTCAACCATGAAAACTTTCGACTGTAGCAAAGCTATGGCCAAATACTGTAATAACCTAACCTTCGGTTATAACAGAAGGTTATATAATAAAGTATTTAGAGCCAGTTTTTCAAAGTCCCGTTAGAGTGGTCGTCAGAAGTTAACCTCCGGTTGCGCGATTTTTTCGTTTTTCGACCTGCCGTCAGCGATAACGCGCACCTGACCGACGGTTATCTACTCACAAAGATAAACCCTGGATTGGGTCTTCGTTTAAGTGCCCGTTACTTCACTGCCTTCTAGCACACAATTTTGCATACGCATTTAAGCACAATCAATCAGAATCGTCGTTGTTCTGATCAGGTTCTCGTTAGAACGAACAGATAACCGGGAGTTGAAAAACGATCCTGTCGTTACAGGTCGGGGTTAGACATAACCGTCGGTCAGCCAACGCAGACCTAACGAGGACTATTGAAAAACTGGCTCTTAGAGTCCCGTTAAAGTGGTCGTCAGAAGTTGACCTCCGGTTGCGCAATTTTTTCGTTTTTCGACCTGCCGTCAGCGATAACGCGCACCTGACCGACGGTTATCTACTCACAAAGATAAACCCTTGATTGGGTCTTCGTTTAAGTGCCCGTTACTGCACTGCCATCGTCGTCCTGTTCACTGCCTACAATTTTGCATACGCATTCAAGCACAACCAATCAGAATCGTCGTTGTTCTGGTCAGGTTCTCGTTAGAACGAACAGACAACCGGGAGTTGAAAAACGATCCTGTAGTTACAGGTCGGGGTTAGACATAACCGTCGGTCAGCTAACGCAGACATAACGAGGACTATTGAAAAACCGGGCCTTACTATGGCAGAGAAAACCGCTAGCAGACCACGGTGGGGGATTGACTTGTGTCTCAGCGTCAACATAGGTAGTGATACCAACATACTTTACCATAATGTGAACAAGGTGTACCAGCTCGCATCTTCCAAGTGAAGTATTCCGAGGACAGAACACTTGTATTTGACACCCACTTACCTGTAGCGCAACTATCGCTTTTATATTGAACAAGTACATTGAATTGTTTTTTTATCGGTTCTCCACAGGTCTAACGGCTACAGCTATCAACCTCAAACTTTAACTTGGATCTGTATAGTTTGGTGGCATTATCGGATGGTAACTTTTTTTTATGAATTCTAGAAATTTCAAAAATACACAGAATAACACAGCAGAAAAAAAAATATATATTTTCCAAAAAAATAAATTTTGCGTGAAGTTGAATTAGATTTTGATACACATTTCTGGAAATGTTCAGCTTGATCAGGTCAGCCATTTTGAAGGAAAAACATAAAATGTGCTAAATTGGTACCACTCGAAGCAGTTTTTACCCCTACTATTACTATTCGCTTGTCTAACAACGCATATATGGCGTTTTCCTAGTAAAGCATAACTGAACTGAATGTTGACGCGTTGTGCAATGCAGAAGAATCTGTTGTGACTTGGACCGCAGTGACAGCAGTGGTTATTACCTGGTTTCACAGCAGTGGCGGACTGGCACTCGAAAACGACCCGAGCGAATATTGAAGAAGCGGCCCTCGGGTGACGAGGGGGGGGATGTCCACCCGCACTTCGTAAATGATGATTTTGTGATTGAGCGAAGCCAAAATGATTTTACTTAACGGAAGGTTAGTTGACTCCTCTGGGCCCCGCAGGGACTTTCTTCACAAATCGTGTTTTTTAGGCATATTTTTTTTCTTTTAATGTTGCTTAACGACGACCCCACCGACAGCTAGGTTATACGGGGGTACGAATGAGCGGGTGATTATGAAACGATGAAGAGATGATAGGTGAAAGAACATTTACAAAAACTAATGATTTGCGGGACTCGAACCCACGCCCGACCTGACTCCAGTTACTACCGCTAGCGATAGTTGACTGAGCCACCGGGGCGGCTCTTTTTTTTATTTTTTATTTTTTTCAGGCATATTTCTCAACGTTTGGTGTCCATACTTATGTTCATTATTGCAATACTCATCCTGGATACAAGTTGAAGTTTGTGTTTTATTTGCAATTTATTTCATTCCAGCTACAAGCTCATTACTAGAGATAGGATAGGGGCTCTCCATAAATGATGTCACACAATCTTAGGGTATGTCGAACCCCCCCACCCCCCTTGTCCGAGTTGGTCACAGAGATGATGCCCCCCCCCTTTAATGATGTCATAATCCAGCCAATATTTACCTCCCCCCCATGAAATTATTCATGCGAATTCGGAAAAAACTGGGATTGGGATATTGAAAACTAAGTTTTCCTCGATTTTTTAGTCCCCTAAAATCCCCTAAATCACCTAACCACCTAAATTCTGCATTAAAAGATAATTTCATACAAATTATATGGCGCCAACTTATTTTCCTGAAAATTGAAAGAAAGGAATAATATGTAGTGCAAATGTGGATGTCACATTAGTGTAAACCCCCCCCCCTCCCTCCCCCCTTGTCACACATTGTCACATGGTTGATGACCCCCCCCCCCCCCCCCCGAAATGTGGACGTCATTTATGGACAGCCCCATAGTTATGCAGAATAAAACCTCAAAACATGCAAGAACTAATGAAGAGCTATACTATATACAAAACAAGCAAAATCTGTGAATATAAGTTGAAAACTGCATTAGCGGAGAAAAAAACACAAATTTGTACTTTTATCAATATTCGGTTTCATCAACTCTGTCAGTACCGGTAAGTGAAATTTCATTGATAATTCAAAATAAGTGAAATGTCGAAATAACTATTTCGATTTAAAAGATTTACATTTTTTAATGAGTAATCGTCTAGTCGATTTTCTTCCCGTAAAATTTGTTCAAGGTCGGTAATTTTTACATATAATTTTTTAAAAAACAAGAGAATATTGAGGAAATGTGGCAAAAAGGCTAAAATATGCAGAAACATACAAAAAAAATAGGCCTATGCAATTTTTTATGACAAGTGCCCAAACATGCAAAATAAGTGTTATTTTTAGAACCAGGGCCTGATGAAATGGATATATCCACGTTTTTGCCTGGTATTTGATGCATAAATCAGGCGCGGACTGGCAGGGGGTGCCGGGCCTGTTGACCGTTCCGGGCCCCTATCGAACATACGATATAATAATTATATAGACAATATCTATACAAATATTCATCACACAATCATCGACAAGCTGGGACAGAGCTCATCGTTAATGGCAAGGGGGAACAGGCGTGTATTCTTGACAACAAAGGACTTCCTATAGACACAGGACTTTAATCAAGACATGCTCTTGTCTGTTGAAAAGTTAACTACATTTCTCCTTGCTGTTGAATATAAATGACTTTCCAGATAATATATTTGAGACCTCATCTTTATTACTGTAATTGAAATCATTTTATTGACAGAGGATTATTATTCCGATTGGGCATAAGTAGTTAATCAAGTGTGAATAAATCAGCCAGCTAGTGCTTGCAGAGATGATGATTTGCTCATTTGATTCTAGGCCCCAATATTCATATGAAATGCCTTGTCAGTCTTCATTGCTTTTTACTTTGAAATCCTTATGTTCTCTAATTCGATTTCATCAAACAACAATATCATAGAAATCCCAATTCTAATGGGGTGACCATCTCAAATGTTTGTATCTTATTTTCATTCGGTGGGACCTGATTTAACAAGGCTATATTCACCAACTATGGAATGAATCTCGACATAATGTAATTCTGAAAATCATACAAATGCTCGTCTGGGGCCAGTTTTATTAATACTGGTTCCACTAGATATTATCATTTAGGTAAAACCTCGGATGGAAGTATAAAAGGTTGAAGTGAAACAACAGTACAGTGAAACCTCTATCCATTGTTTTTCAAGGGACCAGGAAAATAAAACCATCCATGCAGGGAGATTCAACATTGATCATATGGGAGTGGGGCTGAGTACAAATGAATGATACAAGCAGGATAACGATGGATCCGGGAACGATGCATAGAGGTTTCACTGCAATGTAATTATAAAAATCATGAAAATGCTCAGCTGGGGCCAGTTTTATTGATACTGGAGTTGTTCCTCTAGGTATTATCATTTACGTAAAACCTCGGATGGAAGTGAAACAACAGTACGAACGTAACAAAACATATTCGTGGTGACCGGCCCATGTTGATATTCATTCCACCAGCGGCCCGGTGGCCCAGTCCGCCACTGTCTCACAGCTCTGGAGGGTCATTCCACGGTAACTCGCATATAATTTAGAACAATTTCATTGAACACAAATGCTTCACAAGTCTCAATATTTCAAGCTGCTGTTTCTGACAAAATCAGGTGAATCTGCCAGAACTAATTTGTAATTAGGAATCGAAGAAAAAAATATGAAAAAATTCCTTACGCAAAAATTACTTAGATAACGTGCAGTAACTCGCGTATCGCAGAAAAGACGTCCAATATTCCTGTAATAACTGTAATATCAATTTCTTTTCAACCTCTGTCACTACAGATGTTTTTATTCTCATGCAACTATGATAATACCGGTAGTATAGGAATGCTTGGGAACATTTTGGGGAAAAATATCATATTTTTTCATGTTACAATTCTTTGTATTGGTAACTCACGTATCACACTAGAAATAACGTTACTTTATTTTGACAGAATCATTGTAAAAGTGAGTGTAATTGCATATCATTATCAAAAATAATTGTGCCAAGTCTATTCTCCAAGTGTAGTAATATAACTTGAAGCTTCCCTGACAAAAAAAGGATAAAATTCCACGTTTTGAGTTTTTTCGCTTTTTCTCATGTCCCTACTTACGTGGAATGACCCTGGACGCTGTAGCTCAGCCGATACTACGATAGCTGCGATCCAAATATCAGATCAATAGAACTGTGCTATCATTACACAGTGTTGGGAAGATCCTTTATAAAAAGAACTTTTTAAAAGTTCAAGTTCATTTTCTATATTTTATTCTGAAAAGTTCAAGTTCGTGTAAAAAGTACATAAGTGCACGTGAAAGTTCATTTCACGATTTGTTTTGCTTTTAACGTCAATTTGGACCACCGGACAGTATTATAGCTAATATTGGTAGGGCTTACTGTGAGGAGAAGGATAAATGAGAAGGGATTTTTTAAAAATTATCAACAATTTAAGTCATTTGAACTTTACTTTTTACTTCAATCCAATTCAATCAAAATTTTCAATCCAGCGTTTCGGATTGGTCAGAAACCCGCGTCTATCTCCTTCTCTCTCACTCAAGTACAATCGTCATGGAAAAATGTACTAATTCTTTGAAAAAAATGTTTCACCGGCAAACTTTCGAACTTTTCAAAAGTTCATGACCGAACAAGGAACTTTTACTAAGTTCACGTTCATTATGTAAAAAACGAACGCGTTCATTTTGCAAGTTCACTCCCAACACTGCTATCATTACACTGCGTTCTCAAATGCCGGTCAGAACTGTAATGAACACGTACCGGTACTAGACATAGTGACAAGAAATGCAAACAGCGCAAAATACTTATAAAAACTTGTGTGTGTAAACACTGCTTTAGTACAAATACACAGCTGTACATTTGAAAAAAATACTCCCTAATATTAATAAGGACTAAATTATGAGCAATCAAAAAAATCTACAAATTATAGGACATATAAAATGTTCAATAAAAATGATAATTTCCATTCAATTTGATATTTTCAATTGATCAGTGTTTTAGGACATCAATTCGTTAACAAAATGGAATATTCAATATTAGATAGATTTGATATTGAAACTTTAATTGATAACAATGCTCTAACGCCTGCCAGCTATTAACTGGAACCATGCGAGCACAAATTTTCGAATTCAACGAAGTTTCGAGCGACCTTGACTTATTTCCGACCGAGACGCGAGCACAATTTTAGTTCGAGCGAGCGAAATCAATTAGATTCAAAATCAAATTGACAAATAAAGGAACAAAACACTTAACAAGTTTCAGAAACTATATTTCTAAAGCCTGATTTACACGGTCCAAGTTTTCATCCAAGTCCTTGTATTCAAGGGTTGATTACAAGTTCTTGGATCGTCTAAATGGAAAACTTGGAGCAAAAAGCTTCTATTCAACCCTGGAATTCAACCTTTCATCCAAGTCATTTTGTTCAGGAAATTCCTATATTTCGTTCAACCTTTGATGAAACCAACCAATCAGAGGCTTTGACGTCACACAAGTCTGGCGCGCATGCGCACTTGACGGCGACCGCTCGGTCTCCCGCCATATCTGATTGCCAGTCAGCTGTTACAAGTCATCTAGATACTCGATCAGCATGTTCAACTATTGGGATCAATGTGCCGTGTATGGCCTTCAATAGATTGGACCGTGTAGACAGGCGTTCAATGTTCCATCCTAGTTGCTGTCAAAGTACTTGGACCAACCTTGGAATCCACGGACTTGGATGAAAACTTGGACCGTGTAAATCAGGCTTAAGACCAATCTGCTGAATGATGACAAGACACAAGTTGATCCTTCCACTCTCGCTCGCTCAATCGTCGAAATAGTTCGAGATCCGAAAGTATTTCAAGACTTGATAATTCAATCTGTGAGAAAACATTTTCGATCGAGTTCGAGTCTTGATCTCGACTCGAACTCGATCGAGAATTTCAAAACTCGCACAGCCCTAAGTGATTAACCATGATAACTAGGATTGCCAGTTGATATTCGATATATCGATAATCACTTGTTTGATATAATCGAATGAGTTTTTAGTATCAATATATCGATATAATCGATTAAATCGATAATCACTTGTTTGATATAATCGAATGAGTTTTTAGTATCAATATATCGATATAATCGATTAAATCGATAATCAACGTGTATTTCATCATTTTTATAGGATTGTTTAGTGTTTACTTCCAAAATTATCCAAAGAAAGACTAAGGCGGGAACATTTCTGTAACCCGATTGGTGGACACTCTTGGTGTTCAAAGTGAACTGCTTGTCAATGACTTCAATGTTGGAAGTGGTGTGATTTATGGTGGTAGGAAAGGGGGTAGAGGAAGGGGAAGCTGACACCACTATAATAACTCTATGGGTCACATGCTATTCAAATCACTTCAAGTTGATTATCAATACTCATCTGGAATATCGATTAGTTTTCTAATTGATTATCGATATAAAGCCAATGATTATCGATCATGAAATTCATATCAAAGGGCAACCCTAAATTGATAATGTTATTAATTCAACCTAGTATAATTGTGAAGTCAGGTTTTCAGGACGGCCACCGTCTTGAGCCGTTTCCGTCCGACGACCTGTTTGATCTTCTCGTAGTGCTCGTTGACGAGTCCGACGTGTGCGCCCTTGTCGTGGCAGACGATGTTGACGAGCTTCAGGTTGCTGGTGGTGAACAGCAGGCGGAACGCGTTGTCCCGCACGACGCGGTACGACGCGCACGCCACCTCGGGGTCGCTCGACGCGGCTTCGAGCAGCGCCGGGATCACGCTACGCGTCCGCTCCACCCTGCAACAACACGTCACTCTCTACTTCAACACACGCGCAGTCGAGCGATCCACACATGTTTATATTAGGGTTGCCAATCGATCAAGAAAACGTAAACGATATCGAAATGTGTTATATCGAAAATTGATGGAAAATATCGTAATTAGACGACCTTTAGCGAGGATTCAATTTGATATACTGAAAAAATTGGCGTTTGTTTCTATATATTTTTTTTTTTTTTTTTTTTTTGTCGGTTCTCCACAGGTCAAACGGCTACAGCTATCAACTTCAAACTTTTTTCGTTATGGTTCCTCATCTAACTTAGATCTGTATAGTTTTGTGGCATTATCGGGGGGTAATTTTTATGTTTATGAATTTTAGAAATTTCAATAATACCGGTACCCATTAGAATAACATAGCGGAAAAAAATGGGGCGCCTGAAGAGCGAATAATGGAATAGAGATACTACCAAGTGTGAAGGGTGGCTTGGGCGAGCATGGGCGTGACTACTTAGAAAAAGGATGTGACGGTGGGGAGGGAAGGTTGTCTCTATTCAAGGTATTCAACATATAACTCATACAACATTATATCTAGATCCAATGTTGGGATTTTTTTTCGAAAATGTCTTGAACCAGATCAACGCACACCCTCTACGATTATATCTTGGTCAGTTATTCGCTCTTCCGGACGTAGAATTATTTTTAAAGAAATGTCCAATACCAGAAGAGCGCATACTGTAACAAGATATAACTTTAAAAATCCCAACATTGGATCTAGATATAACGTTGTATGAGTTATATCTTGTTACAGTATGCGCTCTTCTGGTGTTGGACATTCTTAGAAAAAATTGTTCACGTTTGGAAGAGCGAATAACTGACTAATGCATACTTTATCGAGATCGAATATTCCGCCATTTTGAAATTAGAATCAGTTATCTGGACTACTTATTGAAAAATCCTTGTTCCAGAATAACGCATAACTTAGAGGTGGAGCTACCTTGAATAGAGACAACCTTCCCTCCCCACCGTCACATCCTTTTTCTAAGTAGTCACGCCCATGCTCGCCCAAGCCACCCTTCACACTTGGTAGTATCTCTATTCCATTATGCGCTCTTCAGCGCCCCCAAAAAAATATATATATTTTCCAAAAAATGAAATTTTGCGTGAAGTTGAACTACATTTTGATACACATTTCTAAAAAATTTCAGCTTGATCGGGTCATCCATTTTGAAGAAAAAACATAAAATGTGCTAAATTGGTACCACTCGAAGCAGTTTTCACCCATTTTTACCCATACTATTACTATTTGCTCGTCTAACAACGCATATATGGCGTTTTCCTAGTATAATGAAATTCATTCGATATTGAATCGAAATGATGATATTGAATATCGATTGAAATATTCCAAGGTCTGAATCATGTTCATTTAGTCGTCTGTAATCTCCTTGCGAGGCGTAGTGATAATCTGCCTCTGCGTTGTGTCGACACTCACACTTCCAGCGTCAACAAGTGACTGACACCAACACCCATACAGAACATGGTCACAATTATACAGAGGCTGTTGGCTGCCAGTGCTAAGCATGGGGCAAACACAACCCATGTATTCTTACATATTTATTTATTCATTACAGATTGTTCATAAAACAGGTGGTAATGGTTACTATACCTAATGCAATTGTTACTAGGTGGTTACTAGGAAAACGCCATATATGCGTTGTAAGACGAGCGGATAGTAATAGTATGGGTAGTAATGGTTAAGAACTGCTTCGAGTGGTACCAATTTAGCACATTTTATGTTTTTTCTTCAAAATGGCTGACCCGATCAAGCTGAAAATTTTTAGAAACGTGTATCAAAATGTAATTCAACTTCACGCAAAATTTCATCTTTTTGGAAAATAAAAATATTTTCTTTTTTTTTTCCCGCCATGTTATTCTAATGGGTATTCTTGAAATTTCTAAAATTCATAAAAAAAAAATACTGCCTGATAATGCCACAGAACTATACAGATCTGAGTTAGATGAGGAACCATATTGAAAAAAAGTTTGAAGTTGATAGCTGTAGCCGTTTGACCTGTGGAGAACCGACAAAATAACATGAGAAAAAAAAAAAAAAAAAAAAAAACATAAAAACGAACACCAATTTTTGTCAGTATGTCAAATTGAATCCTCGCTAAAGCTCGTCTAATAATACTTGACAATTGACTCTCTGTTGGGGTATCAGTCCACTTCATTAGTCACTCCCACCTGTTTATTCACTCGATATCGAATTCACTTTCGATATCGAGGAATCGAGAATCTCAAATCGAAATGACGATATTGAAAATCGATTGAAATATTCGATGTCGATTGGCAACCCTAGTTTACATGAAATGTAATGCTGACCTGTACAATCATGCAACTCAACTTCAAAACGATTATCTCACTGCCTTTCTCTTTTCTTCATTAGACCTACTAATTTTAATCGTTCTACAATTCAATTGTTCAGACCCATCGCTTATTATAAACATTTACATTATGCTTTATTCCTCATAAAAACAGCCCACATTTATTTTTGGTGCAGGTGCACCGACAGTGTGGTCATTTTTCTCTTTTTCTTTTTTTCTTTTTTCTAATTTTTCATTTATTTATTTTCAAGACACAGGCTTATTAAATATGAAAATTTTAAATCATATTTCATCCAATAAATCAGGATTTTAATAGTTGATCGATTCGCATCAAGTCATCTGACAATATGTTATCTAACGTTGTCCAGGTCACGTATTCATCACAGCCAAAAGCCTGATATTTCACCAAGTCACGGCTCTTATTCCTGGATAGCAGTGTCGAAGCGTGACAATCCGACAGGGGAGACACGAAAGAGCGTATTAGTAAAGCTAGATAGGCCTCAGTAAAGCCACAGTAGTGTACGTGGAGTGAAAATCAACAAATGCCAACACATTTTCCAGACTCTTGATTGGCTATCGGCTCATTTTTCAGGATGTTGATTGGTTAAGATTAGTACAATACAAAATATATAACTGTAGGGTAAAGCTAATAGATACACTTCAAAAATAAGTCATAAAAAATTGACCGAAGGGTTTGGGTAGTTAAGAAATTCAAGAGTTGAATACAAAGTATATGTCACTTTTGACTTGAGTGATGGACATTTTCAAACTGACGAATTGTGTTTCCGATCTTCCGTCACATCTCTTCTACTTATTACTCACTTGAAGAACTACATGTATTCCAACCTTCTCGAAATGAAGATCAACTACCCAATATACATATTAGAACAATAAATAAAATAACAATACATAGATAAATAGATATACAATAGGCAAAGGGGTCATTTGGACCAATATTTCATCTGCGACTTGACGTAATAAATGTAAGCCCGCTCTAAAAACACGTCTAGGAGACGTGTCTCATACGTGCTGTTTAATTGTCATATGTGGCCTGAAATCCGAGCATGCTCACAACTCCATTACACGTATAACAGGGGCTCGGGAAGAGACGACTGTCCACAGCGTTCACAAGCGTAGCAGCGAAAGCATAGGAGACAGCCACGGCACAGAAACATACTCACGCACCGCACACAGCGTGGCAAAATATCGTCTCCTGGAGAAACTTGAAATCAATTTAGAAATGAAAATAGAGGTATACAATTGTTTCCTTTCCCTTTTTTTCGTTGGGTAGACACTGTCTCAATGTTTACCCCGACGCTTCGCTACTGCTGGATATTCGGCCATGCCTAACCTAGCTGTCACCCCACTTATTAGAACAACGACAACGACCTCAAGTGATAACTGTCACTCAGCATAATACAGCTGCGCGACACCTTATCAGAGTGACCAATACGTGTACTAGGGTAATCACGCCTGAGAGGCATCTTACCGATACTCACTCTCACTTCCGCCCAGAACATCCGACGATCTACATCTAATGTAACAAGTGTGCAACATGTGTGTGTGTGGAGATGAGGACCGCCTTCGAGATCTACAATCAATAACTCGGGCGCACGTCTTGTATGGAGCAGATCAACCGGTCGATGAGTATAATGTTAAATAACTATTTTTACCAATTATTATTTTGGAAGGGTTATTTAGTTAGCAGACATTACTACGGTTGAACGACCGATACGATGTACGTGTCAACACCAGTAACTTCTTGTTACGCAAATGCTTGCTCAGCAGTTGCATCATCTTCGTTCACCAATAAATCAATGTTAGTTATTCCAACGACTGTGTCTATTATTCCTGGTGTACGGCTTGAAGCAAAAGTCTGTTTCTGTCGTTAGATACCTGTTAAATCCATTGCAATATAACGTGGTCAGCTGGTTCCTACCCGTGATCCAGGTTCCAGGTGGAGAACACGATCCGGGCTTCCCGGCTCTCGTACGGGTTGATCCGGTGTCGGATCCCGTACAGACACGCCTCTTTGTCCCACCTGCCCTGGCACAGGAACTCCCCGATCCGGTCGCTCAGGCTCCCCTCTCCGGACCGATCGAACAGGCACCCGAAGTCCTCGTGCGTCTTCAACGTCTTCCGGAACTCCTCCAGCATGGTGAGCAGGAAGTTCCGCGCCCGAACGTCGCTCCGGTACGCGGCCGACTTGCGCACCTCGTCCGACGTCTTGAAGTAGTAGCCTCGGATCCGCTCCTGCGAGCGCACGAACATGTAGCGCTCCTTCGTGGGCGCGCGCGTGTCCAGGCCCTCGAACCAGGCGGGGTCGTCGGCCCGGGTGGAGCGCACGGTGCACGGCTGGCTGCGCTCCACGATGGCGGAGAAGTGGCGCAGTTTGTCGCGCAGGTCGGTCGACAGGAAGTCTCGAGCGAGGCGGCCGGCGCGCAGGTAGTCGCTGTTGACGGCCGCCAGCGCGTTGTACATCAGCTCCGCACCTGACACACACGATCGTTACGTTCACGGGACGGTCACGATAAACTGAAGTGCTGCTACCTAGTGGCTATTCAAGTGGGCACAAAGAAGGGCGTGTATTTTTGAAGTGTATTTTTCTATATTTACATGTGTACGTATCTTGCATATATTATATTTAGTATATTTTATTATTTTAGTGTCTCACGTTCTATAAATCTTCAATTCTTCAACTTCAAAATTATAAAATGAAAAAATGAAAAAAATATTTATAAAAAATAATCAAATTTAAAAAATGAAATAAATAATAACAGATGAGACTACAACTAGGCAAACGCAGGATGTGCGTTGTACGATGAGCGAGATGTCTATATAAAGTATAATCGAAAACTCTACAAACCTTGATCATTTGAAATGAACTTCATCCGATGTCAATGAATCTAGAAAGCCGTGACTTCGACAAGGCAACATTTTTCAACTAATATTTCTATCTTTCCGATGAATAAAATACATTTATTATATTATTTTCTCCAAAACGGCTGGTCCGAATATCGAACCAAATTTTTATTCATGTATATTATTCTTGTGTTCACATTTGTGGAAAATTTGAATCATATTGAAGAGATTTAATTTTTCAATTTTTTCCACTCAGCCAAATCTTATGGGGTTTTTAGAAACTTCTAAATGATGTTTCTCAAAAATGGTCCAACTGATTAGACCTCAAAACTATACAGTTCCAAGTTGGATAAGTTTGCATATAAAAAAAAAGTTTCATGTCGATCGGTCAAACCCTGCGACCTGTGCAGTGTTTACAAACAAACAAAAAAAAAACGCACAGACAAAGCTCCGTAAGAGTTCAGTGAAAATCTTCGCTACGCTCATCTAATTACAAGGTACCATCTCGAAGTATATATTCCAGACAGGCCGCACACAAGAGTTCTCTCTTACGCGGGCTTCTTGTTTCAAAATTAGATTATACTTAAATTAAATCTCATTCTTAAAATTGAATCCATTCCATCAATTCCTCAAGTTTTCTTCAAAACTCTTCTAATTAATGTAAGCAACATTGAAAGAATTGAGATTACTACTAGATATTATCAATTCATCATTATCGTATCACTCTAAATGTGTGTATATATGTATAATCTACGCACAGCTTGTAAACAAAGTTTGTAAACAAGAATAAAATGATATATAAATGAAAATGAAATATACATAGTGTCCCGCGCTTTTCGTGTCACAACTCAAAATCATTAACAGTTTATTGTGGCTTTGTTAACATCACTGCTGTCTTCTCAATAATTAGATGAGCGTTAGCGAAGATTTCATTTTTTTGTAAGCACTGCTTTACAAACAAACAAAAAAGAAAAAAAAACACACAGACAAAGCATCATGAGAGTAGCATGGAAATCTTCGCTAACGCTCATCGAATTATAAACTAGGCCTACCACTAGTATTTAACCTTTTAACTGGTGAGTTTTCTGACACCAGCTGTACCCCCTGTGCCGAGTTTTTTTCCGAAAATACAAGAGTTTGTCCAAATAGTTCCAGTTACTACATTTATGATAACTTTCCCATAATTTTTTGAAGGTATCACAGAAATGATGAGTGCCTCAATATCGGTTGGAGAAAGCACATTATTTCGCCAAGCCAGCCCGCCAACATTAGCCATTTTCACTCGACTTGGAATCATAGTTTGACGTTTGAGTCGTTGACGAATCTTTCGTCTGAATAAACGCTACTATTATGAAATATATCGAAAGTCGACGTTGTTCTCAAGCAGTACATATGTTCGGCCAATAGATCGCGCAGAGAGCAAAAAAAAATCAGGTCGATAACTGAAGTTTACCGGCCAGTAGAAAATAAACAGTAAAGCGCGGTATTCAAAACGCGTATAGGCGTGCGTAGCACGGTGGGCACGGCGAGCTAAAACGCGTATACGCGTGTGTAGCAGTTTAAAGGTTGATGAAAAGCACGGAAAAATAAGGCTGTGTAATTATGTCTCTTTTAATTTAAATCAAATACCCAAAAATTGACGAGATCTTCAACAACACTCTATTCTTAGAACTGGCCTTGAAACATGGATAGTAGCGACGGCTGGGGTACTAACCGGTCACGACATTCTCGCCGGGCTTCAACAGGATCAACACAGACTGCGCCGGTAGCGTCTGGAAGTACTCCTCGTCGTCCACTATCGTCCCGTCTTGCGTCTGGACCAGCATGCGAGCGAGAGGGATCTGTGGACAAGGAGAGGAGATCTCACGAGCACAACACAGACAGCCAAGTCCTGGCGACAAATACATCACGAGGCAAACGCAGCACATGCGTTGTGCGATGAGCGAGATGTCTATAATGGGCTTGGAGGTAAAAGTCACTAACTCCACTTTTCACGAAAATGAGTTGGATACATCGTTGGATAGGTAATTTCGACCTCCATCTTGTCATTAAACCTTTAGAGCTTGGAAAATCCTCATAATTATGTTATTTGAGGTTAAAGTTCTCATCATGTACAATAACACACTTTCTGAAGAAGGTAAAACTCACTAACTCCATCGCAATTTCTGTTGAGAGTTTTCGGGAGGTAAAAGTCACTAAGTGCACTGAAAGGCATGACATCGAGGTGAGCTGCTGGTCTCAACACGTGTAAGTCGCTCTATTAACAGTTCAATTAAGTTTATAAGAAACGCTCCGCTATTCTAAACATAATAATGTTGTGATGCATTATTTTTGATGGAGATGTTATCTACTTACTGGTCTATAAGAAAGTAGGATATTTTCTTCCATTTGCATTGATTTTATTGATGATAAAATTACAACCAACCATAACCTCACTTTTGATACAAGTGACTGGTTAAATTTAAGTACTTCTTGTATAGAAACTGTCACATAGCGAATATGACTTCTCGACAACGTGAAAATTTACTTGGCTGTGATGGCTTAATTGGCGATCTTCTTGACAACGCCGTCAGTGACTCCAGTGAAACATCCGATCACGAAAGTACAGGTAAAGTTTGCATTTAATATTTCGAGCCTGTTAAACAAAAATATGCTCTATGTGGAGGTACGGTAGTTAATACATTAACATTATTATTGGTTTCAGGTCAATCTGATTCACTCATACCGCCATGCCCTGCAATGGGACAGTTAATCCCTTCCGCAGACATTCTGACTTTCTACGTTCCTGTAGAAGGAGATTTCATCATGGACATACCAGAAATGTATGACGCTTGTCTGCAAT
>OU015474.1:14751434-15051144 GCA_907164805.1 Brachyptera putata
GGGGTTTTTTAACCCTTTTCAAAAAAAAGTTACCCTCCGATAATGCCACAAAACTATGCAGATCTAAGTTAGATGAGGAACCATATTGAAAAGAAGTTTGAAGTTGATAGCTGTAGTCGTTTGACCTGTGGAGAACCGACAAAAAAACATGAAAAAAAAAAAAAAAAAGAACACCGATTCTTCCAGTACCGGTATGTCCAATTGAATCCTCGCTAAAGCTCGTCTAAAAAGGAACTTCATTCGATTCCAACGAATCTAGAGAGCCGTGAATCTAACACTGCAACATTTTTCTGCTGTTATTTCTATCTATTTGATGAATAAAGAACATGTATTACATTATTTTCTTCGAAACGGCTGGTTCGAAATGCATACAAATCTTTAATTATGTGTATCACTTCCGTTTTTACATTTGAGGAAAATTTGAATTTTATTGGTGAGATTTTATTTTTCAATTTTTTCTGCCCGGTCTAATCTTATGGGGTTTTTAAACTTTGAGATGATGTTTCTCAAAAATGGTCCAACCGATTTGACCCAAAAACTCCAGGGTTCCAAGTTGGATAAGTTTGCGTATACAGAAAAGGTTTCATGTCGATCGGTCGAACCCTGCGACCTGTGCAGTGCTTACAAACAACAAATGAATAAAAAAAAAAAAAGACAAAGCTCCGTAAGAGTTATGTGGAAATCTTCACTAACGCTCATTAGATGAGCGTAGCGAAGATTTTTATTCCATATAACGAAAAAAAATTGGCTTGGTTTTTATGTTTTTTTTTTGTTTTTTTTGTGTGTAATTTTGTACGCTGCATACAGGTCAGGAAAAAGTTTCAATCAACTCGAAACTTTTTTTACAAATTTTTGCTATACCAGAATAGGTTGGGATTGTTTTTCAGAAAAATCGGTTGGACGGTTTTTCCGGAAAAAAATTGGAAAGTGTGGAAATTCCCCATAAGAATAGGCCAGGGGAGAAATACTTGGAATTTTTTTTCTTTTCAAAAGCTCTCAAATTAATACTGAATGTGGGAAGAACTATCATACACATTTCAAGCGACTTATGGAACAATCGGATGTGAAATAACGAAGAAAACGCATTTTTAATGTACTTTTTTACACATCAATAAAAGCAATTAAGAAAGCAATTAAGAAACTATTAAATGTGAGCAACAAGTGTCACGAATAAATTAAAACGTTTAAAATCTGTGATGGATATGAAGAAGGCACTGGTATAATTGTTTGGAAACCAAGGTTTATATACCAACAGACAGCCGCGGTTCTTAAATCTTTGAAGTGATCCATGGCCTGTATATGTACATTGAGCTGACAAAATGTTCTTAATTCTACATTTCCATACTTCTAAGCTCATCTCACAACGCATATAAGGCGTTTTCCTAGTCTAAAAATAGTCCAGTAATCATTTATATTAGTACCATCCCGACGTGGCCGCCAACAGCCACCTGTACACCTTCGGCAGAACGCACCGTGGCGGTGGTTGGGCTCTCAGCTGTGACGAGACGCCTCGAAGTGTTCAAGCAACCAACAGGTGCCGCTTCTAAACCCTCTTACCAACTCATCCTCAGCCTAGACTGGGAGACAACGATTGTACGGCAACATTTTGATATATTATTGATATAGAAAAAAAGTCACATGATTAATGAAAGAGTTGGATACAATGCACAACCGTAATACCTCGTTCACATTACAGAATTTAACTACAGTCAAGTAGATAACGTTAGTTAAGTTATAATATGAACGGAACTTGGTTAGTAGTTAACTCTAGTTATGTCTCAACTAAGTTCCTAGAACTCAGTTAAGAGCTTAACTGCGATCAAGAAAGCTACGCCCTCTTGAATTTTTCATTCTGAGGTGTCAACACACCGCCTTATGGATTGGTAAGTTTTGTTCTTGTGTCATTTCCTTTCCATCCATCAGAAGTTTAATTTAGTATTTAACATTTAAGTACTTGAATATTTAGTCATTTAACCTATAAATGTAACAGCAGTGAATGCCAAATGGCTCACAGCCTTCTAATCCATACTAAGTGCTGTTTAGGAGGCTATGAAATTACGTCACTAACGACAGTTAAGTCAGAGGTATATGTGAACAGAGTTCTCCACCCACTCTCTCATAACTGCAGTTAATGTAACTAAAGTCAAGTTCTGTAATGTGAACGAGGTGTAAGGATGATCAGCCATGGCGAGGATGGAACCCCGGTCTCCTGAATGACGGTTCAGCTCACTAGCCACTGGTCTCACCACTAACCTCCAGCTTCTCGCCGCCTTTCTTCTTGAGTTGCTCGAGCGAGCTACAAGCCACTCCGCACAGCCTTCTGCGCCGCGCATCGCTCACTTTGTAGCCTCTCATGACGTCGGCCGAGTCTCACGCGTCACGCCCACAGTCTCACGCGTCACCACGCAGGATCATCCTGGGAATAAACTAGGAAAACGCCATATATGCGTTGTTAGACGAGCGGATAGGAATAGTATGGATAAAAATGGGTAAAAACTGCTTCGAGTTGTACCAATTTAGCACATTTTATGTTTCTTCTTCAAAATAGCTGACAATTTCCAGAAATGTGTATCAGAATGTAATTAGATGAGCGTAGCGAAGATTTTCATTCCATATACCGAAAAATTTGGGCTTGGTTTTCATGTTTTTTTTTTTTTTTTTTTTTTTGTGTAATTTTGTACGCGGCATACAGATCAGGAAAAAGTTTCAATCAACTCGAAACTTTTTTTTCAATTTGGTGTTATACCAGAATAGGTTGGGATTGTTTTTCAGAAAAATCAGTCGAAAGGTTTTTCCCGAAAAATTTTGGAAAGTAAGAAAATTCCCCATAAGAATAGGCCAGGGGAGAAATACTTGGAAAATAAACATTTTCCAAAAGCTCTCAAATTTATACTGAATGTGGAAAGAACTATTGTACATATTTTAAGCGATGTATGGAACAATCGGATGTGAAATAACGAAGAAAACGCATTTTTAATGTACTTTTTTACACATCAATAAAAGCAATTGAGAGAGCAATTAAGAAACTATTAAATGTGAGCAACAAGTGTCACCAATAAATAAAAACGATTAAAATCTGTGATGGATATGAAGAAGGCACTGGTATAATTGTTTGGAAACCAAGGTTTAGATACCAACAGACAGCCGCGGTTCTTAAACCTTTGAAGTGATCCTAAGTGAGTGATCTGAAGTGAGGCATGAAGGAAACCTCCAGGCACGACACCATGGTTCAACTCTTTATTCTAAAGGCCCCTTTCATATGTGTACTATTATCTTCAATCGACTTCCATGTAACATCAAATCTCTTTCGAATATGACCACTTTCAGACTAGCTTTACATTTATATCTTCAGGAACATTGTTTTTACTCTATATCTGACTACCTCCACGATGTTGTTTTCACATAAGACTGTGTGATCCTACAAACTGTGATATTTAATACCTATTTGACTTGTTATAAACTATGTACCGTATTTATGTACACATGTAATAATAATAAATCAATCAATCAGATCCATGGCCTGTATATGTACATTGAGCTGACCAAATGTTCTCAATTCTACATTTCCATACTTCTAAGCTCATCTCACAACGCATATAAGGCGTTTTCTTAGTTTAACTTCACGCAAAATTTCATTTTTTGATAAAATAAAAATATTTTCTTTTTTTTCCGCTGTGTTATTATAATGGGTAGCCTATTTTTGAAATTTCTAAAATTCATAAAAATAAAAGTTACCACCCGATAATGCCACAAAACTATACAGATCTAAGTTAGATGAGGAACCATAATTTAAAAAAGTTTGAAGTTGATAGCTGTAGCCGTTTGACCTATGGAGAACCGACAAAACAACATGAAAAAAAAACATAAAATCGAACACAAATTTTTTTCAGTTGGCCCATGTCAAATCGAATCCTCGCTAAAGCTCGTCTAACAAACAGAGTTGTGCGAACAGTCGAAAACAAATTCAAACTTCTGTTGCTAGTTTCAAAACATACTTTTTCTCGCTTTCCCAGAATGTTTTGATTTTCTACGCGTCTCTTCTGAAGTTGAATCTCAAAGGCTGTGGGTTACGTAACAGTATGAACTGTCGCGGCAACCTAGTTACATGTTTAGCCAAGAACATGTCTTTGTCAGTATTGGGTTTTAAAAAGTAGCCACGAGTAAGTTCCTCAAAAAAAGGATCTAGTTCCAATTCCAAAAAGGAACGAGTTACCATTACAGATCCTCAGAAAAAAAAGGAACTCAAAAGTTCCCCAAAAATTAGGTTCCTTTGAAGTTCCTTTGAAAGTTACCGACGCGGAGTTTTTTGTTCGAATTTGTAGGAGTATTTTCATGGGCTTTCACCCCCCCCCCCCCCCCCCCCCCCTTCCCCGTATTCTAGCAGTAATTTATCAGAATCAATTTAATAAATATTTCATAATTATTGATAAAAACAACACCAACATTTAAAATAATAATTAGACAATCTTATCACGAGGACTAGCAGAGTTAAGATGGAACACTGAAGTGTCATAGACCGCCCGTGTTCACACAAATCTCCCTAAATGCATCTTAAAAACAATCTCATTCTCATTGGCTATTGATGTCACCAGGAAGGGATGATTTTCTTCGTATGCATTAGCTGGGTACGCAGATTGACATTGTTCTGCAACCCCTCACACTGACGCTCGATTAATTCCAGCCCTCAAACTACGGCAATGTGTAAGACCTCTAAATACCCCGGCTAATAATATTTAGGGATCCAACATAAGAAACACAGTAACTTGAGGATAAATGAAAACTATTTATTGAGCTCGTAGGATTACAGTGTAATATAGGCAGAGCATCCGTAGATGGTTACCAGACGAAGGTCCGTGGATCACTTGAAGTTTAGTTATAATTTTGACACATAGTTTGCCAGAATATTATACAAACACTTCACCCTATTGGCTACTTACAAAATGGTACAGAATGATTGGTTGCTGGACTTCACCATTGAATTTGTAGTGTTAGAACCTACAAATTCAATGCCTAGGCCCACCTAGACAGTTCTAGGCTCAAGCATTTAACTCAATGACTCAAGTGTGAGTTTGTGGCATGCCCCTAGATCTAGGCTTACAAGACGTGACAGGAGACAACATAGATGATTAAAACCATTTAGTTTGTAGTTATAAAACTCTTGTTACTAGCTGGAATATCTTCATTTCGTGCAATCAGTCTTATGACGTAAACTGCATTTAATCTTCAGTTACAACCAATTGGTTTACAATAAATAACGTACCTTCGACCTCTGAAGAACACCTGTTGATCTCCAAGCCGACATTCGACAAGTTCGTATTTCAATTCGGCGGCCATATTCTTTTTCAAGCCACGCCCTGCTGTCATCCACAAGGCTGTGTAGTACTCCGACTCCGAGGGGAAATTTAAAATTATCTTCATATATTTTCAGATGAGCGTTAGCGAAGATTTCCATCCTACTCTTACCAATGCTCTTACGGAGCTTTGTCTGTCTGTTTTTTGATAAAAACAATCCCAACCTATTCTGGTGTGACACCAATTTGAGAAATAAGTTCCAAGTTGTTTGATTATTTTTCCTGACCTGTATGCCGCATACAAAATTACATAACATAAAAACCAAGCCCAAATTTTTTCGGTATATGGAATGAAAATCTTCGCTACGCTCATCTAATTATTGTTCTTACTCTTTCTGTGGTATTTTTTCACAAAATTGTTATTATTTAAAATTCCTGGAGAATTGGATAAGTCACAGAATATGTTGTTTTTCCGAGTACCAAAGTTTTGGTCTGTCATCGGTAGTTTGTGAGGTACGCAAACTATTGCTTATTTGCTGACTCGTGAACTTCGGTGCGTACAGTCCATGTATCTATCAGTGGTTTAGTTTTGTTACAGTTTTGTACACGTTTTTGTTATGGAAAGGAAGAGAGTGGTCAGGGCACATTGACCAACTTTTTCCGAAAAGATTCTAAAACCGATCAAAACCCGGTGAATAATAGTGAATTAGAAAAAGAACAACAAAGTGAGGATGATCGGCTTAAAGAAGTAGAGACAAAAAGTGATAAGTTGAACACCGTTGATGATACGGAAGGCGAATCGTGTTAATGGCGTGTGGAAGGCGAAAAGTGTTAATGTGAGGGATGGTATGGAAAGTGGCCTAAATAACGACACGATTTCAAGAGAACCTATCCTGTCATACCAAGACTTGTGGACTGAAGATCAATGATTAGATCGAAAAAAAGGAATAAGTGGCCGCCCCGGTGGACAAGTCAATTATCGCTAGCGGTAGTAACTGAAGTCACCGTTGGGCGTGGGGTCCTGCATAAGCCATGGGCTTTTGTAAACGTCCTTTCATCTATTCTTCATCGTTTCATTATCACCCGCTCATTCGTACCCCCGTATAACCTAGCTGTTGGTGGGGTCGTTAAGCAACATGAAAAAAAAGAAGAAGTGGTTATAGACTCAAAAGTCGAGGAATCGGAACTTTGGACAATATTCATAGCTTCAAATCGGTAGGTTCCGAGTTTAAATAACTTTTCTCATTTTAATTGATGAAAATAAGAGTGACAAAACAGAAAAGATAGGTATTGAAATGTCATATTAATTCAAGAGCATAACATTATCTTGGAGATGTGAACTTTTCAGTGTGATAAAAGTAATGAAAACAATAATTGTTAGCCCACACCAGAGAAAAAATGTCAACTATTGTTATTAATAACAATAATAATTTGGGACCCTTGATTTTCACAAATGCTTTTTACGCAAAATTCACTAATATCGTCCCTATTCAACTTTTTCCCATCTTAATAGTGAGTTTGGATGTTGTCCCAATCAAATTCTGCTCACGAAATGGCGTAAAATGGCGACATATTCGACATAAGATTCTATACTTTTAGCATTTTATTACCAAGTTCGCAGTCAACTGACCACGTTTTTTTTATTTTCGTATATTTTTGGGGAAATCTGTGGAAATCGCAACTATAACAGACGCAAATTTTTTCCATCAAACAAAGAAAAAAGAATTCACAGAATATATATTCAAATTAAAGCACTTTGTGAGCGGAAGGGTTGTAAGCACACTTTACAGAGTGAATTATATAAATCCTATCAACTATTCATGCCTAGTAATAGATGTGCCCAAACTATCTGTGCAACTATCATATTCTTACAGTTTTTCTCATCCTTAATAAGGTACTGTTATAACCAAGTTCAAAAGCTGAAATCTTTTCACTGCTTCGGTGCTTTTTGGCGACGAAATGTCCCCATATTGCTCATTTTTATAAAGCAAAATGAGGGATATTTTATTCACCATTTTTCAGTGCCCCTAAATAGATGAGCGTAGCAAAGATTTTCATTCCATATAACCGGTAGGCCTACCAATTTTTTTTTTTTCATGTGTGTAATTTTATACGCGGCATACAGGTCAGGAAAGAGGATCAATCAACTCGAAACTTTATTTTCAAATTAGTATCACACCAGAATAGGTTGGGAATGTTTTTCAGAAAAATCGGTCAAACGGTTTTTGCGGAAAAAATTTGGAAAGTATAGAAAATCTTGATAAGAATAAGCCGGGGGGAGGTATCCATGACTGTAAATCCTGTACTCAACTGTATAATGTGAATCTATGACAATAGACTTATTGGCGATGGATCTGGGAACGATGCACAGTGTCTTGAGACCAAACAAGACGGTCGAGAAGATCACTTACTTACCTGCTTGACGGACAACCAGGGTTGGGTCATTACGCATAGAAAATATTGTAGAATATTGTATTGGTAGAATCTGCACTGTAACTGGTCTCATTTCATATGTTCACCGTCCGTTAAGGAACTGATTGACATTTGAGCGTTCCAAACACTCCTGCAGGTGTACCACGCTCCAACACTGAAAGACGTTGCATCTGATGAGTATTGAATATTAATTCATTCAAGCAGTACGAGGCTACCAATAATAAGTTGGCACCTAACGACCATTTACCTTACGCCTATGCCGTACAGAGTTATAGTGCACAAACGAAAGATGATATTCTTTTAAATAATTGTTGTTTGTTCCTCAGGCCTACAGCTGTTACTTGAACACTTGATACAGTACTAAAATACTACGCTAACTACTAGATCAGTTTCACTGACAAATGTCAACACAAGATCTAAAAGAATTCCCTATTTAAATACCAATCTGTAGGCCTTGACCAACTGTAATGTAAATAATTATCAATAAATAAATAAGGATTATGAAAAATTGTATTGTTTTCTATTTAATTCATTAGTGCTAATGATTGTACTTAATAAATAATATCCTGCTACTATTTAATTCTACATGGCACACTCTACGGTAGAATGTACGCGTAGATTACGCATATTCTACAGACCCAACCCTGCGGACAACTGGGGAGAAGACAATACGAATCATTTGAACACGATTGGGAATAAAGAAGACTGGAAACCAAGAAACTAGGAAAAGATTATTCTCATTGCTGTCCAAATCTCCAAAAACAAAAGCAACACACCAATCAATTTATTACTTTTTTTTAATTCTATTAAACAAGTTGATTCTGTACGATACACAACCGTATGTACATACTCAATTACTATATAAATAGTGGTATATAAGAGATATTACTCATCAAGAAAAAAGTTGTTCGTAATTTCTCGCAAAGAAAATAACTGGATCAAATGAAAACCGGTCCATAGTACATTAGTACGTAGTACAGTACGTTCTTTCAAATATTTCAATAACTAAACTTTTATCTGAAACAATGTGTTTGTTCGACAGTTGGTACGAACAAGGTATTTTTTTCTCTTTTGTAAATTGTGTATAGTTGGTGGCACTGAGCGAAGGTTTCGGTGACTGACTTGATTGCGCCAGGGTTGTACAAATCCGCGTGCAGACCTGGAAAACACAACGAGAGCAGTTAGTTGACGAGGTACCGGTGACGACTTATAACGAGGACAATAGCTATCTACGAGGAAAACGCCATATATGCGTTGTTAGACGAACGAATAATAATAGTATGGGTAAAAATGGGTAAAAACTGCTTCGAGTGGTACCAATTTAGCACATTTCAAGTTTTTTCTTCAAAATGGCTGACCCGATCAAGCTGAAAATTCCCACAAATGTGTATCAAAATGTAATTCAAAATATTTTTTCTTCCATGTTATTCTAATGGGTATTTTTGAAATGTCTAAAATTCATAACAAAAAAAGTTACTACCCGATAATGCCACAAAACTATACAGATCCAAGTTAGATGAGGAACCATAATGAAAAAAAGTTTGAAGTTGATAGCTGTGGCCGTTCGACTTGTGGAGAACCGACAAAAAAACATACATAAAAAAAAAAGGAACAATAATTTTTTCAGTCGGTCAAATTGAATCCTCGCTAAAGCTCGTCTAACAAAAAAAGAAATTAGAAACCATCTCTCCACGTCTCAGGTTGGAACCACGGGGAGATCGCCACGACTACCGTAGGCTAGGCTATCGAGACTCACGCGCTGTGATGAACTTGGGCCGTTCAGCCGAGAGACGGGAACGCCTTCTCGTCGTCGACCTTGGGCGCCGTCTGGCGGGGCGTGCGTCCCGCGTACGACGTCTCTCCGCCGCGGAAACGCTCGCTGCCCCCGCGGTATCCGCGGCCGCTGCCTCGGGGTCCCCGCTCGCCACCGCCACCGCCCTCTGTCGACACACGCACTTGTTACACTTCATCATCAACACAACAGTCGGTTGGTATCACTTCAGAAAATGAGAAAATTTTTATGAAGTTCATAGGACGTCTCATTCCTTTTTTTTTAATGTTGCTTAACAACCTCACCAACAGCTAGGTTATACGGGGGTACGAATGAGCGGGTGATAATGAAACGATGAAGAATAGATGAAAGGACGTTTACAAGAACCCATGCCTTATGCAGGACTCGAACCCACGCCCAACGGTGACTTCAGTTACTACCGCTAGCGATAGTTGGGCGGCCGTCTCATTCCTTACCACCCATCTCCTAAAACTGTTGTAGGCCCTATCTTCAATGTCCTATTTATGGATATATGGGATGGTAACATGTATGTGGTTGAATGTTACATACAATAAAATTCCCCTACTAAATACTTCAACATCAATTCTACCGTCGCAAACAGGATGGTCGGTTCGATCCGAGGCCCCAGCTTACCTCGTTCGCCTCCCTCCCGGTCCGCGCGCGGCGTCACCGGGCCCCGGGGCTCGCGTGGGCCGTCCTCGCTGCTGCCCCTGAAGCCGCCGCCCCCTCGCGGCGCGCCCCGCGGTCCCCCGCGCCCACGTCCGCTCCCGCGCGAGCCGCCGCCCCCACGGCGCGAGTCGGAGAAGTGGATGTCGATGTCCAGCAGGTGCTTCTGTCGGCCGACCTGCGACAGAGCGTTGTGACCGATTGTACTTCACGGTGCCGAGTCTCCGATTCTGGCACATGTATGTCTTTATACTCGAGACAAAATATGAAGAGTCGAAAAAAAAAAAAATGTTGACAATTTTTTCTTTGTATTTTTCACGTCTTTTCTCAAAACAAAATATAAAGAATCGAAAAAAAAAAAAAAAAAGAATGACAATTTTTTCTTTCAATTTTTCACGTGTTTTTTTCGCTAAAAAAAAAATGAATATCGAAAAAAAAAAAAAAATTCAAATAAGAAATTGACGTATTTTAAAAATACTACTCCCACACTTTCCATGTTTTTGAAGTAATTATTTTTTTATATCTTTCAGCACGATTGTATAAAAAATTAATGGGGAGCAGATTTTGGAATTTATTCCGATATTGATTTTTTTTATAACTGGAACTTTACAAATATTTTTCTTCTTAGTTTTGGATTCAATTTAAAAAAGTATTTAATGGAAAATTTGGCCTAAATTGAAAATGTGCTTCCCATTTATTGTGAAGAATATTACATTTGATTCATTCACATTAAAAGAATCAGCTCTTCAAGTGTCAGCACTCAAAAGGAGTAGCGATTTTCAATGCCGCATCGTATGAAAATACAGTGAACCTCTATCCATCATATTCAAGTGACTAGGAAAACAAAACTATCCATGCAGGAAAATGTAACATCAATTATATGGGAGTGGGGCGAGAAAAAATGAATGATACAAGCAGGATAACGATGGATCCCGTAACGATGCATAGACGTTTCACTGTACCGTAATGAATTACAGGCAATTTTCTACTAGCGAGCGTGTACTGACCCGCTGCGGGTACTCGGTGACCTCGGACTCGGCCGCCTCCTCCTCCTCCGCCGCCTCCTCCACCTCCTTCTTCTTGGTGACGGCGTACATGGGCTTCCACTGGGTCAGGTCTTCGCCCTCGCCCGCCTTGCGCAGGTTGTACGTGGGCTTCTGGCGGGCGCTCCGCAGCGCCTTGTACTCGTCCAGCGTCAGCTCCACCGGCTCCTCCACCGCGGGCACCGCCTCCCCCTCCACCGCGCCCTCCTCCTGCATTCATTACGCACTCTCAATCATTTCTTCGAGGCCTAGTTTTAATCGTTCTTCATTAATTGGTGACACTTGTTGCTTGGATTTAATTGGTTTTCTTAATAGCTTTGAACGATGTATAAAAACGTCATTATATAATTTTTTATATCAAATTTTTTATATCAAAACGACCGATTGGATTTCAGTGAAAGATTGGAATAATGTGTATCATTATTATATTGAAATTCGGTGAAAATTGAATTACTCTGAAGGACATTTTTTGTACGTAAATTCTTCTCTGGCTTATTCTTATGGATAATTTGGAAAGTGGAAAATTAGTTTTCTCAGAAGTGGTGCAACGGATTGCGCATAAAAAACATTGGGACTCAAATCAGATGATGACACTTGGGCATGCCAAGTTTCAACTGAATTTGAATTTTCGTTTGACCTGTAGAGCGCGAACAGAAAAAAAAGTACTCTTTTTTCGAGTCGAGTGAAATTGAGTCTTCGCCTCGATCATCCAATCAATAAGTCAAATCATTTTTTGAGGTATAAAAACAAGTTACGTACGCCCGGTCTCGACTGCATGCAACTGACCTTGGGTTCGGATGCGTCGACGGATGCGTCGGCGGGCTTCTCGGGCGCCCAGTCGGCGGGCTTCTCCCCGGACCAGTCAGCCGGCTCGTCGCTGGCGTTCAGCTGCTCCACCACGTCGTCCTTGGGGTTGCCCCAGTTGTGCGCGCCGCCCCCCTCGCGCTTGTCCACCGCCTTCACGCCGGTCCTGCTGGCAGAGCAGCAACAGCTTACCTCAAACACGTCTTCACTTACCATACGTGATAGATATATCGGGTTTATCGACGCACTGGTATGATAGCGCAGATCTAATGGCGTCGGATGGATGATTAATGAGATGATGGTTCTTGGGTGATGGGAAGGATAGTGGGAAGGAAGCGGTCATGGCCGATTTATTGTAGGAACCATCCCGGCATTAGCCTAGACTACAGAGGGAAACCATGAAAAACCCCTGTAAAGATGGTCGGCGGCGGGGATCGAACCTCGCCTCCCGGATCACATGAAGCAAGCGCGATAACCACTGCGCTGCATGTGCCGGTAGGATCACACTTCCGATACTTATCGGCTCCATATATATATTTCTTTTTAATGTTGCTTAACGACCCCACCAACAGCTAGGTTATACGGGGGTACGAATGAGCGGGTGATTATGAAACGATGAAGAGATGATAGGTGAAAGGACGTTCACAAAAACCCATGCCTTATGCGGGACTCGAACCCACGCCCAACGGTCACTTCAGTTACTACCGCCAGCGATAATTGACTTGGCCACCGGGGCGGCTAAAACTGCCCAATCACAAGCCAGTATTCACCTAGAAACATGGCGGTTCATCGGTGTCGCAACCCCCTGGCGATCCCGGGGTGAAAGTTGTCATGTGCGGAAACAAGGAGTATTTTTTGTTAACCCTTCTTTCAAATAGGCCTACCTTTCGTGAGGGTGGGTAGGTAGGTTTACAATTTCATTTTCATTTTTTTGGCACAACACTTTATGTAGGAATGGACTCTACACAACATGTTTCAGAAGCAAAAGTTGTCCAGTTTTAGCCTGACAACTGTTGAGCAAAGGAACTTCTATTACCCACCGAACACTTCGTGAAACTTCAATGTACGTGACGCAAGGAGAACCGCCAACCGGTTCGTCTACACGCCGTTCAGACATCATGGCCAATAACACCAGAACTAAAGGCTCATTCACGATTGACGTAAGAAGTAAACTTAAGATTTAGCCGTAGCTTTAGCAATGTTTGGTTGGTCGCATTCCATGCAACCATTCACGATAAATTTAGCCGCAGAAATAAATGTAGGCGTAACGTAGAAGTTTGCAAACTCCAAACTTCTACGGTTACGTCTAAATCTAGACGTAGAATTCTACCAATCAGAGGCTGAGAAACTCCGAGATCGTCCGAACATCGTCTACCAGGTACCGAGATCGTCCGAACAACTCCGAGATCGTCTTTGACACGGAATTTCATTGGTTGATTTACTTTGGATTCAGCACTAAATCAAGTAGTCATGAACAGTGACATTACGGTCCAAGTTAACGTCATAAAGTTACACCCTAAAGTTACGCTAAATCTTTAATCGTGAATGAGCCTCAAGACGGCGGATATACTAGATCCAACAATACGATTCGAGAGAGGTGTGGATCAGGTTCAACAAGTTGATCAAGGAAAGAGGCCCACCATACCGTACTGCTTGGAGAGGTAAGCCACCGGGCTTCTTATTGGTGCTAGAGGGACTAGCCCGACATTTTTACAAGAATGTTTTTCAACATTTGGTATAACTTCAATTATTAAGGATATACCGTATTGTCCCGAATATAAGCCGACCCCCAAACTATTAGATCAACAATTTAAAAAAAAGGGTTTATCACCTTTCCACGTAAATCATCACTCTTCCGAGTTAGAATTTAGTCAATTTCGTATTGTGCGCGTGGGGAAGCTATGCCAACTGCGTGTGAGAAACCGTTGCTAGGGGCCTCACGATCGTGTGTACTCGGCTAGTGCCGATGACGCGTGATCGTCATATGGCTCGCCCACTCGTCAAGGTCTGAGAAGACAATGCAGCCAACAGCTCAACGTGCATTTGTTTATTACTGCGCGTCAAATAAAATTGATGGATAATGGGAAAATGATGCTTCTTCGTGATAAAACATTTATTAAACGTGTTTTTAGTGCAACATTTTGCAGTTTCAAGTTGATTCCATTGTTAAGAGTGTGCATGTGTAGTGCGCCCATATCATATCAAGTAAAAAACGTGTTTTTGGCCGATATTAGGCCGAGATCTGCATATAAGCCGAGGGTCACTTTTGGACTCGCAATTTCGAGAAAAACCCTCGGCTTATATTCGGGACAATACGGTAGTAGGCCTATTAAGCGTATTACGCGATTTAATTATTATTCTTAGAAATCATTTATACAGTCAAAATTAGCTTCATTATTTTAGTCTCAATTTAGCTTCAACTTCAATTTTTTTTTTGTACGTTCTTATCAATTTTAAATTCAAATTCAATTGTTATTCTGTGTCGAACAAGGCAACCCAATGTACATGGGCAGAGATCCGGAAAAAGATTTTTATATGGCGGGAATTCAAATACACCAAACAATGATCATTTTAATATTAGGCCTATTGATAAAATCCATTCATTTCTATTGGGTTGAACTACGCACTGTAATGATAACCAACGCCTACTGGCGGCCGACCAATGATTGATGGGATGAACGTTGCTTAGGTAACGAGAAGGAAGCGGTCGTGACCTATATTGTATGAACCATCCCGACATTACCCCAGGCTACAGCCAAGGAAACCCCGATATCCCCCTCGCCTCCCGGAGCACACGAAGCGAGCGCGTCAACCACTGTGCTGCATGTGCCGGTATATTGATGAGAAGAAAGGAATTTTGAAAGGTTATTGTTAATGATGCTAAAAACCTTGGAGAATATATTATACTATTGTACTGTCAATATTTTTTCATTTTTTTTTTATTGGGTTTCACGATGCACTGTTATGATAACTGAGATCTAATGGCGTCGGATGGATGATCAATGAGATGATGGGATGATGAGATGAAAGTTCTTGGGTAATGGGAAGGTAGCGGTCATGGCCGACTTATTGTAGAAACCATCCCGGCATTAGCCTAGACTACAGAGGGAAACCATGAAAAACCCCTGTAAAGATGGTCGGCGGCGGGGATCCCGGATCACATGAAGCGAGCGCGTCAACCACTGCGCTACATGTGCCGGTATTACTATTGTATTAATATTGTACTTTTAGAGGAGGGCATGAGTGGAACGCTGTAGTGTAGAGGGCGAAGAAGGATGTCGGAAAGTATTCATTTTTTAATAGAGCGGGAGTCGAGTGGAATGGAACGAAGAAAGAAACATTAGTGGAAGAGCTCAGAACATCATAATGGTTTGGAATGGTTTGGGGAGATTGCGGAGGAGGAGCTGATATTGAGACAAATTGAAGAAGTGGTAGTGCGGAGGGAAGTTTTATCATAGTGGATTTGATAGTTCTTGTTGGTTGAGTGTATTTTTGATAATTATTATTTGTTTTCTTCATCTCGTTCCTGTTTTGTTAATGTAGTTTTGTTAATTAAGTTTAGGGCCTTGCCACCGCACTTTGGTGCAATTGTAAGTAAATAATAAATAAATAATAAATAGACAATACATCAGGTCGGGCTATAACCAGGGCCCAGATTCACAAAGAATTTCATCTTGAAACATTTTAGCTCTTAAACCGTTCTAAGTTAAAACCGAGATAACACGTTCTAACTTTATCACGGTTTTATCTTTGAACCCTATTCACAAAGAATTTCAAGGACATTTTATCTTGGTGTTTACTTTAACCCCAACTTACCGTGCCGTGGCCTTGTGACGTCATTGTTTTCGACTGTCAACCAATGAGAGCAAAGAGTGGGACGTCAATGAGTTTGTAATAACGCAATTTGAACATCAATTATTGGTTTTCTACAACAAGATAATATTTAAAATCAAAATGAAAGAATAAAATATTCTACATATTTCTACGTTTGTTCTCTTATAATCGTTGTGAATCTTTTTGATGCTGATCATCAAGAAAGCTTTGCATTTTGTTTACCGCCAATTCCGTCAGCTGTCAGTCGAACTTCCCAAATGTGAGGTTAGGATAGAATAATTAATATAATAATTGAAAATAGGATCGTGTCTTCACTTCCAAGCTCTCCCAACATTCATATTTATCTTCAAAACTTGATACTGAGTGAATTTGAGTGACGACAATATCCAAAATCATAGAAATCAATTGCGAGGTGAGTGTTGTATCTCCACTAAAACCAGTCAAGACCGGTGATAACTTTAGAACAAACTATTCTTAAAACTTTTGCTCAAACTTTTTCGTGAATACGAGTTATAACCAAGTCTGGTGATAAGTCCTAAAACTGTTATAACTTAGACCGTTTCAAGAGATGAATCTGGGCCCAGGAATGCCACGGGAACCAAACCGCCGTGCGTAACTTACGGCTATCAGTTTATCCCTATACAAGAGGTAGGCTCAAAAATAGATACAAATAAAAAAGTAAAAAATTAGATTACCTACCTCTGAGTGGTTATCCTGGTTAGCCGAAAAGCAAAAACAGAAAAGTTACGCAACACAAATATTTGTTTACCGGCATTACATGTACCGTGACGTCTGAACGCATGCTAATGAGTACTCATTATTACGATTACTACTCTATATTAGAATCCTCGGAGGGAGAGCGAAGCGTGTGTCCGTGCTGTGTGCGCGGCAAAAAGATCGCGGACTTTGGTTGGACGGCAATTACATTGAGTGGGGTCAAATGTGCACGCCCCGTAAAGACAAGAACATCGGGCGCTGAATGAGCGAGGGCTAGAAGGCCACGGAGGATGTGGGGCCGTCTTATAGTCGCGATCGTTTGCTCGTGATGTTATTGCTGCGGGAGTATGAGCTTGAGGCCGCGGGAGGGGAAGTGTCGCAGAAGCAATCAACAACTAGCGGCGTGTGAAATGATGCCGACGGAGTTTGACAGGCTGGAGTCGAAGTTGAAAGGCGAGGGGGGGGGGGGGGCGTGCGAGGTGGAAAAGACGTTGATGGATTAGTAGTAGGTCAAAGCTCGGTACTGGCCTGTCGTATAGGACGGGCCTAACGTGCTAGTTACAAAATAATTCCATTGTTGGAAATAGATTTACAAGGGAAATATTCCCAGGGGCTTATCCAATAGAACGTGTCCATGTATCGTTAAAGACGGAAGAATACAATTTAGCATGAACGTAACGCTGCAAATATTCCGAAAAGCCACGTTCTTCGGGGTATTTTCTAGGGATAACATCGATGTATCGAGAATCGGGTATTTGTTTTGCTGAAACTGTAGGTATGTCCAGCATTGACGTCAACTGAGGCACGTGCACTATCGCGCGCACATGTTCTTCAACTTCCCCTCGCGCCACCAAGAGCCCTGGAGATCGACCTACAAGTACTAGGATGACATTGCTTCCTTTGGCCATCCCTTGTCACAATAATTACTAGTTAGGGTTATGTAAATGATTGATTGCCGTCAGCCGTCTTCTTCTGACCTTGCAATTGTGGGTGAATGTTAGTGTTTCAAGTTTTGTTTTATAATTATTAAATCATCCAGTATTGTTAATTTGTTACCGTCTTTTGTTGTTTCGTTTCATCCTTTACTTTTTAACCCTAATTTATTTCATCTTTTATTATTAAACAATGCGCGCCTGTCCGCCCACGCACCGAGACGTTCGGTCGAGAGTTGTCGTAACGATGCGAATGTCATTGGATGATTGACTTGACGGAGGGTGTGGTTCGGCCTGGGGGAGACAAATGTGGGCGGGGGAGGAGGGCATTTGGTTACCATGGTTACGTGACCACAACAGAGCAGTACAGCTGACATAACACCATATGCAACAGTTTTAGCTACTTGAAAACAGCGCGGGAATATTTAAAAATGTAAAATGTACAGATATTTTTCCAATTGGTAAAAAAAAACAATTCTTAATCGACTCTGGATTTGTGGAATCGATGTTATCCCTAGTATTAGTGCGCCAACACTGATTGTCGTTGACCACTTGTTAATCCGACCTTCCACGGCAGGTTGTCATTCGGTCACGCCACGCAGAAACTCGTGCTTGCCAAGGCCTTTTAGAACATTTGTAACGGAAACAAATGGTTTCATTGGATCGACACATTGTACTTCTAGGCTGCGCTCCGAAACCTCCACAATCTACTGCCAGTGTACTGGATGTATTCCGAAACCTACTCCGAGTAATTTACTGAGCGTTCCGAAACCCTCCGCGCCACTAGATTCTGCGTACTGGAAACACTGGAGCTATTTGTCCCAGTAAACCCAGTCAAGTAATGGCGCCCTCCAATGATTGATGCTGGATTACATGAGTTAGTTCACTGACAAATCCAACTGTAAATATTGTTGTAAATAAGGCTGAGAAACTTCATCTGGATTGATGCTATGATGCTGGATTACATGAGTTAGTTCACTGACAAATCCAACTGTAAATATTGTTGTAAATAAGGCTGAGAAACTTCATCTGGATTGATGCTAGTTGATTTGAAATGTATCTGAGGTTGATTTGGATATTATTTTTTTACACGTTGTTTCATAACCCAGCATTTGATTGGAAAATAATAATGTCACCTATCTTTTTACTTTCGAATTGTACTGGGTACGTTTCGTTACTGGGGCCTACTGGATACGAATAACTCTACTGGCAAGTACTGTACTACAAGTGAGGCCAGGAGGTTTCTGATAGGCCCTACGTGAAACAATCAATTCACCGATACCACCGAGGACCGTCAATTCAACGCAGTAACGAGGCACAGCCTAGACCGAGGCTCGGAAACAGATCTACGCCCACCAACAACGACTTTCTGACCAATCATGAATTGAAAGTCAATTTGTACAGATATTGATACGATAGGTCAGAATAACTGGTGAGCAAACAATGCAATTGATATTATTGATGATTATTGATTGCTCAACGACCCCACCAACAGCTAGGTTATACGGGGGTACGAATGAGCAGGTGATAATGAAACCATGGAGTGATAATAGGTGAAAGGACGTTTACAAAAACCCATGCCTAGAGACATGTAAATGTAGCTTCTATTTTTTCTTTTTATAGCACTTTGAATTGGACAAGTAGCACTTAAGTGCATCGATCACTTTGAAACGTCGTGTTTTGTAGCGCAACAACGTTCTGTAGCATAATAACAGTGTCGTACTAGGGGTGTAAGGGTAGTGTTTTTTTGTTTCGGGTTCAGGTAGTGAAAAACCGCGGGTTTCGGGCGGGTTTTAGGAAAAACACTGTATTTCAACAGGTGCTTCAAGATTAGGCAGTTGAACAAGCAAATTCCCAGGTCTAGGACTATTCCTATCTACTGGCTCCAGGCATTGGCCTAGGCTTATTGAAGTGATCTATATTTACTTCCAAATATAGATCTACATCTATATTCTCCTCACTCATCAAGAGATAGATGTAGATGTAGCCTAGGCCTACGTGGTAAAAAAAACAAGTTAACACAAATATACAACACCTGTCAACAAGATTTTGCCTCCATCTTTGTTTTCAAAGAGTCAAGTGACTTTGGAATCAAAGATATACCAACTATGTGCACGATGCTGCCCTCTACTCAACTCTTGAGAAACTTGTAGCAGTCGATCAGTCAACAAATGAAGTAAATAGCGCCAAATCCATTACGTAACGTACAATTGCATATGAGAGAAACACATCGATTGATGATTTCAGACCACTGGATTATATCCACGACTCATCTGCCGCTTACATTTTCAGCTGCGTCTTGTTTTTGGCTAACTTCACTCTTTCACATCTCAATTAATATAATTTTTCAGAAAAAACATCTATACTGTAATGCATTTATTCTGAATATAGCGTTTATAACGCATATACGTTAAAACATAGCGGAATCAGACTTTTGTAGCGCTTTGTCGCCTTATCAAAAACATGGTCAAACAACATCAAATGTATTGAGACATGAAGATATACGAGGAAAACATGTATCAAAGTACTTTTAGATTTCGTCGCTTTTATAGCAATTGTCATTTTCACATGTCTCTGTGTGCGGGACTCGAACCCACGCCCAGCGGTGACTTCGGGTCTTACCGGTCAGATCCGGACTGTCGGTCGAACTCTCGCTTGCCACGGTTGTCGTACCCTCCTCGGTCTCCGGCGGCCGAGCGGGCTCCCCTGGGGGGCCGGTCCATGCCGCCCCTCTGGCCCATCCCCCGGCCGCCCCTTCGCTCCTCCCCTGCAACACAACCAACCACCTCAACACTCCTGCCACCACGACCCTCACACCACACGTTCGGCCGTGGTCTGTTGAACATCGTTGCCCGCTAATTACCACGCGTTATGTCTACATCTCCCAAAGTTGCCATCAGATTGCACTACCGTACGGCTACACAGAGAGCTCTAGTAGTGTACTGTAGAACTAATCACAGACCATGTTGATAAAGGCAGTAACTCTTCGAGAAAATGATGTTTACTGATGCACCAAACTGACTGTGACCGTGCGGCTGTCATTAGCAACAAATGGCTACTAGAAAGTAGAAACCTAACAAACGACAGTGAAGCTATTCGAAATGCAGTATTTTTCATTTTTATATTGGGTTTAACGACGCACTGTTATGATAACCGAGATCTAATGGCGTCGGATGGATGATTAATGAGATGATGGGATGATGAGATGAAGGTTCTTGGGTAATGGGAAGGATAGTGGGAAGGAAGCGGTCATGGCCGACTTATTGTAGGAACCATCCCGGCATTAGCCTAGACTACAAAGGAGAACCATGAAAAACCTCTGTAAAGATGGTCGGCGGCGGGGATCGAACCTCGCCTCCCGGATCACACGAAGCGAGTGCGTTGACCACTGCGCTGCATGTGCCGGTAAATGCAGTATTTGACAGCGATTGTGATGGTGAAAATGATGATTCTAGTTCACAGTCAAATTTTAATAATGATAAGGCTTTTAAGCGATTCAAGTGTTTCTGAGAGAGGGTCGGATGCCAGTGTTCCTGCTAAAAGGCTTAGGCCTACTCGTGCCATCATTAGACGAGCTTTAGCGAGGATTCAATCTGACTTACGGTACTGAAAAAAATTGGTTCCACAGGTCGAACGGCTACAGCTATCACCTTCAAACTTTTTTCAAAATGGTTCCTCATCTCACTTAGTTCCGTCTAGTTTTGTGGTATTATCGGGTGAAAACTTTTTTTCATGAATTTTAGAAATTTAAAAAATACCCACCAGAATAACACAGCAAAAAAAATATATTGTTATTTTCAAAAAAAAAAATATGCGTTAAGTTGAATTACATTTTGATACACATTTCTGGAAATTTTCAGCTTGATCGAGTCAGCCATTTTGAAGAAAAGACATAAAATGTGCTAAATTGGTACCACTCGAAGCAGTTCTTAACCATTACTACCCATACTATTACTATCAACTCGTCTAACAACGCATATATGGCGTTTTCCTGGTAGACGACAATGATACAAGTACTGACCGCTGTTGTCCGTGCGCGGCGGGCGGCTGTCTGGGGCCGGCCTGT
Source organism: Brachyptera putata (assembly GCA_907164805.1). Lineage (NCBI taxonomy): Eukaryota > Metazoa > Arthropoda > Insecta > Plecoptera > Taeniopterygidae > Brachyptera > Brachyptera putata. Next base: position 14,773,013 of record OU015474.1, read on the forward strand.
CGTCCCGGTTGAAGCGGTTGTTGCGCTCCTCGCGCGGCTCGAACCTGGGCTTGCGCTCGGGCCGGTCCGCGGGCTTGCTCTTGTTGTTGTCCTCGGCCGGGACCGCGGGCTTGCTCACCGCCTCGGGCTTCACGTTCTGCGTCTCCTTCATGCCCTTGCGCGGCGCTAAACACACAACAAGACATGTGAATACAGCTGCTATCTGGTCTTAGTTATATTGGGTTTAACGACGCACTGTTATAACTGAGATCTATTGGCGTCGGATGGATGATTAATGGGATTATGAGATGAAGGTTCTTGGGTAATGGGAAGGAAGCGGTCATGGCCGACTTATTGTGGGAACCATCCCGGCATTAGCCTAGACTACAGAGGGAAACCATGGAAACCTCTGTAAATTAATGAAGAATTAATTTGTACCAACCAATAAATAAACCATATATGAACCAATTAATGAAGAACGATTAAAACAAGGCCTCCTTTATTATCAGAGAAATTATTGAGAATGAGTAATGAAGATAAAAGGAGGGTAGTAGCATAATTGTTTGGGTATCAAGGTGTATATGTCATAGCTGTCATTACGTTTCATATGAAACGTGGAAACATATAACGCGTTTTCCTAGTTATCTACACAGAGGCTATAGGCTTACCTTACACAAATATGGATTGTCACAGATTTTTTTTTTCTCATAAACCTGTGAAGTGCCAAACTTAGATTTTGGTATCATTAATTATTGATCTATAGACAACATTTTCACAAATTTTCAGATCAATAACTGATGCTGTTTTTCCATAGGGGTAGATTTTCAAAAGGTAGATGTATACAATTAGAATAAATTAACTATACACAATATGTCATATTTTATTTAAGAACTACGTAAAGCACGAAAATACCCTTTAAATGAGCTATAGATGAGCTCTGTAGCTGCTATACAAGCCTAGGTATTAATTATAAGGGTAGGCGGTGAACGCGTGGGGGATGAAAATGCCTATATTTCAACCCTCTGTATCTTTTGAACCCCTCGAGATAAAAATCTAACAAAAATACTTTTGCAATCAGGTCAAAATTTTGAGCAAATCTGTCAATTTTCATAAAAATCTGAGATGGTGAGTTACAAAAATGTTTTTTTTGTGTTGATTTCACATGGAATGACCCGATATAATTATGCGCAAAATAGCATCTATAATGCTTTTATTATGAATATAGCGTTTATAACGCAAATACGTTAAAACATAGCGGAATCAGACTTTTGTAGCGCTTTGTCGCCTTTTCATAAACATGATCAAACAACATCAAATGTATTGAAACTTGAAGAAATACTAGGAAAACATATTGTGTTGAAGAACTTTCAGATTCCATTGCTTTTACATCAATTGCTATTTTTACATGTCTCTAATTATTATCCCCAATATACGCCGACCCACGATTGAAAGAAGGGCTTCTCTCCTTTTAAATCATCACTCTTCAGAGTTACAATATAGTCAGTTTTGTATTGCGCGCGCGAGGAAGCTATGCCAACTGCGTGTGAGAAACCGTTGCTAGGGGCCTCACGATTGTGTGCACTCGGCTAGTGCCGATGACGCGCGATCGTCATATGGCCCACTCGTCAAGGTCTGACAAGACAATGCAGCTAACAGCTCAACTTGCCTTTGTTTATTACTTAGCGTCAAAAACAAGATGGAAATTAAAAACATTTAAATAAAACATGAAACATATATTAACCGTGTTTCTAGTGCAATATTTTGCAGTTTCATATTCAGTTGCATATTATTTGCATAATATGCAGTTGCATATTCAGTGAAAAACGTGTTTTTCACCGATTATAGGCCGAGGGTGACTGATGGACTCGTGAACACGAGAAAAACCCTCGGCTTGTATTCGGGGCAATACGGTAATACTAAATCAGTCGGAAACTACATCGGAAGATGAAATAATTGGTGTCATGATCAACGACTTCAATTATTGACTACTTCAGACTTTTTCCAGTTGAAATTGAGATTCAAGCCAAAGTTACAGTGCGACACTGTAACAGTGTAAAAGTGCGTGGACTTGTGGCAGACAGTCAGAGTTAGCCCTCTGGAGCATTCAAAGGTGAAACGTAGAATATTAGGTCAGCTCACGCTACATCTACAGACCTTGAATTACTTAAGACGTTTAATAACCCTACTTGCTGCATGATAGTATTTATATAGTGCAACCTTGGAAAACCTTTTTTTTCTAATGCTGCTCAACGACCCCACCAACAGCTAGGTTATACGGGAATACGAATAAGCGGGTGATAATTGTAGTGTATTTGACTTATTTACAATGTACAGCTATTTTGGCTCATGTGTGGCTAGCCTTGGATCAGCTGAGGCGATCCAACGGGCAGTCTAATAAAAGCTAGCATCCGGTGAGGTAACTGGTGCCATTATAGCCTTATACTGAGTAACTGAAGTTTAATTGTGAACCTATTCATATCCCTGAATATTAACGAGCACGGCGATCATCCGGTTAAAGAGAAGCATAATTATTAAAGGACATTTCAAAGATGAAGTGATGATAAATGAAAGGAGGTTTACAAAAACCCATGCCTTAAGCGGGACTCGAACCCACGCCCAGCGGTGACTTGAGTGTGTATACCGCTAGCGATAATTGACTTAGCCACCGGGGCGGCTGCCTTGGAAAACCTTTTGGTCCTAATGATCAATCAAATTTAAACTTTCATTGCACTTTTTTTGTTATTTCTCATCCGATTGTTGTAAAAATCACTGAAAATATACATGATAATTTTATATCAAGTAGACCTATAATATTTTAGCTTTCCAAGTATTTTTGTTTTTCAAGTAATTTCCCCTGGGATATTTTATGGGAATTTTCAAAACTTTTCTCTTTCATAGTAAACCACCAATTTCTCTAAAACAATCCCAGAAAAATGTTCCGAGTAAATTGTCATACTTTCCTGACCTGTACGCCACGTACAAAATTATTAGACGAGCTTTAGCAAGGATTCAATTTGACATACTGAAACAAATTGATGTTCGTTCTTATGTTGTTGTTTTTTTTGTCGGTTCTCCATAGGTCAAACGGCTACAGCTATCAACTTCAAACTTTTTTTCAATATGGTTCCTCATCCAACATAGTTCTGTATAGTTTTGTGACATTATCGGGTGGTAACTTTTTTTTTATGAATTTTAGAAATTTCAAAAATACCCATTAGAATAACACGGCGGAAAAAAAGGAAATATTTTCATTTTCCAAAAAAATGAAATTTTGCATGAAGTTAAATTACATTTTGACACACATTTCTGGAATTTTCAGCTTGATCGGGTCAGCCATTTTGAAGGAAAAACATAAAATGTGCTAAATTGGTACCACTCGAAGCAGTTTTCACCCATACTATTACTATCCGCTCGTCTAACAACGCACATATGGCGTTTTCACACAAAGAGCTGGTTATTTGCCTACTGACCTGCGGGCTTGCCCTTGACCTCTGCGGGCTTCTTGACCTCCGCTGGCTTGTTGCCCTCGTTCTCCTTCTCGGACAGCTTGGTCTTCTTCTTGGCCTCCTTCTCGAGCTCGTGCGACTTGAGCATCTCGAGCGGGTCCTCCTCCTCGTCGAGGAACAGCGCGTACCGATTGGCCACGCCGATCCCGTAACTGTTCTCCATGCTGGCTGCGGGGAGGGGGCTTTTAATCCTCAATACGCGAGGATGTCAGGGGATTTATTCGGCCACTTCGAGATTCTGAAACACACAGGCGTTTCGTCAACATTCGCTCAACGGCCAGGGCTCATGTCGTTGTACTGGGTTCAACAACGCACCAAGGTGTACTAGGGTGACCATAAGTAGGAAAAAAAAATCTGGGACAAAAAAAATTGAAGCCGGTGCCCGGAGGGGGGGGGGGGGGGGGGGGTAAGGCCCTTAAGGGTTAATGGTAAGGCTCCCACACATGATCACATCAAAATACACCCAAACAGTAGCTAAATCAAACCGACACTGAGCCGCACTGAATAAGAACTAAATTAAGTAATAAATAAATGTGTTGATTCCTGTGCACACAGTGTATGTAATGTGTCACAGACCCACAGGTCCAGACATGTCACCTACGAGGGGGGTAGTCTCTATAGTTACGTGGGTGGTTATGATTTTTCTGACAGTCGTATAGCCTGCCGCGCTCGCGCGGTAAGTTATAAAGGGAATGAAAGAGCGTTGAAAACTTTTCCATTTTACGAGAATTAGTAACTCAATGATTGGGAATTTCGTTCTTTTGCCGAAACCGAGACAAATGTGTGTCCCGAAATACATTTTTGGGACACCGGGGCAAGAGATGGAAAACCGGAACAATCCCGGTTTTCCGGGACGGATGGTCACCCTACACTATACTGATGACGCCGGTGAACGATGTACGAGGTGATCCCGTCAGGATGGTCCACCATGGCGGGAATCGTGACGGATCAATGACCCCACCAACAGCTGGGGTATACGGGAGTACGAACGAGCAGATGGTTATGTACATATGAAGTGATGACGAGAAACCGTCATCCATCCGATGCCAAGAGATCTTCGCTATCACTAGGCCATACAGTGCGTCGTTAAACCCAATATAAAGAAACGTGAAAAAAGTCACAGTGAGGAAATATTCGCGTTCCTAGAATCCGTGTTTCCGGATTAGAACTGTGATCTCGCACCCTTCAACAAGAGAAGAATGCGTGCACGGTGCTAGCAACGGTCATCTTTACTACATTCTTGAACCAGTGTAACTGAATGATAAGTACATCGACTCAAGAGATCATGTTATGCTCTTCAATTAATACCGGTACGTCTCAAATGAATTTCATCACATTCTTTTTTTTTTTTTTTTATGCTGCTTAACGACCCTGTTATACGGGGGTACGAATGAGCGGGTGATAATGAAACGATGAAGTGATGATAAATGGGAGGACGTTTACAAAAACCCATGCCTTATGCGGGACTCGAACCCACGCCCGACGGTGACTTCAGTTACTACCGCTAGCGATAATTGACTTAGCCACCGGGGCGGCTTCATCCATGTATCATCTTAAAACTGATTGAATTCACAAAATAGAATGTGATACTAATGAAAGATCATAAAATCATCTTCTAGTTGATACAATCAGGCCAGCACAGGTTCCTGAACACGGACAAGAGATTGCTCTGGCACCGGGGGTCATGTGACTAGCCGAGGGCGCGGCTGATTGGCCAGCAGCCAAGTACTGGCTCAGTCGAAACAACGTTATTGGATTAGCCACGACAGAAGAAGCCTGCCAGTAGTCAGCTCCCTGCCAAGTCCACCACACACGTCGCAACATATTGTTATCTGCTTAGGCTCGGATCAGTTCATAATAATTAGACGAGCTTTAGCGAGGATTCAATTTGACATACTGAAAATGATTGGTGTTCGTTTCCATGTTTTTTTGTCGGTTCTCCACAGGTCAAACGGCTACAGCTATCAACTTCAAACCTTTTTTCAATATGGTTCCTCATCCAACTTAGATCTGTAGAGTTTTGTGGCATTATCGGGTGGTAACTTTTAATTTTCTATGAATTTTAGAAATTTCAAAAATACCCATTAGAACATGGCAGAGAAAAAAGAAAATATTTTCATTTTCCAAAAAATGAAATTTTGAAATGAAATGAATTTTGAATGAAAAATTACATTTTGATACACATTTCTACAAAATTTCAGCTTGTTCGGGTCAGCCATTTTGAAGAAAAAACAAAATGTGCTAAATTGGTACCACTCGAAGCAGTTTTTACCCATTTTTCCCCATACTATTACTATCCGCTCGTCCAACAACGCATATGGCGTTTTCCTACTTATGATCAATGGGCCAGTAGTATCTACACGTCCCCAACCCTGGAGCCCCTGAACGTTGTGACTGCCGTAACTGATCTCTCAAACTGTTATATCTTCAATTTCCTAGTTACTAACATACAGGAGACTGAAATGTGATCCGAGTACTTGGTTCTTTTTCAAATTCATATCGGGTTTAACGACCATTGTAATGGTAAGGAAGATATATTGGCGTTAGAGGGTTGTGCAGGTCAGGCGCGGACTGGCAGGGGGTGCCGGGCCCCTATCGGACATACGATATAATAATTATATAGACAATATCTATATGAATATTCATCACACAATCATCGACAAGCTGGGACAGAGCTCATCGTTAATGTCAAGAAAACTCTTATACCAATACTTACGCACCTATGTTTGTAACCATGTAGTTGAAATATATATTAATCAATTACTATTTCGATTGTTATTACTGATTAAACGTATCCATACCTAAATAATAATTAATAGCAAACAGTTATATACAATATAAATATTAATTTTTGTCAAGATAAGTGTAAAAACCTACTTGTTAAACATGAAAAATTTCGATCAGTTAGGACTTGGGATGCTTCCGGTGGGCGTTGCGTGCGCCTGGCACCAACTTCTACGGGCCTACTTTACAAGCAGCACCCCGGGCCTTTTGGAGCCAGTCCGCGCCTGGTGCAGGTAGTGGGAAGGAAGCAATCGTGGCCTATATTGTAAGAACCATCACGCCTAAATGTAGGCCTAGCAGTTATTTGATTCAATGCAAAATACAATCAAGTAAATTTCACTTTCATAGTTTAGCTATAAAATGGGTACCGTTATTATATAATAAAGAACCAGGTTACATTTTATAGCGCCCTTTTACGCCAATACACTTGCCAACACAATACCAAAGAGGGAGGACAGTTCAAAAGGGAGGTAGGCCTACTACCGAACTAGGCAACTACCGGGGGCTTGATTCAGGCCTATATATAGATTGGCAATAGACCCTTTTCGAAACGAAAGAGCCACCTAGCGGCTATGTTCAACTGAAGCGGGATGCGAGTACCTGCGTTTGAAAGTCCTATGCTGCCAACACTGGTTAGCTCAAGTTATTTACATTATTGTGCGTTACTCTGAACGTATTTACTTACAATATGATACCAGTTGCACCTTTAATGTACTTCCTATATTCCAAGAGATTTACACACCGTCAGAATGAGTAAAATGAGAGATAATGGAAGTTACGTATCTCGGTGTTTTGTATTTAACCGTGGATAAGCGGACAGACTTCTTCACAGCACTAAAACACACAGAATGCAACACCAGCGATCTCGGCCGCTAGCAGGCAGTAAACGCCTGTGCATTGAATTCATAAGAAGATTTTTTGGATGAAGTACTAATTGGCCACGACCTTTAATTAGTAGAGTGATAGGCCTGGTTATACTTTGGGCCTATCTATCCTTATTTGTTTTTCATCCTTGTAGGCCTATAATGATGAACTTTGCATCTGCTGTCAACTGTCATTGGAAGAAGTGAACATTGCCTAAGAGACTTGGTTCAAAGTGAAAGACATCAACATTCGTGTGTTTGGATTATTCCCAATACCAATGTTGGTAGTGTCCGGATATATAGCAAAAACAGATTATATTGTGTTCCGGACTTTCGGCAACTGAAGACTTTTATCTGCGGCGAAGATGTGTGGTCACAGACAGCGTAGACCTGGTGTCAAAGTTCATTGCTTCAATTTAAAATAATAATAAAATAGGATGGTAAGATCGCCCTTGTGGTGCCCCGTCCAAACGATCCTACTCTCATCCTTAGCCTTAATAGGGGAATAATGATTTTGTATCAAGTTTGGATGTTATTAAAATAATAAAAATAAGAAGATCTATTCTGACCGCTTACCAGCAGGCCTATATTACCTAGCAGACTATAAACCTCAACTTGGGACCAAATATCTGCGACAAGAATACCACTACGTTACCAAGCCGCCTCGGCAACTCATTTCAGATCATTGTGATTTCTCAAGGGAAGTGAATTAGGGTAAAATTAGAGAGACACTGAGCACGCCCACTGTGTTTCTTTTTCCCAACCTTCCCCACTAACCTACCGGACATATTACACCCTCCAGCAGCCCCCCCCCCCCAACCACGGCATCAACCTAGAACCTAACCACCAAAAATCACCCCCTCCAGCACCACCCCTATCAAACAACATGCAAAACCATCAGATTCAAGTGAATTTAAAAACTATAAAAAACAACAATTCTCAATCTCCTGCAACTTTCTCTGAATGATATAAACAAGATCTTTCAAGAAAACACAAAAAATTGAAAATCAACATCAATTGGCGATGCTCAGTGTCACAGTAAAATTACCTGAATTAGAATAACCAGACTTATGCCTAACATTCTGTAGATAGGCCTACTATCATCGCTGTTTTGCCATGAAGGCCCAACCAACGATTTGGTAATTTTGTGTTACTCGGTACCAAATGGTGGGTTAGTTGGTCAAGGTTGGTGTCCTAACCTCCAAAGATGGCTGACTGTGATCAATGTCCGTGTAATTTCATACTGTTTAGGACTGTTTTATTTCATTTTAGAATAACAATTTTATTTGTCCGGTGCTGTTTTTTGATAGATTGAATGTTCATCTATTAGAAAACACCATTTTCAGGGTCAAATTTGCAAAATTAGGGATGGTAGGCCTACCGAGTATGACAAATTTACCAATTTTTGAGAAATATGATTTTTTATATAATTCTGTTTGTAAAAACGTCCTGCGTCTTTCCTTTCCCAAACAGCATATATCTACGGTAAAATCATAGTAAGCCGCGCCGATCACAATTGGGCCTATACACCATACCTTACTTTTAGCTGCATTGTCCTTTCCACACAAACCTTACCCACTAACCCTAACCATAGGCCTATACACCATGACCATACACCTCTAAAACCCTACTTTTAGCTGCATTGTCCTTTCTACACAAACCTTACCCACTAACCCTAACCATAAATAGATTTCAACAAGCAAATCAGCACGGCTTACTATAGAATTACCATATCTACAGTGATAAATTAGAAAGATATAAGCATTTCAAGTATTAAAATTCCTATCCCTGTCTGTCACCTGCCATAAGGGTCTAACGCCCATAAGAGTAACTGGTGAAAAGTTTGAAAAGCCTATCTGTATTGTATGCTCCAAGATTATCTGCCAGTAAGACTCATGAGCCTTTCCATTTATATAATAGGAGATGAATCTCCTATTAGGTCTATATAAATGGGAAATTTCAAAAATATATGTCCCTCCAAAAAGGCCTAATTGATACCCGCAGATGGGCTTCATTATAAAATATGTTACAATTAAAGCTTTTTATAAAGCCGGAACTTGGAAAAAAATTGTTCGGATTTTTTTTTTTTTCATGATTTTTGGCAAAACACTGACGCTATGTTCAGTGTTGTTTATAAACAATTTACATTTCCTCCAAAAATACAAAAAGTAGGCCTATAGGGTCTACCTGATGTGACTCAATTTATTAGGCTACAGGTAGGCTAGAATTGCTAGGCCTATAGCAAAACAAGGTGATTGGTTGATGATTAATAAATACTCATTTTAAACATACTGCACCTAGTAGTCCTAAAAACCCTATTGCAATTATAAAAAGCTCAATTTAAAAACAAACTTTCCATCTCGAAGTTTAAATTGGTTAGATCTAGGCCCTACACCATTTCCAGTCCATTTTATAAATAGAAATAAAACCTATGCACAGCAAGTTGAATGCTAATTTGCATTCATCTTAATTAAGGACAGGCCTAATCTCATAGTTCAGTACACTAGGCTACCAGTAGTTCTTGTTACAGTTTTCTGTAAGCTCATGGCTTTGAGAACTACAAAGGTAAAAGCTCAGATAGGCCTAGGCCTATCGCATATCAACAATGTCTGTCTATGGGCTTAGGCATTTTCAGCCTTAAGTTGAAGGGAAGAAAACGACATATTTTGAATCCAAATCACTAGCTTCTCTCACATGGTGGGTTGACACCGTTGATAAATACTAGAAATCCAAACTTCAATCTATTGGCCGTACTTAAAATTAATTGCTATTCTTATTTAAAAGCCACAATAACTAGGGAAAGCCAAAAAGGTGCGTTGTATAAGTTCCATAGTCGCCATTTTCGTCTCCAGTAGGCCTAGAATAGAAACTCGAGAGCAACCTTCACAGTTGAAACCTTGAATAATATTGCAACTAATGCAAAATCATACCTTTTGCCTACATTAAAATATGCAAGTTATTGAAATGCATCATAAAAAATGAAGAAATGTGCACATAATGCTAACGTAAGGCAATTATTACTGATATCAACCAAAATGCTAACATGCGCAAACATGTGGTCTGGGTAAGCGAGCCCAGGCGACTACAGCCAATCGATAAAACACTAATGATTGAAAGCAAATACAATAATGTGTGACAAAGTTACATTTATAGGATACATTGTTTTTAAAATAATACATTGCTTCTTGTTGCAGGTACTTACCTCAAAAACTATTAGTTTTATATTAATTATAAAAACTGCACAAACTAGTAGACGGGAGCAGAAAAAATGGCGGGTTCTGAATCAGCAAGGACAATTGTCACTGCCGGTTAGATGTGCCATCAGGAATGACCTGCCAAATATATTTACAAAATTATAATTGATGCAGTATTAAAAATTATTGGCTCAATTTTGCATTGAAATATGGATTTTAGACATAAAATTGATTAATTCACAGTTCACAAAAGCTTGAATGTAACATATAAATATCTGAAGTCCAAAGTCTTCTGCGATCGTTCATTAAAGCATCGTCATCATTTCCCCACCTGGCAGTGAATCTCTTTGTCACTTTTTCAAGACTTTATGTTACAAGGTTATCGCTAATTTGCATTGAAATACGTTTAGCCTAAAGCCCTAATCAGTAAAAACAATGCGTCAATGACATGTTAGACCTGTTTCTGTTGGTATAATTTGGGAAAATAGCCCTACGTTTAATTCTTGCATTGTACAAACATCACATGGGAATGTCACGTGTGTTTGTGAGGTTAGGTTATTGTTTTACGGCTAAAAGCCGCCAATATTGAAATAAGTAATAACAATGGGCAGGTTGCCAGTCACTGATAGTGCCTAAATCCAATTAGGCAATGAATGATATTATATCCTTGAGCCATACAAGGCGTCGATAGATTAATAAAAATTAACAATCTTCAAACCAAAAAAATATATAAAAAAATGAGGTAATAGTATTTTGCAATATTCGTAGTAATCATTTTCGTTTGTATAGAATCGAAATAGACGCTATTCCAGTCCATTATATTTGTATATATATATTTTCTATTATACGTTTCTGCTCGATCCATTATTTTTTGGGGTTGTCAGAATAAGTCAATGCTTTGGGTAAATAGATATTTCTAGTCTAGGATGTAAAATTTACAAAATGTTAATAATCACATCATTAATAATAAGATATAGGCCTAATAAATCGAATAAAAATTGATGTTCTTAGGTCGTATAGTTATCAGTATGCAACTTTCAAGGACAAGGAATAATTTATAAGTAACAAAACAAGAGGAAACCAATGCTGTAGGGTTGGGGGTTGCTTTGTGTAGACCACTAGATCAGATATCACCCAAATGTAATGCAAAGGACTGGTATTCTTAGAAAGTATAAGCTCAATATAATTTTTGTAATAATTGATAAAAGCATTTGTTGAAACCTTACATTTTATGTTCATTCATCGAAAAAAAAAAATATTACCAAGTTAATAGCTATTACTTGCAGTTATTAATCTTCTTGGATAGTTCATTACAAACTTGGATGATATTCCAAACAGAATATAATGCTTATAGGCCTATGTATAAGGCCTACACTTTGAAAGGAAGTAAATTAAGGCGTCCCCAGTCACCATAGGGAAAAAAGTTCCCACCAGGGTGATTATTTTTGAAAAAATTGTGAAATTTTTTTCAGTCATTATTAATTCTGGTATGAAAACAAAATCAAATCTTAAATCCATTTTATGTACCTACACATTCCCAGACACCATAGTATTTGTGTCTTGTTCTAAGGTCAGAACCTAGTCTCTCAACAAGACAGGTAGACAAAGGATAATATTTCAAGTCAAAAATGTGGAATGTAATCACAATAAAGGTAGGCCTACCTGGTACCACGATATCGGTACAAGCACTTTTCTTATCTGTGGCGACAGTAGCTTAATTGGATATGTTTATAGCTGGTTTTATTTAGATAAGTTTTTTGTTCAATAGGCCTAAGATGAGCATAGCAAGGACTTCCATTTCACATACTGAAAAAAATTGGGCTACGTTTTCATGTTTTTTGTGGGGAATTTTGTGCACGATACACAGGTCAGGCAAAGTAGGCCTAACCAATCGACCTGACTTATTCTGAACATCGGCGTCATAATAATAATAATAATAATATATTTATTCAAGGAACAGCTTTACATATGTTATAGAATGCGTCAGTTAGATATAAAAAAGATTCACCGATATTAATAAAACTCATTCATTTAAATATGTTGAAACATATATAGATATTATTCATTCATCATTGGCTATATGGTCCTTTGGAGCTGCTCATATTCGTCTACAGAATAAAATGCTTTTTTTTTTTTTATATTGCTTAACGACCCCACCAACAGCTAGGTTATACGGGGGTACGAATGAGCGGGTGATAATGAAACGATGAAGTGATGATAGGTGAAAGGACGTGTACAAAAACCCATGCCTTATGCAGGACTCGAACCCATGCCCAACACGACTTCAGTTACTACCGCCAGCGATAATTAACTTAGCCACCGGGGCGGCTAATGCTTTGTCAATCGAGTAGTTCTTCAGCTTAGATTTGAAGGCAGCGTCGTGGAGCGTTGTCTTTATATGAAGTGGCAGTCTGTTGGAATATCTGGCTCCGGCGGCGGATGGGCTATTATTGTAGATGGATAAACTAGGCAAACGCGGAATGTGCGTTGTGAGATGAGCGAAACTCTACACACCTTGATCATATAAAATGAACTTTATCCGATGCCAATGGATCTAGGAAGCCGTGAATTTAACAATGCAATGTTTTTCCACTAATATTTCTAACTTTTCTATAAATAAAAAACATGTATTAAATTATTTTCTTCGAAACGGCTGGTCCGAATTCCACTTCAATTTTTATTAATGTGTATTATTTCTGTGTTCACATTTGAGGAAAATTTGAATTATATAGGAGAGATTTTATTTTTCAATTTTTCCTCCCAGCCTAATCTTATGAGGTTTTTAGAAACTTCTAAATGATGTTTCTCAAAAATGGTCCAACCAATTTGACCCCAAAACTATACAGTTCCAAGTTGGATGAGTTTGCGCATAAAAAAAGTTTCATGTCGATCTGTCAAACCCTGCGACCTGTGCAGTGCCCGCAAACAACAAACAGTGCCCCCCAATCTCAGTCCACAGGGAATTTTGTTGATTCACTTGATTTGGAAACAGTTTCGTAGGATCTAGAAGTAACTCCAGGGCCAGCTCGTGATGTTTTTGCGCCCTGGGCGACATATGAGTAGATTTTATAAATTCGAGGGCGAAGCTTGAGACGATAGGCCTACGCGATCCTAGTTTGCCGATCGCGATAAGAGAATTGGACACTTTTAATACTCAACATCGAAAGTAAAGTTTATTTAAGTGTACGAATGACAAATATCTAATTTGTGAAATTAACAGAATGTGTAAACAAAAACAGTATAAAGACCGTACCTACCCGGCGTACCCTGTGCGCACGCCCATGATACGGAGTGGGGATAAGGATGTGCCAGAATAGGGCGAGATTGGTATTGAGCTAAATTGCTTTGACTAATTTTTGGAAAAAATTCGGAAAACTTGGAAAATCTCCACAATTACTCTTGAGGGTAAATATTGGAAAAAACAAAAATTCTTCAAAGACTCTGAAATTTTTACTGGATTGCAAACATCAATCATACACGTTCTTGGTAATTTTTACATACTCGGATACATAGTAATAAGTACCGAAGAAAACGCACTCAAAGCGTCTAGCACATCTGCAAGAAGGTTTATCAGATGAGCGTAGCGAAGATTTCCATTACATATAACGAAAAAATTTGGGCTTGGTTTTTATGTTTTTTTTTTTTTTTTTTGTGTAATTTTGTACGCGGCATACAGGTCAGGAAAAAGTTTCGATCAACTCGAAACTTTTTTTACAAATTGGTGTTATACCAGAATAGGTTGGGATTGTTTTTCAGAAAAATCGGTCAAACGGTGTCTCTGGAAAAAATGTGGAAAGTATGGAAATTCCCCATAAGAATAGGCCGGGGAGAAATACTTGGAAAACCAAAATTTTCCAAAAGCTCTCAAATTTATACTGAATGTGGAAAGATCTATCATACATATTTTAAGCAATTTGTGAGAAAATCGGATGTGAAATAACGAAGAGAACGGATTTTCAATGTACTTTTTTCCACATCAATAAAAGCAATTAAGAAAGCAATTAAGAAACTATTAAATGTGAGCAACAAGTGTCACCAATATATTAAAACGTTTAAAATCTGTGATGGATATGAAGAAGGCACTGGTACCATTGCTGGGAAACCAAGGTCTATATACCAACAGACAGCCGCGGTTCTTAAACCTTTGAAGTGATCCATGGCCTGTATATGTACATTGAGCTGACCAAATGTTCTTAATTCTACATTTCCATACTTCTAAGCTCATCTCACAACACATATAAGGCGTTTTCCTAGTAAAATACATACATATTGGGCTCAACAAAGGTGTCGCAGAGTAATCCAAGGCCTGTAGATGTGCAGTGAGCTGATGGAATGTTTCCTGCTAGATTGTGTACTTCTCAGCTCATCGCACAACACATACAATACGGATAACTTCGGTTCCAAACAGTCAGAACCGAAGAACTGATTCTCCGACACTTTTTTGGTCGAAAATGAAAGTAAACTTCATCTAGACGCTCTCTTACATTGGCGAAACTCGTTTTTAGGCGTCATCATATCATTCGGTTATCTTCGGCACGTTTCGTGTATCCGAAACTTATGCGCGTGTCTTTCTCCTTCACATTTTGAGTTTTACTGCGCATGGAGGAGAAAAGACAAATAAATAATGCACATGTGAACTAGTTGATTACATCTATACAATTTATATTGCAATAACACACTTGAAAAAAATCCATCAATTATACATAATAACTCAATCAACATGATGAATAAATTAAAAAACTATCACAGAAGGAATCGATTCTCTATTTCAGAACCGATTGAACCTGGAACCGGTTTCCGGTTATCCGAAGTTATCCCTAGTATCCACTGCGTTTTCCTCCTACGGGGTGGGGCGTACCTTGTCCCACGCTTGTGTTGAATCTTGGGAACATTCATTGTTCCTGGTACCTTGAAAAACAAAAGCTAGAGTTTTCGTTGCATTTGGTAACAGCTTGCTCACACGTTTACATACAAAACTTGACCACCAACAATGGTGTGGGCCTGGGGGGGGGGGGGGGGGGGGGGGGGGAGTTCCTAGCCCCCCACCGGCAAGTCCTACTCATGCCACTGACTGTACTGGCAACATTTTGCCTGAAAACTTATTTTACATGTCAATTTAATCAGCAATTAAATATTATGAAAAAAGCCTAGTCCATGTTTTCTATGATCTGTCAGTCTTTTGCCGTGTTGAGAAGATTGTTCTAATAATATGTAGGCCTAGGAAACGTTCACGAAATACATTCATCATTTTATAACTTAATTAGCAACTCAAAATCAATGTATCTGGTTCTTTTTTCAATTTACAGTAAACCCTCGTTAATCCAAACTCGATTAATCCAAAATTTGACCTAATTTCGAACTTGAAGTCAGTCCCCAGCTGAAGGCATGGGCATTTCAATGTTAATTAATATGGTTAATCCAAATTCCAGCTAAACCGTAATTCTAACTAATATTTCGTCACTTCAATTGCTTCAACTCCGATTTCGGATTGGATAATTCGAAATAATTGGAGTAAATTCCTTGAAGTAATCATTGTTTTCCCAATTTCCATCCTTTATACTCGACGTGTAAGAATGAGTGGAAGCATGCTCAGCTGTTCCATGCGTTGTGTACCGAATGCAGTCGACCTTGACGAAGTTTGAGCTCGGAATACTCGTTCGTCTAACTCGGGACGGCCGAGCGCCAATAGCAACGGGCCATATGAGGATCGCGCGTCACGGAGATAGTCGAGTACACACGATAGCGAGGCCTTAGCAACGGATCTATTAGGTAGTCTCAGCCGGTGACACAGCTTCCTCTAGCGCCAATAGCAACGTGCCATATGAGGATCACGCGTCACGGAGATAGTACACACGATCAGTGAGGCCCTAGCAACGGATCTATTACGTAGTCTCAGCTGGTGCCAAAAGGCCTGTTTGTTTGTGTTGCACCAACCTGAACTAAAGTGTAGCTGGTGTAAAAAGGAAGTGCGTCATATTACGGATTTTGTGCAGGAAATGATACCGAAATGATGAGGTACAAACAAACACGAAATTGACGAATTTTCGGTTCCTAGACGCGAATTTTGAAATGGAAGCAGACCCGTTGATGGAGAAAGAGATATTAAATATCATGGAATGTGATTAATGAAAAGTAAATATTTAATAACAACAACCCTTAATCGATTATATATATTTTCATTCTCATCAACACGAATTTAAGCGTCAACAACTAGTAAGCCAGCAAAGCGTCCGACGGTCCGCGTACAACTTGATTTTGGCGCCTGCCATCTTGCACTGAACTAAGCACACCAGCTGGTGTAGAACTACCTGAACTAGTGCAAGTGAACCGGGACAAACAAACAAGAAAGTGCAGCTTGGTGCAGAACCACGGTTACAAACAAACACGATTGTGCAAGAACTGAAGAACCAGTACAGCTAGTGCAGGATAAACAAACAGGCTTAATAGCTTACTCTCGCGCGCAATACCAAATTGACTATATTCTGAGCGGGAAGAATGACTTTTTGGTAAAACTGAAATTTTATAAACCGAAATCGTTTCTTTTGAGTCCCTTCAATTTCTAATTAACGAGGGTTTACTGTATTTTCAATGAAAACTATATGATCAAGACATTATTAAAGATATATACTGTAGATGTAGATTGAGCTGACAGAAAATGTTTTAATCCCACATTTCTATACTTCTACGCTCATCTCACAACACACATTCTGTGTTTCCCTAGTCAAAGATAGGCGTATTAGGGGTTTGCGAGTCCAGGTTCTCAAACTCCAGTCCGAGCCGAGTCTAGAGTCTTCTTTCAAACATATAAATAACTATCGAGACGATTTCAGGCACTATCGGTACAAAACCTCAACTTTGAATAATCATAATGTGATAGTTGGTAGTTAGTCATCAATAGAGAAAATGAGTTAATACAAAGGAATTAATAAAAATAATAACTGGCATATATTCATTCTTAATTTATATTTATTAATTCACTTTATATTAAATTTACTTGAGCTGTTGTTACTTGAATGTTGAAACTAGGCCCTACCTGAATCTAGTAAATATTAGTGATGCCTTCGGGTACCAGGGTCGGGTACGGGTAATGCAGTAATATTCTGTTACCCAGGTACCCGTCTAGGTTCCGGGTAATTGTGCTAACCAGTACCTATAATATATAAAATAACTTTTATAAATCACTCAAGCTACCGAGAGAAATTCAACTTCGCATTCTACATAAGTTTTTTCCCCTACCTTCCCAGACCTCCCTCAACTTGTCATAATGCGCTCGTCAAATCTAGTCGCACCACCTACCGTTATCTGTGGTCACACGTGCAGTGTACTGAATCCCTCTCCTGTCAACCGCTCTCTAGTTGCCATGCCAAATACTATTCTTTACCGAGAACTGAGAAGCATATATGGTCAACCCATTACCTACCTCTACGATTTGAGGGTTTTGTCAAGTATTTCTTCTCACTTCGCTGTTGTTTTTCAGCTTGAACACAATTAACCAAAGTCCTATCTTGCTTCCTCTACATTCCAAATCATTCTTTGACAGATTTCTTTGGGGAAAGATTGAGGGTGAGTAAAATGTGATACCTACATGGAGCTTATCTTATTAATTAATTGGTAGCCACCAGCCAATGAGACAAACAATTACATAACCTTGATCTTAGTGCACGCGTATACACTGCAGAAGATTATGAAACGTCAGAACCACGTAACTAGACAGGGGATGACGTAAATATGTTTTTCTTTAAATTACCCGGGTAATTTCGGCGGGTACCCGGTTCCTAATTTGTTACCCGAAGGCATCACTAGTAAATATATATGCGAGTATTTTCGATGCCATTTCAAAACCACGGTAATTTCCCACCACTTTGGCTGCCATATTATTGAATGTGTTGAACATAGCATTTGTTTGATGTAGATTAACACAGTTGAAGAATAGAGAATCCAAATTTCAACATCGGCGGCAGACTCAAAGACTCGGAAATCAAATCTATAATTACTTCTACTTAGTCCGAGTACGATTCTGGCGGAGATTCGGGCTCGGAATTTGCAGTGTTGGGTAAGTTCCAGTGATGTAAATTTTCATGAAATTTTTTTTTCGTTGAAAATTTTCATGAAATTTTTTTTCGTTGAAAATTTTCAAATTTATTTTCAAGCCGATTGTTTTTGGTTTGTGTGTTGTTACAGAAGAAGTTGGCGTTTGAATTCACTCTTTGCAGTGATTTGCTGAACCACCACATGCGTTTGCCTTTTGCATTTAGATACAATTATTGTCAAGGATAGGGAAAATGAATTAAATGTAGGTTGGACCAGTACTCCTTTGTAATGTCCCATTTGAAAAGTAAATGAGGAAAGAAGTTGGAAATTTTCACTGAACATTTTCTTTGAAAATTTAAATAACTTACATTTACGTACATTGAAAATTTAAATGACTGTGCATTGAAAATTTTCAATCATTTGAATGAAACCCAACGATTTGTTGAGAAAATCATTGAAAAAAATCATTAAAATGAATTGGATTCATAGAAAATTTCAATAAACTTGCATTGAAAATTTTCAATGAATTGAACATTTTCAACGTTCCATCACTAGTAAGTTCCTCTAAAAAAGGTACTAGTTAAAGTTCCAGTTCCTAAATAGAGAAAGGAACTAGTTAAAGTTACTCAAGAAAAGAGGAACTGAATAGTTCCAGTTCTAATAAAAGAACTTTAAAAGTTATCGGCGCAGAGTTTTTCTAGTGAGTGGGAGTATTTTGGCGAAAGGTTACCAAGGATTGCGGAGACAATGTTGCTGGGAACAGGGGTGTGAGTTTCCTAGAAGTGCTAATGAGACATGACCAGATGGAGTTGAGGGTTTTACCCACAATTTTACCCAATTTTCAGATTAAAATCGCTGGAATTTACTTACATAAAATAGAACAAACTAAATCTTGGCACCGCCAGTTTAACTTGGATTTCTGAAGTACAGTTTGTGCAAAAGAACTTAGTAAGGAAGTTGCAAATTGTTCCAAGTTCCCTAAAAATATAACTTGGTTCCTTTCAAGTTACTGCTAATTAAAAGGAACGAGTTCCCGGGAACTTGTTCCTTTCGATAAGTTCCTACCCAACACTGGAAATTTGGTTGCCTCGCACGCCCCTAATATATACCGGTGTAGACCGTCCAGCGGAACGTGCCTGGGATTGCCGACGTGGGCGTCGCTGCACGCGTGACCGCAGTGAGTCTTGTAGAACCGGACGTGGCTCACGATCACATGCTGCTGAACATCCCAGAACGGTGGCACGGGAGGAACGTCGATCTGCCTTTATTCGCAAGCTTCTTCCAACCGGACGAGTGGATGTAAGACCAAGTTTCTTCTCTTTCTAATTCTGTTTTCCACTTGAGAAAGTCTGTAAAATAGCATCCACAAAATAATATAAGTATTTTCATTCTCAAGATTGGCAAAATAAATATTAGATCGTGAACGGATGAAAGAAGTTCACTTGAAGTTTCCTGTCCAAGTTTTCAGTACGCCTACATAGGCAAATAGGACCGGAAACTAATTTGTAATTTGCATTTGTTTATTCATGGTTAATTTACAAAGTGGTATTGTGTGAACCAAGTTAGATGATTAAATAAAACCAAAATTTATACATAGATATACATGAAAACTAAAATATCAGTAGATTAATTGTTAGATGAGCGTTAGCGAAGATTTCCATGCAACTCTTACCGAGCTTTGTCTGTGTGTTTTTTTGTTTGTTTGTGGGCACTGAACAGGTCGCAGGGTTTGACCGATCGACATGAAACTTTTTTTATGCGCAAACTCATCCAACTTGGAACTGTATAGTTTTGGGGTCAAATCGGTTGGACCATTTTTGAGAAACATCATTTCAAAGTTTCTAAAAACCCCATAAGATTAGGCTGGGCGGAAAAAATTGAAAAATAAAATCTCTCCAATATAATTCAAATTTTCCTCAAATGTGAACACAGAAATAATACACATTAATAAAAAATTGACGTGTAATTCGGACCAGCCGTTTCGAAGAAAAAAATTTAATACATGTTTTTATTTATAGAAAAGATAGAAATATTAGTGGAAAAATATAGCATTGTTAAATTCACAGCTTCCTAGATCCATTGGCATCGGATAAAGTTCATTTTATATGATCAAGGTGTGTAGAGTTTCGCTCATCTTACAACGCACACCCCTCCGCGTTTGCCTAGTATAAAAAATATTCATCTAGGCTAAAAAATGAACAAGAACAGTTCACAAGATCAGAACAGAGAATCATAACAGTTCACAAGATTCATAGGCCGAGTTAGATTGTTTGGAATGTACTTAACCAAAAGAATCTGATGGATTTCAATAGACGCGAGCGAGTGTTAAGTTTCTCGAGTTTACTCAATAGGTTCACTATAAATAAAATACCTCTTTGATCCGACCAATCTCCAATCAACAGCGATCGAATTGGTGTCATGTTCACATGACCAATTTCAGGTTATTGGTCTCAAGTCAGTTGGCGATTGGAACAACCAGCAGGCCACACTCTACGCGGGCGAGCACTCATGTACGTCATTGTTTGCGGCGAGACGTAAGCTGTCAAACGTCACCTTGACCACATGGCTCTTTCAACCTGGTGTTCCGCACGGATTTTTGTGGAAATAGTAGCACTGTTGATGTCAGACTTCCACCGCATACATGACCTCTCCTATTCTAGACCGTGCTAGCCGCCCAGATTAGTAATAAGCCTAGACCTAGGCTTACTCCTGGACTTACTGTCTACGGAAGAAAATGACAGTTCCTCTTCTTCCACATGAAATGCGTGAGACAGTAACAAATGTTCCCTCAATTTTGAGTGAGTTATCATGTTTTTATCCTCACATTCCGAAATTGGACAACGTAACGTAACTGTCCAGATAGACGACAATCTGACATCTTATGCACTTTTCTTATATGTGCTCACAGGTTATCCTTACTTGTGAATGTTTTGTTACAGCAGTCACAAAGATGGGTTGTTCTCTTTATGCACATTTCTAATATGTGTACACAAGCTACTCTTTCTTGTAAATTGTTGGCCACACGAGTCAAAAATACACGGCACATACCGCCCATACCATTCAAACTCAATGCCCATACTGATTTGACAAGGACATTTAAGGCAGAGCGACAGGCCTAGGCCCACACTTGCCCACGAAATGTCAGCTGTCACGAATCATGAGTAGTTTGACAGCTGAATGAGCCGATGCCCAAGAGCCAGTGTTGCCAGATTTAAAATATAGCATATATAGTTTTTTTTTCCACGGAAATTATCGAATTTTAACAAAATTACGGTAAATTTTTCAACAAACACTTACATACCAAAAAAGGTTTTACGTAGATATTGCAGTTCTGTCATTGAGTAATTAGACGAGCTTTAGTGAGGATTCAATTTGACATACTAAAAAAAATTGGTGTTCGTTTTTTTTTTTTTTTTTTTTTTTTTTTTAATATGTTTTTTTGTCGGTTCTCCACAGGTCAAACGGCTACAGCTATCAACTTCAAACTTTTTTTCAATATGGTTCCTCATCTAACTTAGATCTGTATAGTTTTTCGGCATTATCGGGTGGTAACTTTTATTTTTATGAATTTTAGAAATTTCAAAAATACCCATTAGAATAACACGACGGAAAAAAAAGAAAATGGTTTTATTTTCCAAAAAAATGAAATTTTGCGTGAAGTTGAATTATATTTTGATACACATTTCTGGAAATTTTCAGCTTGATTGTGTCAGCCATTTTGAAGAAAAAACATAAAATGTGCTAAATTGGTACCACTCGAAGCAGTTTTTACCCATTTTTACCCATACTAGGAAAACGCCTTATATGCTTTGTGAGATGAGCTTAGAAGTATGGAAATGTAGAATTAAGAACATTTGGTCAGCTCAATGTACATATACAGGCCATGGATCACTTCAAAGATTTAAGAACCGCGGCTGTCTGTTGGTATATAAACCTTGGTTTCCAAACAATTATACCAGTGCCTTCTTCATATCCATCACAGATTTTAAACGTTTTAATTTATTGGTGACACTTGTTGCTCACATTTAATTAGATGAGCGTAGCGAAGATTTTCATTCCATATACCGAAAAATTTTGGGCTTGGTTTTTATGTTTTTTTTTTTTTTTTTTTTTTTTTTTTTTTGTGTGTAATTTTGTACGCGGCATACAGGTCAGGAAAAAGTTTCGATCAACTCGAAACTTTTTTCCTGAATTGGTGTTATACCAGAATAGGTTGGGATTGTTTTTCAGAAAAATCGGTCAAACGGTGTCTCCGGAAAAAATTTGGAAAGTATGGAAATTCCCCATAAGAATAGGCCGGGGAGAAATACTTGGAAAACCAAAATTTTCCAAAAGCTCTCAAATTTATACTGAATGTGGATAGATCTATCATACATATTTTAAGCGATTTGTGAGACAATCGGATGTGAAACAACGACGAAAACGCATTTTTAATGAACTTTTTTACACATCAATAAAAGCAATTAAGAAAGCAATTAAGAAACTATTAAATGTGAGCAACAAGTGTCACCAATAAATTAAAACGTTTAAAATCTGTGATGGATATGAAGAAGGCACTGGTATAATTGTTTGGAAACCAAGGTCCATATACCAACAGGCAGCCGCGGTTTTTTAACTTTTGCAGTGATCCATGGCCTGTATATGTACATTGAGCTGACAAAATGTTCTTAATTCTACATTTCCATACTTCTAAGCTCATCTCACAACGCATATAAGGCGTTTTCCTAGTAGTTTCTTAATTGCTTTCTTAATTGCTTTTATTGATGTGTGAAAAAGTACATTATAATGCGTTTTCTTCCTTATCTCACATCCGATTGTTCCATAAATCGGTAAAATAGGTATGATAGATCCTTCCACATTCAGTATAAATTTGAGAGCTTTTTTTTTAAAAAAAATCCAAGTATTTCTCCCCTGGCCTATTCTTATGGGGAATTTCCATACTTTCCAATTTTTTTCCGGAAAAACCGTCCGACCGATTTTTCTGAAAAACAATCCCAACCTATTCTGGTATAACACCAATTTGTAAAAAAAGTTTCGAGTTGATTGAAAATTTTTCCTGACCTGTATGCCGCGTACAAAATTACACACACAGAAAAAAAAAAAAAAAAAAAAAAAAAACATGAAAACCAAGCCCAAAATTTTTCGGTACCGGTATATGGAATGAAAATCTTCGCTACGCTCATCTAACTATTACTATCCGCTCGTCTAAAAACGCATATATGGCGTTTTCCTAGTTATTTGATAAATTTACAGGGAATCATAAAATATGTACACATCATTTGACGTGAATGCTTCCTATCAGTAACTATGTGAACTAAAGGATGAGGACTTGTCGAATCACGTGTCTAATGTCCGGGTTTCTTTTAATTTCTCTAATGAAAGAAAATAAGGAACGTGAGTTATTTCAAGAGTTGCGTTGAGTCAAAATACATTTCAAAATTAGATTAATCGGGTAACAAAGTGCTAAACATGCGCACGATACGATGACGTAGCAAGGCGCTCGGTCAGGAATACGGATTTTTAAAAAGTCGGGAAACGCAACTAATAAGAAAAAAGGAAATCATTAATAATGCCAGGTAGTTAGAGGAGCTTTAGCGAGGATTCAATTTTGACGTCCTGGAAAAAATTGGTGATCGTTTTTATGTTTTTTTTTTCTTTTTTTTGTCGGTTCTTCCACAGGTCAAACGGCTACAGCTGTCAACTTGAAACTTTTTTTCAATACGGTTCCTCATCTAACTTAGATCTGTATAGTTTTGTGGCATTATCGGGGGGTAACTTTTTGTTTGTGAATTTTAGAAAATTCAAAAATACCCATTCGAATAACACAGCGGAAAAAAAAGAAAATATTTTTATTTTCCCAAAAAATGAAATTATGCGTGAAGTTGAATTACATTTTGATACACATTTCTGGAAATTTTCAGCTTGATCGGGTCAGCCATTTTGAAGAAAAAAATATAAAATGTGCTAAATTGATACCACTCGAAGCAGTTTTTACCCTTACTATTACTATCCGCTCGTCTAACAACGCATATATGGCGTTTTCCTACTTTATAAAATATTGATTGTTTGTCAATTGTTACTTGACAGGAGCCTAAAGATAGATATTCAATATTTTGATGATTGTGCGTCTCCCTGAATATGTCTTTGACATGCGATCAAGCCGAAAGCAGCTGGCACCCATGATTAGAGGGTTTCCGTCGGGAACTGTGTTACTAGTAAGCCTGTTTGTTTGTAACCGTGGTGCTGCACCAAGCTGCACTTCCCTGTTTGTTTGTCCTGCACAACCTGAACTGGTTCTTCAGTTCTTGCACTATCGTGTTTGTTTGTAACCGTGGTGCTGCACCAAGCTGCACTTCCCTGTTTGTTTGCCCTGCACAACCTGAACTGGTTCTTCAGTTCTTGCACTATCGTGTTTGTTTGTAACCGTGGTGCTGCACCAAAGCCACACTTTCTTGTTTGTTTGTCCTGCACTAGCTGTACTGGTTCTTCAGTTCTTGCACTATCGTGTTTGTTCGTAACCGTGGTGCTGCATGAAGCTGCACTTTCTTGTTTGTTTGCCCTGCACTACCTGAACTGGTTCTTCAGTTCTTGCAATATCGTGTTGGGGAAAGAGTAGCTTTGGGAAGGAGTAGCAAATTTTAATTTGAAAATGTCCATTATGATGTCTATCTCATTTTGAAAGTCTTCTTAAACTAATAAAAAATGTACAAATAACACGAATTTTCAAAATCTTCCCTGCGGGGCAGGGTGGGGGGCGAACCCCTCACACCCCCCATTGGGCTCTGACATATTTCGCTAAAAAGTTGGAGCACCGGTCGGAATTTTCAGAAGTCGGCGCCTATGGTTTGTTGCCAAAGAATGGTGACAATAATAGTATTTCCATCATGCATTGTATATTATTATTATTATTATTTATTGAAACAGCTTAGTAATACATTTTTACAATGGTTTTATCACGGTGACTGAGTAAATATTGTTAATCCCTGGAGAGTCTTATTCTTACTTGCTAATTATATCCAAGCATATTCAATAACTCTCTCAACATATGTAACACTATGATTTGTTCATCCTACATAACCTTATCATTCCCTCTTTGAATTTCTTAGCATTTCTAAATATATCTGGCTCTTCGTCTATTTTAATTTTATTCCACTCTATAATCCCCTTTTCAACTAATGAATTGTGCAGTTTTTTCCCCAAAATGCTCTCTTCAGGGACGTCGTTAGGATTTGTGTATTGGGGGGGGGGGGGGGGGGGCGCAGGTTGAGCACTAGGCGCGCGCTAAAATGAGGTCTGGAACCCCACAGTGAATTTTTTGTACCATTTTTAAAGTGATTTGGTCGATTTACAAGCAATTTTGGAGGCAAATAATTGAATCACTATGGCTATTTTCGAAGTTATTTTCAATAGTTGAATCAAGCGGATTTTTTAGTCATTTTGCGATTTACCTCTTCCCACCAAAGTTACGCAGGGAATTTTTTGAAATATGGTATTTTCTGAGTGATTGTGGCGATCTACAAGCAGTTTTGGAGGGTAATAGTTGAACCATTCTGGACATTTCAGAAGTTATTTTCGTGATATCTCCCAGCAAAATATTTCACTGTGTGTTATTCGTAGGTCAACACGAGTCAACATACATAGGCCTATATATATATTTTTGTAGAAGGATGAATTATTGGTGGGGCGCAAATGACGATTGGGGGGGGGGGGCCACCTTGGACCCCCTAACGACGTCCCTGGTCTCTTGCTATTTTGTGTACGTGGTCTTATCATGGTTCTCATCACCTCGCTGGGACGTGTTCCTGGAAATCTCCAACACATGAGTTTAATGCAAGCTCCTATCTTTTGATAGGAACCCTCGCTCGGTGCGAATACGGAACCTCCCTCGTTTTGTTGCAAGTGTGACCGTGTAATGCACTTTGCTTAGTGTTATCTCTGTACCCAGGGGCGGACCGGGCTATCTGGCCACCGGGTATTTTCCCGGTGGGCCGCCTCACTTAGGGTCGGCACTTATAGTTTATGCAAATATGAACTCATTGAAAGAAACAAATAATTTGCCTATTTGCAACACAACACTACAGTTCTTCAGAAAGTATGCGATGATGCGAGCGCGTGGTATTCGTACGATACAGCATTCACAATTAACAGTAAAACGCAGAAAACATCATTCGAATCTGACGTCGATCAAGCCAGAAGATTAGATGAGGAACAAAGGGGCATTTATAAACCAACAACATCATATTTGCAAAGTTCATATAACCTTGATAAGATCGCAGACAGTGGACCATTCATCGGGGCACTAGAACAAGATTTGTTGTTTACATATTCACATATTTTATTTATTCATTACAGATTGTTCATAGAACAGGTGGTAATGGTTACTATACCTAATGAAATTACAATCAAACATACTCGATATAATTATACTTCATTTTTTTCTTGGCTCTCTTCTTAAATCACCAATCTTCGTTGTGTTCTTGATATCTTCATCCAATTCATTCCATTCCCGCGTCGTTCTTTGTATGAATCCATATTTACCTACTTCTCTATCCACTCTTTCCACTTCCATTCTTACCCCTCCCCTTGTACTTCTTTGTAATCCCTTTCCAATTCTATTGCTTAATTCATCCCATCCTGTATATTCATGCTTGACTCTAACAAAATTGCACAATCTTTCTATTTGTCTTTGTTTCGCCAAATTGTCCCATCCCATTTCCTCAATCATTTGACTAGGTCTTTCTATATCCTTTTCAACCACATCCTTATCGTTCCTGATAATCTTCCAGCGCTTCTCTCCCCAAGACCCTTCTTGCAGCAACCCTTTGGACGTTCTTGATTTTTGCGAAAAGTTTAGATTAAGTAGAGATTTTATAGATGTAATATGTTTATTAGCGCTGAAAGGTTCTATCTCGATTCTGAGGAATCATTTATTCGGACATTAATATCGCTGGTTTGCATCACAGGTCAATAACATCATAAGTTGTTCATTATTATTCTCTATATTATTGTTATTATTATTCTGTAAATATTGTTATTATTTTATCCCATGTTTTGTTATTCTGTGTCTTATGACAACATTTTATCAAAAAGGCAGGGTCTTATTCTATGAATAAAGATATAGAAAAAATATAGTCAGTGGCGTAATTCTATTCGAATTCTATTTGACATTCCTAGCTTCGAGTGGTCGTGTCTGTACCGAGCTCCGTGAGTTATACCAACAGTAGTACAACTTGTATAAATAAGACAAAATAGACGTTTATAAAATCAAGATCAAACATTAAGTGAAGTGAGTAAATACGTCTTATATTGAAATATATTCAAATATCGAAGACATTAGGGATTGATTCTTAAACTTGGTGAATGTATCGGCGACCTCCATGATAAAGTGGTTATTACATATCCTACATACGTGCATTGTGCGAGTCATCTCTGTGACATTGAACTAGACGAATGTAAATAACTATAGACTGTGATAACATTTAGATATTCAAATATGCCCAAGAAAGTGAACACGCGGAGCAACAGTAATTCAGACGTATTTGAAGAAAGTGCATTAACCCAAATAGATTATAAGTTGACTGAGATAGCGGCAAGTCTTCCCGGCGACAAAGCTGATCCGATTTATTCAGCAATATCGGATGCTATTCGCGAAATCCTAACTGCACTACAAGGTATCACAAAAACACTGGGGGAACAGGCCTTGATGCACAAACTAAATGAGAACAGAACACAAACTTCTAAGATCGAACTGTTAATCGGTGACATTAGCGAATGCAAGAACGAAAATAAAATATTGAAGATAGAAAACGAGAATTTGACCACACGAGTCAATGATTTGGAACAATACTCGCGTAATCACAATATCGAGATTCAGGGTGTTCCATACCACGAGAAGGAAGACGTGTATCGCATCGTGGCAAACATCTCAAACCTCTTGGGCTGTCCGATCAACGAAGAAGATATCGATGGATGCCATCGTCTTGGCTTAAGAAACGGAGCGTCCAACAAACCACCCCCAATCATTGCAAAACTGTTTTCGCGCCGACATAAGGAGAGTATTATATACGGAAAGAAAGAAAAGAAAACACTACTTGCGAGTGAGATAGGCTATAAATCTACAGATCGCATCTTAGTAAACGATCATCTCACTAAAAGTAATAAAAACTTGTTTTGGCTCAGTCGTAACGCCAAACAACAACTTGGATACAAGTTCACGTGGGTAAAAGGAGGCAAAATTTATTCACGCAAGGACGAGCAATCTCCCGTGATAGCAATAGTAAAGCCTTCTGATATTCCACTAAAGTAAACAATATATGCTAAATAATAATAATAATAATAATAAAAAAATCCCGTGTACCAAAATCAAATTGTTACTGACGTGTTTATATATTGATCATTATGCGAGATTGGACTGACCTTATAGAAAATAATAGTTATAATAACAACAATATTCTTCATCATATTTCAGAAGTCAACGCATTGTATCATAATCATACCGAGTTTAAAATAATGCATCAAAACATTAGAAGTATCCGAGTTCACTTCGATGAACTCTGTATCATTTTCGAACAACTTCAATTTAAATTCGACATCATTGTATTAACAGAAACACACTTAATTACAAATGAAGCGTTTAATATAGCAGGATATTCAACCCATTTCTTCAATGCCAGACACACAAACGCTGACGGATTAGTGGTACTTGTGAATAATAACCGTATTAGTGAAATAACTATTGAATCTGATTGTTTAACAGAAAATGCGAATTCTGCTCTTCTTACATTCACAATTGAGAAGGAAATATACTCTATTCTTTGTATTTATCGCTCCCCTTCTAAAAACACAGCAAACTTTGTTAATGAATTGGAATCAGCCATAACTGAATTACCGCAATATACCTATCAATTGATAATAGGCGATATCAATATTAATATATTAGGAGATAATTTGACTCAAGTTCAACAAGACTACCTCAACTTGCTATACTCGAAAGGTTATTCAAATTCAAAATTCATTTTATTCTATACATTTTCACATTACTCACATATAGTTACAGTTTATTTGCAAAATTATACACAACATTATACACACACCTTTGGTGTACAGATTGATTACAATTGAATTAAATGATATAAATATAAACATAAATATCAATTGGAGGTAATACAGGTATGAGTAGATAAAACAAATAAAGATATTGTGTTTTTGAAAGTTTGGTGAATTCAATGCAATGAATAATAGATGTAATTGCAGTCTTGTAGCCGAGTTTGATAGATAGAGAGCGAGAAAAAGAGTATAGAAGCCCGCGTAAGAAAACAATTTCTTGTGTGCGGGCTGACATAGTAGAATGTTAACGAATTCAAGATAATTTGGTGACTGTCTTTAATAATATTGACCAAGATTTTTTTTTTTTTTTTTCTTTTTTTTTTCTAAACAAACTGTAAATATTATTGAAATAGAGGAAGTAGATACTTCTGTATCAATATTCACGCAATTAGTCTGAAGTGTAATCAGTGGGCAATCAAAATAAACAAGCTAACGGAAAATAAAAAAGCAAAAGTAAATGAAATAATTGAAACAGAATAATTTAATTTATGTATATAAATACATAAATAAATACATACATAGGCCCTACACACATATAAATAAATATATATCTCTCTGTATATATATATATATATATATATATATATATATATATATATATATATATATATATATATATATATATATATATATATATATATATATATATATATATATATATATATATATATATATAGATATATGCAATGTACATCATATATATAAATAGGCCTCATACATATATAGGCTATAGAGAGAAGTAAATACAAAAACAGTTTCATTAGGATATATTTACAAGATTATTGCAGAATACTCTACCAGAATCCCGTAACCAGTTCTCAATTTTGTACTTAAAAATAAAAAGGTTAGGAGCTTCTCTTATTTCTAAGGGGATTTGATTATAAATATGTGGACCAATGAACTTCAAGTTTTTCTGACCAATTTGTTTCTTCCTCAAGGGAATAGACAAATTATACATATTGTGACTCCTGGTACTCATTGCCTCTTCTACATATTCCATTTTATAGTAATAAAAGTTACTATAGAGGTAAATTAAAATTGTTTTGATATATATTTGTCGAACATCTAGAACTTTTGCGCAGGTATATATTTGAATAGAGGAGAATTGTTTCGGTTTTAGAAATATTATTTTAAGAATTAGTTTTTGAATAGTGTTAAGTTGTTCAAAATTTTTATTATATGCCCCACCCCATCCAATGATTCCATATTGAAGTACAGTTTGTGCTAGAGATTTATAAATTGTTAAGAGCATTGTTCTATTCAATATGTGTCTAAGTCTGTAAAATAAATATAACATGTTTCGAATTTTTTTGACCGTTGCGTTTATGTGATTTTTCCATTTTAGGTGACTGTCAATAATAATGCCAAGGTATTTAGTACTTTCACATGATTGAATTTCACGGCATGAGCAGTCGTTTGAATTTAAATTTAGATTGCAACTATGAGAGTGAAGTTTTAGCAGCATTTCTGGACCAGGCATTGTTTTAGAACTTATAGTGTGGGGCAAATAGATAGTTTTGGATTTATTTAAAGTTAAGAAATTACTGTTTAGCCATTTGTATACAAGTTTAAGAGATTCATTTGCTGTCTTGAAAACCTTTTCCCAGCTTTCCTCTTTGCATATAAGAACGGTATCGTCGGCGTAAGTTATGATGTTACAATTGATATTAAGGTCACACAGGTCATTTATATAAATAATAAATAATATGGGTCCGAGGACAGTACCTTGTGGTACACCATATTCAATTATTCTTTCTATGCTTCTAGTATTATTAATTTTGACAATTTGGTTTCTATTTGATAAATAATTTTTGAAAAGATTCAAAGGAATACCTCTAACTCCTATTGCTTTCAATTTTTCGAGAAGTATGTTATGGTCAACTGTGTCGAAAGCTTTGGCTAGGTCTAAGTAGATAGCCAAAGATTTTAACCCGTTGTCCATTGCTTCATATAGTTCACTAGTAAGTTGAAGTATTGCATCACTAGTACTAAGTTCGGGTCTAAAGCCATATTGATTAGGAGAGAGAATATTGTTTTTTTCTAGGAAATTTAGTAATCTTACTTTAATACATTTTTCTAGTAATTTTGAAAAGTGAGAAAGCAAAGAAATTGGTCTGTAATTTTCTGGTTTCAGACTATCATCAGTTTTAAATATAGGTATAATTAGAGCATTTTTCATTTTTTGCGGGAAGTCTCCAGTCTCAAAGCAAATATTAAAAATATGTTCAAGTGGACGAGCGATGAAATTTTTAGCAATTTTAATTGTATCTGAATTTATACCATCAATACCAGGAGAAGAATTAGATTTTAAGCTATTAATATGCGAGATAATTTCAGTTTCAGTGACAGGTGTTAAAAACATACTATTTGAAGGAGTATTATAGGCACCTCCTTTTCTGGCTTTACGTGTATAATTATGTTGGGTCAGGGGAACGGAATTGTCATTAATTATTGAGTCTGCTAGGTTTTTGCCAACGTTAGAAAAATAGTTTACAAATGTGTCTGCTATTTTTTGGGGGTTTTCTGATGTCTTACATAATGTCCCATTAATCTGAAGTGCATCAATTGATTTCATTTGATTTCTTCTCCGGTCTGTGATCTCATTAATGACAGTCCATGTTTTTTTAGGACAATGCTTATTTAAATTTATTTTATTTTTGTAATATATGAATTTTGTTTTATTAATTAAGCGATTGAGAAAATTTCTGTAAATTGAGTACCTTTGTTTCATAGTTTTCAATTTCTCAGTCATGTGTTCAGAAAGTTTTTGCATTTTTATTATACTTCTGTGTAGTGCATCTCTTTTTCGGATTGAGATAATGAGACCTAATGTTATCCATGGTTTTATTTTACGTAATTTAGAATTCGGTTTGGTGATAATCACTTCCGTGGCACTTTCAACAATATTTTTGTAGGTAGTGATGAATGATTCGAAAGCCTCGTTAGCGTTTGTTTCGTCAAATACAGAAGACCAGCATTCCCTATTCAGAAAACGTGAGAATAAGTCGGTATTTAGTATATATTTATTCACGCTTTCATAGTTGCGTTTAATATTACTATCAGCTATATTTGTGTTTGTGTTGCCGTGCAATCCTATCAAAGTAGTGTAGTGGTCTGTTATTGAGGTTTTAAGTATGCCAGGAAGGGGAGTGCAATTTTCTTGCGAGTTTATAAAAATGTGATCTATACAGCTGTTGGAACTATTTTCTTCGCGAGTAGGGCAGTTTATACATGAAACAAAACCATTTGAATATAAAAGGTTAAGGTAATTATTTGTTGCACGTAATTCGTCATCTAAAATATTAAGGTTCATGTCACCAATCAAAACATGGTGTGAAACCTCAGGCACAGTAGTTAGAAGAGTATTCAACTCATATATGAATTGATTTACATTTTGTGATGGAGATCTATAAACTGCTAAGATAGAGTAGGTTTCTGAATTAAATGTAAAAGTAATGTTGGCAGTGTTTGCACTTACTATGGTTTTGTCAGCAACAATTGAGGTAATTTTTATTCGATTGTTATGAATAAATATTATAAGTCCATCAGAGAATGAGTGCAATGAATTGAAATAATAGGTGCTGTAACCAGGGATATGAAAAGGTTCATCGCTGGTCAGATGTGTTTCAGTCAGAATAATGATGTCGAAATTGAAACATAATTGATTTAGAATGACGCAGAATTCGTTGAAATGTTTGCGCACGCTTCGGATGTTTTGGTGAATTATAGTAAGGCCAGTAATGTTTTTGTAGAAGGTATTCACTTGTTCAATGTCATCGAAAATATTAGTGGAATGCGTGTGTTCATTGCTAATAGATTCAAGTACATCCCAATCTTTCATTTAGACTAGACCGTATGACGATGAGGGAATGTCCGATGGTTTTTTTATCTCTATTACCGGAGAGTTGTCCTCCTTCCTAATGAAGATTCTTCCACCCCTAGTCCACGAATACTTGAAACCAACCTCTTTGGTATTTCTCGCTAACCAAAATAAGTTTTTATTTATTTTTGTTAGATGTTCGTTAACATATATATTGTTGTTTGTGTGTTCAAAACCTACGTCGCCAGCCAGGAGGGTTCTTTTATTTCGTTTTCCTTGTAAAATTCGTTCTTTTATTTGACGAGAGTAGAATTTAGCTACTATAGTGGGCGGGGTATTCGGGTTTCTTGAGCTTGTTCGTAGTCTGTGAGAAAATTCAATGTCGTCCGAATGTATATTAGCCCCCAAGTGGTTAGCAATATCTGTGACGATGTCGTAGGTGTTTTCGTTGGTAGTGATCGGAACTCCCTGGATTTCCAAATTGTAATTCCTTGAGTATTGTTCAAGATCATTAATTTTGAGCGATAAGATCTCGTTCTCAGATTTCACAGCCGCGTTTTCTTTCTTGCCGACAGTCAAATCTTGAATGAGTTTATCAATTTGTTTTGTTTGTTGTTGGTTTTCTTTTAAAAGATCGCCGTGAGTTTGGGCTTGTTGTGCCAAAGTCAAAGACATACCTTGTAGTGTTGATAGAATCATGCGAATGGCTGTGGTCATACCCTCGTATGGTGTGGTGGCGTTATCCGACGACAGGGCACCCTCAAGATTGTCGAGAATTGACTCAACAGATGAAAAGTCGAAATTGAAATTGTTTTGTCGGCCAGAGTCAGTCGGAGTGTTCACTGGACTTTCTCCCTCAGTAGTGTTATTAACCTTAACAGTCTTCTTTTTAGGCCCCATCACACAATATCACAGATGAACGAAAAACTGAATACACTATACCACAGGTTTCAGGTTATGTTTATATAGAGTATGTAAATAATGAATGATTGAATATATTGCTCATATTGCTCACTAAGCACGGCGTTCCTAGAATGCGACCTCCCTCTTCGACAGTCACCAAGCAATGATCGTAGCTTATAAAAGCTACGTTACTGCCCCCACCAGAGAAATCGCACAGAGTAAAACATGCATAGACCATCTATTTATTAAGACAAAACGAACAAAACACCCTATAACATGTATATACAAATCATCCATAACAGATCATTACACCATCATTTTCAGTTGGAAAACGGATAACAGTTTTTTTAATGTAACACACCCATATTTAAATCAGAATACACAAAATAAACAAATTAATAATATGCAAATATTAAATCTGGATAAATTAAAGACGAGTTTGGAGCATGAACTGTGGGAGGATGTATACCAGATGTCAGACGTCAACAATGCATTCAATAATTTTGATAGAAAACTTAAAAACTACATTGACAACTCATTTGACAATAGACAACTTAAAAATAATGCCAAGTATAATGAAATTAAACCCTGGATAACAAGAGGACTAATTGTATCGATAAGGAAAAGAGATAAAATGCATTTACAAATTAAAAAATTAGATTCGAATCCAAACATAAATAATAATTATGTATTAAGATTAAAAGAAAAATATAAATATATCGTAATTTTTTGACTAAACTAATATTCAAAACGAAAAATGAATACTATGCCAGTAGAATACAAATGAATGAGCACAATCCAAAGAAGATTTGGAAATATATCAACGAAATATCTGATAGGAAAGTGAATGAGACTCACACTTGTAACTATAAATAAAATTGAAATAAATGGAGAAATACACGTTACTACGGACGATCCGCAAATGACAGCGGAGGCAATGAATAACTATTTTTCTAATGTTGGAGGAGACCTTGCCGATAAAATTATTGAATCCGAAAATTTCCTTAATAATAGAGGTGATAACAATTTAGAATATATCCCTAGAAACGAGCACTCTATGTTTTTAACCCCGATTAACCAAACAGAAATTATAGAAATGATAAATACTCTCAAAAGCTCTTCAGCACCCGGCTACGATAATTTGCAAGCGAATACAATTATAGCAATAAAACATCAAATAGCAAGCCCTCTTAAACACATATTTAATCTATGCTTTGAAACTGGAGAGTTCCCTCAAAATTTGAAAACTGCTATTATTATACCCATATTCAAGAAAAAAGATAAAACCAAACCTGAAAACTATAGACCAATTTCGCTTTTGTCTCATTTAGCAAAAATCTTGGAAAAATGTATCAAAATCAGACTAAATTCTTTTCTACTAAAATTCAACATACTCTCTCCAAATCAGTTTGGATTTCGATCGGTACTTAGTACAAATGATGCAATATACAAAATCACTAGTACCATTTACGAGTCATTGGATAATGACGACAAAGTTCTCGCAATATTTTTAGACCTGGCAGAAGCCTTTGATACAGTTGACCACGAAAGACTTTTACTAAAACTGGAGAGAATAGGCGTACGAGGATTAGCACTTACGCTATTTAGAAGCTACATTTCAAATCGTGAGCAGGCTGTGAAAATTAAGACAATTACAAGTTCTAAAAAAATAATACAATATGGAGTTCCACAAGGAACTGTTTTAGGACCAATTTTATTTATAATTTATATAAACGATCTTTGTAATTTACATATTGATGGCAAAATAATAACGTATGCAGACGATACCGCTCTAGTTTTCAAAGATTCAGACTGGGACAAAGTATATAAAGCTAATCAATCACTCAGACGTATCTACTCCTGGCTCAACAATGACATGCTAACACTAAATAAAACTAAAACTATCTATTTATCCATTACTATCACTTCAAAAACGCAACCTTCAGACGATAAATCATTAAAATTACACTCCACCGACTGTCCACCTAATGCACAATGTGAGTGCTACGAAATACAGAAGGAAAACAATATAAAGTATGGTTGATAGAAATATCAGGTGGAAAGATCACATCAATGCCTGCGTCAATAAAATACGTCACCTACTGTACGTCTTCTATCGACTAAGGCATATACTTGAAAGATCCTTGCTACTACAAGTGTATAGAGCTCTAGCACAATCGATTTTACAATATGGTATAATTGGCTGGGGCGGTGCCTATAAAACAAATATATTACCACTCCTGCAGATTCAAAAACTTTTGCTTAAAATTATACTGAATAAGCACATACAATACTCCTCTAAATTAACTTTTGAAAAAACTAACATGCCAGATGTAGAGAGAATCTATTTTAAAACAGTAATTCTACATACCTATACACATATCAGTTATTATGAATCAGATAAGAAACCCCTAACCCACAATACCAGATCAAATAACCAACTAGCTCACCAATTTAATTTAGAAGTACCCAGAAGATACAAACGCATTGGACAAAAACATGCAGATTATATAGGGCCTTTCATATTCAACCGCCTCCCATTATATGTAAAACAATGTTATACACTCTATTCATTCAAAAAGAATTTTACTTCATGGCTAGCTGGACCAGATATTTCACAAATTGTACTTGAACTTAATACCGAATGATCTTTACTTTTAATCCATTCAAGACTAGTTTACATGACTATAGGAGATATGAGTGAACCTTGATCTATATTCTGATGCAATAACAGAAAGTATATAGATTGAAAATCATTAATAAAAATAGTATATTTTCCTACATTTACATGTGTATGTATCTTGCATATATTGAAAATTTGTGTATATTATTATTTTAATGTCTCACGTTCTATAAATCTTTAATTCTTCAACTTCAAAATATAAAATGAGGAAAAAAAAAAGATAAGACTAAAATTACCATTTCGACATATTTATCTCAGACAGCCCGCACACAAGAGCTCTCTCTTACGCGGGCTTCTTGTTTCAAAATTAGATTATACTTAAATTAAATCTCATTCTTGAAATTGAATCCATTCCATCAATTCCTCAATTTTTCTTCAAAACTCTTCTAATTAATGTATATATTTATAGAAATTGAGATTACTAGTACAATCTATTATTAATTTATCATTATCGTATAACTCTAAATGTATGTATATATGTATTATCTACGCACAGCTTGTAAACAAAGTTTGTAAACAAGAATAAAATGATAAATAAATGAATGAAAAAAAATGAACTCAAGTAACTAGGCATTTTGGGCTACATATTATATATTATGCTATGCAACAGTACCCTAGGGCCGTTTGAAAAGATTTGCCAGGGCCGGAATATGTCCCCAGTCCGCCCCTGTCTTTAACACGCTCATTCCTACAATCTCGTCGCATACATTGTCGTCTGGCGGTGTTTGTGTGGACGAGGCTGTTTGATTCCAGCATGCTATGTAAATATATGCAATTCTTAACCCTGATAATACTGGGCAAACGCTATACGTGTTTCCCTCGCGTTGAAGGATGAGCTGGAAAATGATCACCAGTGCTGCATCTACTGTCCCCCACTGTGGAGTCACCTGACTTGAACAACCTAACCATGATGGCTCAACCCAGGCAGTCAGGTTAGGCCACATAGATCAGGTCACTCGAGGTCATGTCAGGTCCAAGTCAATCCCTACCTGACCTTGATAACCCTAACAATGATGGCTCAACCCAGGCACTCAGGTTAGGCCACATAGATCAGGTCACTCGAGGTCATGTCAGGTCCAAGTCAATCCCTACCTGACCTTGATAACCCTCACAATGATGGCTCAACACAGGCAGTCAGGTTAGGCCACATAGATCAGGTCACTCGAGGTCATGTCAGGTCCAAGTCAATCCCTACCTGACCTTGATAACCCTAACAATGATGGCTCAACCCAGGCAGTCAGGTTAGGCCACATAGATCAGGTCACTCGAGGTCATGTCAGGTCCAAGTCAATCCCTAACTGACCTTGATAACCCTAACAATGATGGCTCAACCCAGGCAGTCAGGTTAGGCCACATAGATCAGGTCACTCGAGGTCATGTCAGGTCCAAGTCAATCCCTACCTGACCTTGATAACCCTAACAATGATGGCTCAACCCAGGCAGTCAGGTTAGGCCACATAGATCAGATCACTCAAGGTCATGTCAGGTCCAAGTCAATCCCCACCTGACCTTGATAACCCTAACAATGATGGCTCAACCCAGGCAGTCAGGTTAGGCCACATAGATCAGGTCACTCGAGGTCATGTCAGGTCCAAGTCAATCCCTACCTGACCTTGATAACCCTAACAATGATGGCTCAACCCAGGCAGTCAGGTTAGGCCACATAGATCAGGTCACTCGAGGTCATGTCAGGTCCAAGTCAATCCCTACCTGACCTTGATAACCCTAACAATGATGGCTCAACCCAGGCGGTTAGGTTAGGCCACATAGATCAGGTCACTCAAGGTCATGTCAGGTCCAAGTCAATCCCTACCTGACCTTGATAACCCTAACAATGATGGCTCAACCCAGGCTGTTAGGTTAGGCCACATAGATCAGGTCACTCGAGGTCATGTCAGGTCCAAGTCAATCCCTACCTGACCTTGATAACCCTAACAATGATGGCTCAACCCAGGCAGTCAGGTTAGGCCACATAGATCAGATCACTCGAGGTCATGTCAGGTCCAAGTCAATCCCTACCTGACCTTGATAACCCTAACAATGATGGCTCAACCCAGGCAGTCAGGTTAGGCCACATAGATCAGGTCACTCGAGGTCATGTCAGGTCCAAGTCAATCCCTACCTGACCTTGATAACCCTAACAATGATGGCTCAACCCAGGCAGTTGGGTTGAGACATGTTAGATTTTTCAATTCGATTCTACTGATTTTGGGAACTACTCGAAATGTCTCGAATTTCTCGTTAACTGTGGGGCCCACCAGTACGTGCCTGCCCACTTCCGTTCCGTCGAATAGCCACGTCGCAATCAATCGTGCCCCGCCTTATCCAAGTCGTCGTGACCCCTCCGAGGCGATAACGCGCCTGATAGGCCCACAGGTCTGAGTGAGAGGCAAGATAGATGTGGGCAGTGTGGCGTGATCTGAAGACGCTCTCTCTCTCTCTCAGCCATTCTTGTGCTGCCAGTTC
Organism: Brachyptera putata; assembly: GCA_907164805.1. NCBI lineage: Eukaryota > Metazoa > Arthropoda > Insecta > Plecoptera > Taeniopterygidae > Brachyptera > Brachyptera putata. Next base: position 14,812,348 of record OU015474.1, read on the forward strand.
TCAGAGACGGACGTCATTCACTGAACATACTCGTGAGATCAATTAATAATCATATCAACCAATACAGGTAAGAATATAATTATAAGACGAGCTTTAGCGAGGATTCAATTTGACATGCTGAAAAAATTGTTTTTTTGGTTTTAATGTTTTTTTTAATGTTTTTTGTCGGTTCTCCACAGGTCAAACGGCTACAGCTATCAACTTCAAACTTTTTTTCAATATGGTTTCTCATCTAACTTAGATCTGTATAGTTTTGTTGCATTATCGGAGGGTAACTTTTTTTTTTAAATTTCAGAAATTTCAAAAATACCCATTAGAATAAATTGGTGAAAAATTAAAGAAATTATTTTCATTTTCCAAAAAAATGAAATATTGCGTGAAGTTGAATTACATTTTGATACACATTTCTGGAAATTTTCAGCTTGATCGGGTCAGCCATTTTGAAGAAAAAACATAAAATGTGCTAAATTGGTATCATTCGAAGCACCCATTTTTACCCATACTATTACTATTCGCTCGTCTAACAACGCATATATGGCGTTTTCCTAGTTAATCCCAATATTGGCGATCAACATCGCCAATAGATCTCCGCTATCATAACAGTGCGTCGTTAAACACGATATGAAATGAAAGTAGAATATTTCAGAAATCATGAAAATCACAAAAAGAACACCATTTTTGTTCCGTACCTTAAATGAAATGTGAGTCTTTGCCGTAGAACTTTCTGGCATTAGTTTGTCGTGTTTGTCAACCATGTGTTGTTTGTTTCCACAGAGCCATGGTTTCCATGACAACGCGTCTCTCACTGGCCGTGCTGGCCGTGCTGATGCTCGCCGCTCAAGGTCAGCTCAACTCTCAGCTGGCATTGCTCAACACTGTTGCCAATACTCTAACTATAGGCCTGTTTGTTTGTGTTGCACCACGTGAACTAAAGTGTAGCTGGTGTAAAAAGGAAGTACGTCATATTACGAGTTTTGTGCAGGAAATGATGCCGAAATGATGAGGTACAAACAAACACGAAAGTGACGATTTTTCGGTTTCTAGACGCGAATTTTGAAATGGAAGCAGACCCGTTGATGGAGAAAGAGATATTAAATATCATGGAATGTGATTAATGAATAGTAAATATTTAATAATGACAACCCTTATTCGATTATATATTTTGTCATTCTTATTAACACGAATGTAAGCGTCAACAACTAGTAAGCCAGCAAAGCGTCCGCCTACAACTTGATTTTGGCGCCTGCCATCTTGCACTGAACTAAGCACACCAGCTGGTGTAGAACTACCTGAACTAGTGCAAGTGAACCGGGACAAACAAACAAGAAAGTGCAGCTTGGTGCCGAACCACGGTTACAAACAAACACGATTGTGCAAGAACTGAAGAACCAGTACAGCTAGTGCAGGACAAACAAACAGGCTTAATTAATGATTCCTCGTATTTCAATACAATCCATTGTTCTTCACGGTGGCCATTTTGAATTGACCTACCGACCAAACCGACCGAGTTCGAGTACTAATTAGTCAGTTAACCTTGAAATAACTGTAATAACTATAGTTTCCTGCACAAAGGTTGGCGGCAGTCTGTCACTTACAACGTGTACTACTCGCTGCCTGGCGAATGATAAATGTGTGTAGTTATTAGAAGTAGGCCCACCACTAAATGCCGCGTGTAGCTAACAGCCAGCTCTGGACTCTTGTCTGAAGAATGAGCAATTGTCCTCGGTCTCAACAGAATAATAAGACAATATTCGTTACGTGATTCCCACCCTGGTCGACCATCATGCAGGTTTGGTGACTTTTACTTATAATTGTTTTTACAAAACTCACAGAATAAAGTCTTCTATTAAACTTCATATATATATATATATATATATATATATATATATATATATATATATATATATATATATATATATATATATATATATATATACACATATATATATATATATATATTTATATATAATAATAAAAATAATGATAATAATAATAATAATAAGTTTATTCATTTCATCAATGAGTACATTGACATGGAACAGAATGTTAGTAGAAATGCCACACTCGTCAATAATATACATAATATCAATAGTAACTAGTGATTATTTCAATATTATTCGTCATATAAATAGTGAATACGTATTAAATGATAGATATGATGAATGAATGATTCAAGAGTCCATGGGAATCGATTCAGCGGGACACCAGTTTTTTGGTGATAACGTTTGAACGGTTTGAGATATCGGAATTCTGAATGGAAACATAGACAATTTCAATGCCTTTAAGATGGTATAGTTAATAACTATCATCTCAAATCACCTGATTGTCAGGCATATACGCTTAAAAATACACATTTATTAACCGTATGCACCTGGCAAGTGGCAATTATGTGATGTGAGATAAATAGTTATTACTTATACCATCTTGAAGGTATTGAAAATATCTGTGTTTCCTCGTTTTCAGAGTTTATATATCTCATACTGTTCAAAAGTTATCACCAAAAAACTGATATTCCGGTAGATCGGCTCCCATGGACTCCTGAGAGACGTAGTTAAAATACTCAGTAATATTATTGTGCAGTTTTTATAAAATTCAGATAATCCTTGACTGTATAAAAAGCGTTTGGTAGAATTCTTTTGATTGTGGATTTGAATAAACATTTTCTCTGAATACACTTAATACTAGTGAGAAGTGAATTATACAAAGTTATTCAAGCATGCTCGGGACCTTTTTCATGAAATGGCAGATTATAATGACCAGCAAATAAATAGAAGGTATGATCTCTGGTGCTGTATTTATGGATTGAACGTAGATTAATAAAACATTTGAAGGGTACACGGGAATAACGATACAAGTTACATTTTGTGAAAAAATGAGTTAGATACGCCATCTAACAGTGTTTTTCACAAGCTTTCCGAATATGCATCGAGATTCTAGATAACAATGATACAAGTCCACGAAAAATGGAGTTGAAATATCGACCTCTATAGAAAAACCCATGGTTTTGAACTTAGAATTGTATTTATCTCAGAACTCACAATGTGTGACTTGTATCATTATTTCCCTGTACGCTTCATTTCTTGTTTTCTTGGACAAAAGTGAGGCAAGCTAGTATGTAAATGCAAGGAGCGGTTGATGGAGTAGGGTTGGCAGCTTTCGTTAGAACTTCTGCTTATATTGAACATGACTCTCATCATACGTTTCTGCATTACAAAGAGTTTCACTGCGTAAGTGCTGGCACCCAAAACATGATATCATATGACATGTGAGAATAGGCAAGTGCGTAATATATTTCTTGATAATGTGCTTCATTCTCCGTAGCTCATAGCAACTAGACGTTATTTAGAGCAAAGTGTTTGTATATGAACATTCCATTCAAGACTCCTGTCAAGAGTTAATCCAAGGAAGTTCACACTGTCCACTATGTCAATGTTTTGCTTCAACAAAGATATATAAGCAAATGTGGTACCGATATGGTTTTAGATTTTTGCGGGAAAATGCATAACGTTCGTCTTTTTAATATTAACAATAATAATATCAATTTCTTTGAAATATCTAGTCAAGTTCTGGATCACATTTTCTGTTTTCTGACGCAAATCCCCCTCAGATTTGTCAGATATGACGACCGTGGTATATTACGACGCATGTAACACTAGTTTGCCTTCCTCCTTAATACAATCTTCAAGAGCATTTATATAGAGTAAAAAAAGGAGAGGTCCTAATATCGATCCTTGTGGAACGCCTATTGTAATTGGTAGAACATCTGATGAAACTCCACGGCTGTTACTAAGATCAATCAATTTCACAAGCCGAGTTCTACCAGACAAGTACGATTTGAGTAAGTCATTGCAGATTCCTCTAACACCATATGAGCTTAGTTTATATAACTAGGAAAACGCCATATATGCGTTGTTAGACGAGCCAAGAGTAATAGTATGAGTAAAAATGGGTAAAAACTGCTTCGAGTGGTACCAATTCAGCACATTTTATGTTTTTTCTTCAAAATGGCTGACCTGATCAAGCTGAAATTTTTTAGAAATGTGTACCAAAATGTCATTCAACTTCACTCAAAATTTCATTTTTTGGAAAATATATTTTTTTCTCTTTATTCTCCGTCACGTTATTCTAATGGGTAATTTTGAAATTTCTTAAATTCATAAAAAAAAAAACGTTATCCCCCGGTAATGCCACAAAACTGTACAGATCTAAGTTCTGCGTTAGCCAAGTGATGCATGTTTTTGTTCAGTGACCGGTGAATGCTGTCCCTCTGACGTTAACGGCCGCTGCGGCGACAACTCCGTCGCGACGCCGTGCTGCGGTAAAGGCAAGTGCAACATCTTCTGCTGCAACTGCGCCGGCGGGGGGTGCTGGCAGCCTGCCAGTCGAGGCAAGCGCTCCGTACCGGCAGACAACTCAACCAGCTCGACCTCCGCCGCCGACCTCGTCAGCTCGGCCGACCTCGACGACGACCACCTGCTGAGCTTCGAGGAGGCCGACGCCTACCTGTCGCTGAGAGGGAAGCGCGATACTCGGCACGCCGCCTTCAGGCAGCTGGACTTGAACGGAGACGACGTGTTGTCGGCTATGGAGATCGACGGCGTCGACGAACGAGATGAAGCTTGATTCGTAGCGACATGGTGGACCAGGGCCGGTTGTATGAGAGTGAACCTCTAGTAACATTCAGCTGGTTATTAGCTAGTTATTAGCTAGTAATATTAGTTGATTGAGAGTTCTTAAAACCAGCCCACATAGCGATATGCTAACGATTTAATGATCTGAATACCCACATATTTCTGTCATGCGCAGAGAATCCGCCGTAGGACATTGGAATTCACGCTTTTTCAATCATGATGTATATTGAAGCCTTCTATGCTGTACTCTACATTTGTAATACAAATATCGGTTTGCAATTTTGAGATTGTATTTATTGTATGAAGAAAAACATACCCCTTCCAATTCCTCATTTGTTCTTCCTTCCGTTCTGAAACATTTCAAATCTAGCTTCTAATGAGAAGAAAAATAAGAATTCTGATGCTAGTAGAATGGTTCAAGGACATAGCGACGTCACTTTTCATTGACCTCGTATTTAATAACTGAGAATATCTCCATGAAAGAGGAATCTCGATGAAAACTATGCAGTTCTCATTTTCTCTGTCAATATGAGTCACATGCTCTCCACTTTTGTGCTTGTTACATTTGACTCATTAGCAATTTAGACCAAATATTTTCTGCATTTTGTTATGTATTTTCTGATTCTGTTTATTGCATTGTTGCTAAGATTATTCATGTCTGTTAAGTCCATCTGGTGGGCACTTTTTGCCCTAGGGAGACAGGGAGAAGAGGAATCTGTTCGTTACTGAAAGCGAGATTGCCTCTGATTTGTTACATCAGTGTTAGATTTTGTGATTGCGGATATTATAATTATTAATATTCATTGAAAAGTATACTTTTTAGATGAGATTTAGCGAGGATTCAATTTGACAGACTGAAAAAAATTGTTGTTCGTTTTTTTTTTCTCAGCTTTTTTTGTCGGTTCTCCACAGGTCAAACGACTACAGCTATCAACTTCAAACTTTCTTTCAATATAGTTCCTCATCTAACTTAGATCTGTATAGTTTTGTGGCATTATCGGGTGTTAATTTTTTTGTTATGAATTTTAGAAATTACCAAAATACCCATTAGAATAACAGCGGAAAAAAAATATACATATTTTCCAAAAAACTGAAATTCTGCGTGAAGTTGAATTACATTTTGATACATATTTCTAAAAAAATTTCAGCTTGATAGAGTCAGCCATTTTGAAGAAAAAACATAAATTGTGCTAAATTGGTACCACTCGAAGCAGTTTTTACCCCTTTAAGGGCCGGTATTACGAATCGATAGTTAGTGAATTAAGCAATAGTTAGCGGATTACTTGTTATCACCATTGGTTACATATGATATTTTCGTACCTTTAACAAATAGTTAGTGGATTAGCACTTAACCAAGATTCGTAAAACCGGGCCTAAGATAAGATTAGATAAGTCTTTATTGTCATGCATCCACATTATACAGTAAAGTACAGGATTTACAGACATGTATATACCCATTGTGTATATACGGCATTAACAATGTTGAAATTCTGTCAATACTATATTCTAGTAAAATATTAACCAAGGTAAAAAGCTATGTACAATATTGATTTCAGTAATCATGATAAAAGATCAAGAGTAGAGAGAATAACAAATGGTTATATAAAATGTAAGGATTCATAATAATGATTATGATAATATTAGTAATAATAATATTTGAATAAAATAATGAAAGTAATAACATGGTGATATAGGCCTATAGTGAACCAGTAACACTGGCTTCATTTTGAGATAAAGGAACTAATTTAGAGCGTCGTTTCCAGGAATTCTTGGGTGGAGTAACAGCAGTGTTTAAGGAGTAGTTGTTTTACTGTTCTCTTGAATTTAGGGACATCTTGAATATATCTTATCGCTGAAGGCAATTTATTGAAAAGTTTGACGCCTTGGTAGTCGGCTGTATTCTCAAATGCCTTGAGGTTGTGCTGCTCGATTGAAAGATCTATTTCGTGCCTGGTGTCGTGTTGATGATTGTCCTGATTTGTTTGATGAGATTTCAGATTGAGTTCGATGAACGATGTTGTTTCTAGGATGTAGATGCACGGCAGAGGAAGCAGATCTAGTTTTTTTAAATAATGGTCGGCAGCTTTTCCTTTGATTATGGCCAGTAATAATTCTTACAGCTTGTTTTTGTAGCATGAATGCTCTCTTGAGAGCAGGAGAGTTGCCCCAGGCTGTAATTCCATATGAGATGTCAACTGTATTTGCCAATCACAGGTACTGTATACAGAGTCCTTCCGTGCAGGACTCATTTGACCCTCAAACTAGGTGTGCATATGAAAGGAATGCAGTGAGTAGTATGAAGCCGCAGGTGATTTTTTTAATGTTTCTATTTTATGTACGACTTCAGATTTGAGACTACACGAAATTCGAGTCATGGATTCTTAGTGTGAATCAGTGAAACGTCTGGATAGCGCAGTCGCTAAGAACTATATCTTTATGATGTGGGAGATTTTCCAATCGATAGCTCAATGTATATAATTCAGGACGATTGCTTAAGCATTTTTTGTGCGCCTGAATGCGCCCTGGGCGGCGCAGGTCGCCCAGCCGGCGGATCCTCCATAAGTCATGATTGAGTGGAAGTATGCATAATAGATATTGATGAGGACGGACTTACTGACTAGACATTTGGCGCGACGTAGAGCGTAGTTGGCGGAGCGTAGTTTTTTCACTATATATTCAGTGTGGATATGCCAGTTTAGCCGCTGATCGATCATTAAACCTAGGAATTTTGTATGATTTGTTTGTTTTAGTTGTGAAGTAGAATTAAAAATGTTTAAGGCTTCAGGCTCCGATGTTAATTTGAAGTTGATGAAGGTAGTTTTGTTGCTATTTAAAGTGAGATGGTTCATTTTAAACCAGCTGTCAAGTACTTTAACAATGTCATTGACGTTTGTACTGAGTTCCTCTTCTTCAGATCCTTTTACAAGAGCACTAGTGTCATCGGCAAAAAGTATGAGGTGGGTATCAACCACCGAGAGAGGTAAATCGTTAATATATAATAAGAACAATAAAGGACCAAGTATGGATCCTTGCGGTACACCATTTTGAACATCTACCCAGTCTGAGTTGGAACGAGTGAATTTAGAATTGATTGAAACTGATTGGGATCTTCCAGAAAGGTATGAGTTGAACCATGTGTTTGCAACGCCTCTTACACCGTAGAAGTGAAGCTTTTGGAGGAGAGTGGTATGGTTGACACAGTCAAATGCTTTGCTTAAGTCACAAAAAATTCCTGCAATTTTTTCCCTGTTGTCAAATGCCTTTGAAATTATTCCAATAAGTTTGTTGATCGCAGAGGTTGTAGATCTGCCCTCACGGAAGCCATGCTGAGCCTTGGTCAGCAGGTCGTGAGATGCTAGGAAACTTTAAACCCATACTATTACTATTCGCTCGTCTAACAACGCATATGGCGTTTTCCTAGTTCATAGGAATTGCATCAGAAATACAACAATTTGATATCGATTCGATAGAAATATGCAACATATTTTTCTAGCTGTTGTAAAGCACGTGAAAGAAATATTAGGCTGATATTTTGACATAATCCATTTATGTGAAAAATCATCTTTTTTCCATTCAAAACTAGCAGGCCTAGTTACATTTGATTGTATCATTGTTATTTAATGCGTGGTGGGAAGTAAAATGTTAACCTCGAGTTCACAACCATCAAGTCACTGCCTTTATTGGATGAGCGAAGCGAAGACTCAATTTCACTTGACCCGAAAAAGTACTTTTTTTTTTGTTTTTGTTCGCGCTCCACAGGTCAAACGAAAATCCAGGTGTCATCATCTGGATTGAATCCCATTGTTTTTCATGCGCAATTGGTTGCACCACTTCTGAGAGAACTAATTTTCCATTTTCCTGAATTCTTGCACATTGCAATCGTGTTTGTTTGTAACCGTGGTTCTGCACCAAGCTGCACTTTCTTGTTTGTTTGTCCCGGTTCACTTGCACTAGTTCAGGTAGTTTTCTGCCCACCGCCCCATCATCTCAAAGCCCCTGACCCCCAACCAGCCACTACCCTCAACGTCCACACAACCAAATCACTTGCATCCCACAAATACAAACACTTCCCTGCCTGTCTCTCATCCCCACATCATATTCCTGAATATCCAATCAGCCCGCAATAAAACCGAAGAACTCGAAATTTTCCTCACCACTTCTTCTCCTGACATCCTTTGCCTTGCGGAGCACTGGCTACCTTCAGCCGACTCTCTATGCGTACAACACTTCAGCACCCCCAGCATATACTACCGTAACTCCACCACTAACTCTTCCACCAGCTATGGCGGTGTCGCCATCCTATCCAAATCACACCTCAATGCATCCCCTATCCTCAATATTCATGCTCAATGCATCGACAAAATCTTTGAATGTGCTGGCATATCCCTTTCCTTCCACGGCTCCTCGTTCATCATATTATCTATATATCGTTCCCCAACTGGTGATTTAACCACATTTCTCGAAATCCTTGATTCCACCATAACCTCTGTCAGCAAACGGTTTCCTAAGGCTGAACTTTTCATTTGCGGTGACTTCAACATAGATCTTTTACAATCCTCCAGCCTCAAACACCGACTCCTCGACATCCTCCACTCCTTCAACCTTCTTGAAACTATCTTTACCCCCACCCGCATCACTTCCTCCAGCCAAACTCTAATTGACAACATCTTCACCACCCTTGACTCCACCCTATTTTCTGCATCAACCATCGACACCGGTTTCTCGGACCACCTAGCACTTTCCCTGAAACCCATGTCTTCATTCCCGGAACAACCAAATGACCTCGTCCTCAAACGCTTGTATACTAAATCCAACACCTCTCGTTTTCTCAGCCTCCTCTCTCTCGAAAAGTGGAGCTCAGTCTACACAGCCACTTGCACAAACACTATGTATCAAGCTTTCCAGTCGAAATTCCTTATTCACTTCAACGCTGCTTTTCCCCTCTCTAAAATCAAAACCCGCCCTGTAAAACCCACCCCCTGGATAACACCCGAGATCATCTCAGATTCCGCCAAGCTCCGTCAACTTCTGGCCCGCAGCAAACTCTTCCCACTCGACACTAACCTGAAATCCCACTACACTTCATCCAAGAAGCTCCATGCCCGTTCCATTCGTGACGCCAAAAGATCCTTCAATGACCTCTTGATATCCACATCTTCCAACAAGTCCAAGACCTCTTGGCATATCATTAAATCTCACACCACCCCTCCTAAACCCCCCAACCCTCTATCCCTACTTATCAATGGTGTCAAACAAGATGATCCGTCAGTCCTTTCGGAATACCTCAACGCTTACTTCATCAAGTCTCCTCCTCCCCCAGCTCCCCCAACACCACCAACACGCCTGTCCACCCGTAACCGCATTACCTCGACAATATTCTTATTTCCTACTACCCCCACAGAAATCATTCACTTCTCCCAACAACTAAGTTCAAAACACTCCTGTGGTGCGGACGGTGTTCCAGGATCACTTATCTACAAATCCATCAACTACCTAGCCCATTCTTTATCCAAAATCGTCAACCTTTCATTCTCCACAGGAATATTTCCCACCCTCCTGAAACAGTCCATAATCATCCCCATTCACAAAAAAAAGGTAGCAGAGCAGACCCTGCTAACTACAGACCCATATCTCTCATATCATCTTTCTCCAAAATTTTCGAATATCTAATCCACCGACGCCTCAACTCCTTCCTCAAAAAGCACAGCATCCTCACCCAGAGTCAACATGGATTCCGTGCAAACCGATCCACCACCACCGCAATATTCTCCTTCCTCACTGACCTCTACTCTGCCCTTGATCAACGTGACAATGCTATTGGTGTCTTCTACGATCTCAGTAAAGCATTTGACACGCTTGATCATCCCACCCTCCTTTCCAAACTCAAAACACTAGGCATCAATGGGGTAGCTCACGACTGGATAGCCTCTTTTCTCCACGGTCGCACCCAGGTCGTGAACATACGGTCCCCGTCACTCTATACCTCCCACACCTCGACGCCCCTCCACATCACGAAAGGTGTTCCTCAAGGTTCAGTCCTTGGTCCTCTCCTCTTCCTTCTCTATATTAACGACCTCCCTCTCAGCCTAAACTCTGGTACCCTCTCCATCTATGCCGATGACACCAGTCACCTTCTGACCTCTCCAAAATCTTCCATGCTCTCCCTGATCCAAACTGTCAACCACCAAGTTTCATCCATGTCCTCATTTTGTGTTCACAACCATCTCTCCCTCCACACCACCAAAACCGTCTTCATGAACTTTCACTCCCGCTATATTCCGCCCAACTCCAGCCCTCTTATCTGGCTCAACGGCAAAAGCATTTCCTCAGCTCCAACCACTACTTTTCTTGGCCTCTCCTTGACTGACACCCTCGACTGGTCCCCCCACATCCATTCTACCGCTTCCCGTATCCTAAGCGGCTGTTTCATGCTCCGGAAATTGAAGCTTATCGTTAACCCTTCCTCTCTTCTCATTGTCTACCACGCTCATATTCACTCCCTGCTATCCTATGGCCTCCTGTTCTGGGGCTCCTCTCCCGCTTCCAACCGCATTTTTATCCTCCAAAAACGTGCTATCAGAATCATCGCCGGTCTTTCACGTCGCCAGTCCTGCAAACCATACTTCACATCCCTCCGCATCCTGACTCTTTCCTCCACACTCATTCAAGCAGCAGCTACCTTCGTACGCCTCCATCCCGAGCAATTCTATCTCAACTCTTCAGTACACTCCCACTCCACCCGGTCCAACCTCAACATCTTCATTCCTCCCCACAATCTCGCCCTATCCACAAGAAGTCCAAAGCATCTTTGCTCCGTCCTCTATAACAACCTCCCCAACCACATCAAGTTGTCGCCCCCGTATCCCGCTTTCAAATCCTCTCTCAAAGCATTCCTCGTCGACAAGGCATTCTACTCCCTCCACGAATTCCTTCCTCCAAATGTCACATTCTAATTTCTCATCCACCCACAATCATCATTATTACGATTCTCACTTGTTACACCGATTCCCTGGAGCTCGTTTTTACCATAAACTTTAATTAGATGAGCGTAGCGAAGATTTTCATTCCATATACCGAAAAATTTTGGGCTTGGTTTTTCTTTTTTTTTTTTTTTTTTTTTTTTTTTTTTTTTTTTTTTTTTGTGTGTAATTTTGTACGCGGCATACAGGTCAGGAAAAAGTTTCAATCAACTCGAAACTTTTTTTACAAATTGGTGTTATACCAGAATAGGTTGGGATTGTTTTTCAGAATAATCGGTCTAACGGATTTTCCGGAAAAAAATCGGAAAGTATGGAAATTCCCCATAAGAATGGGCCAGGGGAGAAATACTTGGAATTTCATTTTTTTCAAAAGCTCTCAAATTTATACTGAGTGTGTAAAGATCTATCACACCTATTTTAAGCGATTTATGGAACAATCGGATGTGAAATAACGAAGAAAACGCATTTTTAAGGTACTTTTTTACACATCAATAAAAGCAATTAAGAAAGCAATTAAGGAACTATTAAATATGAGCAACAAGTGTAACCAATAAATTAAAACGTTTAAAATCTGTGATGTATATGAAGAAGGCACTGGTTTGATTGTTTGGAAACCAAGGTCCATATACCAACAGACGGCCGCGGTTCTTAAACCTTTAAAGTGATCCATGGCCTGTATATGTACATTGAGCTGACAAAATGTTCTTAATTCTACATTTCCATACTTCTAAGCTCATCTCACAACGCATATAAGGCGTTTTCCTAGTAATTAGTCCTTAATACATTATATTTTATTACCGTTATTCATATATAACTGATGTTTTCCTAATACTCGCTTAGTCATTGTTAATTTGTATCATAATTTTAACTTATTATCATTATTATAACTACTTATTATTAATTGAAGGTTTGGGTGGAAGACCACTTTTAATATAGTGAACCCCGCCTACTTTGTGCAATCGTTGTATATCTATTATCATATTATATCACACTATATTATATATTATACCATACAAAAATTGACCAAATAAAGACATTACATTACATTACATTACATTACAGTTCTACACCAGCTGGTGTGCTTAGTTCAGTGCAAGATGGCAGGCGCCAAAATCAAGTTGTACGCGGACGCTTCGCTGGCTTACTAGTTGTTGACGCTTAAATTCGTGTTAATGAGAATGAAAAAATATATAATCGAATAAGGGTTGACATTATTAAATATTCAGTATTCATTAATCACATTCCATGATATGTAATATCTCTTTCTCCATCAACGGGTCTGCTTCCATTTCAAAATTCGCGTCTAGGAACCGAAAAATCGTCAATTTCGTGTTTGTTTGTACCTCATCATTTCGGCATCATTTCCTGCACAAAACCCGTAATATGACGTACTTCCTTTTTACACCAGCTACACTTTAGTTCAGCTGGTGCAACACAAACAAACATGCCTTTTAGTTCAGGTGGTGCAACAACACAAACAAACAGGCCTAATTTAAGTTGGGATAGGCCCTAATGCGACTTGGCATCTCTGTGGGATTTGGGAAGTTTCCTCAAGAAGCGTTCTCTGCAAGCCACAGCCTTCTTTATTAGAGAAGACGTCTCTATCAGAGAAGAATGAAATAAATAAGGCTGTGCTGCAAGCAAAATTCTTTGATTGCTTCTTGCCTAAATATTAGTATATAATTCTGTCTTCTGTCTTCTTGCTTTTGAAACGAGGAGAGGCCTACTGAGTAAATTGTAAGTGCCGAGTTATATTTTCTACAATACATATTATTCAATCCAGTTTCGTTTTATTACCTCTTTTCTTTAAAGTGTGGTTATGTTCCGATAATAATCAATCACCGATAATATCAATGTATTTCCGATAAGCCCAGGGCCTAGGCCATAGAGGAAGGAAGTTTTCTCTATGCCTAGGCATTGAATTTGTAGTATCTAGGCCATTGTTGCTAGATCTATAGGCCTTATTTGATTTTATCATAACCATACCTGTATGGGTAGGCCTATAACCACATTTTCTCATGCCTAACCTAGCCTAGGCCATTGACCTAGGCCTGGCCAGAAGGGTTAGAATGGTGCTGTTTTTGTCGAATGGAAACAAGTCTGCAATTTTAAAGTTCATACTTACCCTAAACTGAGTTTTCAATTCCTAACAATCATCTGCCATCACCAACATAACCCTAAAACCATGCATGCTACACATACGGCATATTTACGTGACAAAATTCCACGAGGGAGTTCAATGTAATGAAAACATCTGAACAGTTGGTTTGTGGCCGACCCAATTATACCCTATGTGGCTCGACGTGCCGACAACAGTCAAAACTAGGCCTACCGGTACTATTCCCACAAATCATTCGTGCCTGCAAAACCAACGAATACTATTCCCACGAACCGTTTGTGCCGATAAGACCAACTTAGGCCCTCCTAGATGACCCATACCTTTTCATCTGATTCGTTCCAGACAGTTCATCATCATGGAGAGCCCTACGGACGAGGTCGAATGTCTCGACGTAGCGACTTCCAATCCTTCGAAGACCGCAACGAGCTCTTTAGCAACCGCTTACATCAGAAAACTTGGTACCTACTTCAGACCTCCTCTCTCCTACGCCTGTCTCACTTATCTAGCTTTCAAAAACAACCAGTCGCCGCGGTTACGCGTCACTCAGATCTACTCGTTCATCGCCAAACACTTCCCGTTCTACACGGGCAGCGGTCCGCGCGGCTGGAAGAACTCGATACGGCACAACCTGAGCATGAACCGCAGCTTCACCAAGATCGCCCTGCTCGAGTTCGATCAGTACGAACGCCATTGCACGTGGATGGTCACCCCCGAGAGGTTGGAGAAAATGGACAGCGAAATGAGACAACAAATGAAGAAACATTGGAATTTTGTTGCGGGCAGGTGCATGAAGTACCCCAAGGACCTGGTGTATATCGTGGAGGGTATCGCGGGCCACTTGAAACACAAGGATGACGTGAAGGAGCCGCTGGTAGACGAGGACTTGCCCGGCGGGCCGCTGTATCGTCACGACGGGGACGTCACGTTCACGCAGCTGGAGCTCGCAGATAAGAGACTGGGCGTGGTGTTGTACGCGAAGACCGTGCCGTTGCCGGGGGACTTCTACTGCGACGAGTATTCCCTGAACGTTGTGAGGCCGGCGTGACTCTCCTCTTCGTGAACATGCAGGAGAGTGAAATGTAAGACTTAGGGGCCTGCCGCTATTACTTTGACTCAATACCAGTTCTACGGTAATACCTCGTTCACATTACAGAATTTAACTACAGTTAAGTAGATAACGTTAGTTAAGTTATAATATGAACGGAACTTGGTTAGGAGGTGAGAGCTTTTTAAACTGCGATCAAGAAAGCTACGCCCTCTTGAATTTTTCATTCTGAGGTGTCAACACACCGCCTTATGGATTGATAAGTTTTGTTCTCGTGTCATTTCTTTTCCATCCATCAAAACTTTAATTTAGTATTCAATATTCAAGTACCGGTACTTTAATATTTAGTAATTTAACGTATAAATGTAACAGTCAAGTAAACGTGACAGCAGTGAATGTCAAATGGCTCAAAGCCTTCCAATCCATACTAAGTTCTGTTTAGGAGGCTATGAAATGACGTCACTAACGACAGTCAAGTCAGAGGTATATGTGAACAGAGTTTTCAAAACTCAAAACTCAAGTTATCAAAACTTCACCCACTCTCTCATAACTGCAGTTAATGTAACTAGAGTCAAGTTCTGTAATGTGAACGAGGTATTTAACAACGTAATTTCTATGCTCCTAGATATATATTCGTAAATAGGTTGAGGCTGACATTTAGGCTAAAGGGTCACTTACAGAACAGTCAATGTATGGGAATGAGGCCCCAAGGTCATAAAGTAAACTTATTTGTGCTAGCTAGTGTTGTGACGGCACCTGTAAGGTATGACAGACAACCGGTTTACGGGCACTGCCTTTTTTTAAATTGCAGCCGGTTCAAATTATTATAATTTTTTTTCAATTTCTTTTCAACTCCCCTTTTTACACGAAATCCTAATTTTTCTTGTTATAGAATTGAGTGAATTGCGTTGCGAGAGGAAGCGTAGCGACACGTGAGAAAACGTTGGAATGGCGTTCGAGTTGAACAGCTGTCAAGGTCAGGCCTCGTAGCAGATTCCAGCCAATCACGCGAGAGACGGCTAAACGTTTGTGTGGCTACAGTCGAGGATTTCTACCGTGGCGCATCCTGGTATCACTTTGGTGCACTGAATCATTTCCAACATGACAACACTAAAATCAGCTTAGTATGTTACACACTAATAGCGACTCTTTTGATTTCTTAAATGTAATCGATATTGCGTTTTATTGAATTCTTTTAGGTCAACTTGACAAAACAAATGTATGAATTCAAATCACAGGTACTCTTGTTGCATGAAAAAACATCATTTTCAGCGTATTCGCATGGAAACATTGCTTGTTCACGAGCCTGTATGGTTAACAGAACAACCAACCAGCTTACACAAAAAGAATGAAATACACATAAAGCATAGGCCTACCCGTATTTTCACTGTTCCTTTCGTCTAAGTCATTGACTAAAGATATACACTCAAGACGTCCCATGTATATGGCTTTACGCGAATGAAATAAATTGATGGTGTGGGTGGAATTTTCCATTATGACCATCAAGTTACTACAACTCCCGCTACTAGCGCTGCTAGTACTCAAGTTGATGACTTAGCAGACATCCCGATTACCGGCAGTTGAGCGCCGGCTTTTGGAGAGAGCACTTCTATGTTAAAGCACGTCAATTTGGCTCAGCCGTCACAAGTCGGTCTCTCGTCATAAGACCGTCTATGATGTCAAATCGACCAATAATAAAGCTCCCTCCCGCCTTCTCACAAACTACAGCTGAACTAGCTGAGTTTGACGGTTCCTTTGTCGGAATTCCTTTTGCATAATTTCTGATTGTTTAATTACGGCCCAGCTGTAGAGTTATCACAACATTAATAATAAATCATTCATAAGGTGTAAGTATACCACGTGTGTCTGTTGTATCGTTTTATAAATATTCTTTTTCAATGGAACTTATCTTATTCGTATTCTCGTTTTCTTTTCTTTTTCAAATGTTAATTATTGATGACGTAGTAAAACATGATAACTTCTGTTTTTAGGCCCAATTCATATTGACCACCAGGGGCCGTACCGTATTACGGCGTATATATTTTATGTATATATTTTACATATTTATTTTACGTACATATATATATATAGCGTATATTTTCATAAAATGTAGGCCTACATTCACGTTTTGAGATATGGCACCAACTTGAATTTGAAAAATAAAATCTCTACAAAAATAATCAAATACTAACTGAATGTATAAACACATGAACGATACACACTATTATACATTTTTTTTTATGAAAATACATATTTTCAACAATACCAAATTGAATAAAATCAGCAAAGCAATATTCTGACCGAAATGGTATTATTTACAACAAATTTCAATATTATTATTTAAATATTATTATTTGAATATATTAATTATTATTAACGATAAAAGTTTATAAAATTATACTTCTGATTGATAATTGGATGAGCGAAGCGAAGACTCAATTTAACTTGACTCGCAAAAAATGTTTTTTTTTTTTTTTTTTTCACGCTCTACAGGTCAAAACGAAAATTCAAATTCAATTGAAACTTGGCATGCCCAAGTGTCATCATCTGGATTGAATCTCATTGATTTTTATGCGCAATCGATTGCACCACTTCTGAGAAACTAATTTTCCAAATTACCGATAAGAATAAGCCGGAGAAGAATTTTCGTACAAAAAATGTCCTTCGAAAAAATTCAAATTCCCACCGAATTTCAATTTAATAATGATACATATGATTCCAAACTTTCACTGAAATCCATTCACTCGTTTTGACATAAAAATTATATAATGATATTTTTATACATCATTCAAAGCTATTAAGAAAACCAATTAAATTCAAGCAACAAGTGTCACCAATTAATAAAGAACGATTAAAACAAAGCCTTCTTTATTATCAAAGAAATTATTGAGAATGAGCGATGAATATAATTGGATCTCAATCCCCAATAATAGTTTAAATTGGTAGCGTTTTGTTTGTGTTTGTGTACTTTGCTGCTTTGGAATCGCACATGCGGTATGGTATAGAATTTTGGGGTTATTCCACTGATTCAATTAAAATTTTCAGATAACAAAAACGAGCAATAAGAAATATTATAGGTCTGAGACAAGAGAAAAATTCTTCCAATAAACCCCACTGCAAACCTCATTTTATAAAACATAAAATTTTAACTTTTATAGTATATATATATAATGCAGTCAATATTAATTACAAAGATATTTCTTCACAGTCAAACTTTAAATAAAAACATACATGAACATGATACGAGGCAGAAAGAAAATCTCCATTCTTAAAAATATCGATCCAAATTAACACTAATCAACTCTAGTTATATAAATGAAAAATTATATAATAAACTTCCGAATTAGCCTATATTAAAAATATTGAAAAATTTGAAACTTTTCAATACAGATTAAAATGTCTTTTATTAGAAAAAGCCTATTATAATATAGAGGAATATCTTGCTGATAAAAATTTAAGTTGATACAAACCTAATCAAAATCACAAATCAATCTGCAAAGTGAGCAAAATATCTAATTTCATCATCTAAAATCTAAATTATTAACAAAAAGAGTAATAACATTCAATGTCCATAACATTCCATCGTCATTGTATGAAATTATCTTATATTCAATATGATACTAGTTTCGTGGGGTGAGGTATTTGGTTCATTCTAATTAATCTTTTTTTTATATATATATATATATATATATATTGTGTTATTGATGTTAATATTGGTTTCTTATATTGTTCTTGGAGTAAATTGTGTATATGTAATATTTTTTTCCATTTGTGTATTAGTCATATAATTTATCATATAATTTTCCAAACACCTTTATAATAAGGTAATGATTTTGTAAAAAAAAATTGGAAATAAAGCAATTATATATTGATGAGTTGTATCAGTTAATGGTTCATAAACAACAAAAAAACATTTTGTTCAAAATGGATAAAATGCGCGGACGGCTGCAAGTTGTGGGCAGATCGAGAGCAGAATGCTAATTTCTGAGTGACTTCTCTGACAAAGTGAGCGACAAAGAAGGATGAGTTTGATCGTCTCTAGTTCCATTCTCATTTTATTTCATAGCAAATTACTGTCACAATTCTCAAAATAAAAGCGTCGATGTACTTTTGATATTTGCCGCTTAGTCTACGCTGGCTGGGTCGGGACATGTGTTCGCCAAGTGTCATGAGTACGGGAGACGGTCGCTCGGGACCGTGAATTGGTGCGATTGTGGACTTTCCCGACGAAAAGAGCAACTTCTTATCTCGTAGACATGTGATTTCTGTTAAACACACTTAATTCGTACAATCACCGTCGACTGCAGCACAATCGCTGAAACGATTTTCAGCACTCGTAGCGGGCGTTGAAGGTACTACGTGGATAAAGGAGTGGGGATGAGAGTGGGGATGAATCTTTTTTTAACGTTGCGTGAATCATCTTGGGTGTATATCTTGTTATCTTTAGTTTTCTTTATTGTGTCAGGATTACAGTCTGCAGTTATACTGATGTTGTTCTCTAAAATTAGTTGAAATTGTATTGTTGGTGACAATACCATCACTGCCTCTTCAGAAAAGAACAGTTGAATAGAATTAATAGTAGGTATAGAAGGCACTGATATAAAATCAAGTCACTTAAAGTGAAGTTAAAATATAAATTGTTTACATTCGGCCATCCTGTATATATAAATCGGCCTCGATTTAGAATTGAAAAACAAATATCACAAATATCAACAATTAAAACTAAATAAAAGAAGCCAAGTATGCCGTTCGCTTCTTTGTTCGCTGCGGTCTGACAGTAGGACGTCTTGGGCTCGATCTTGAAGTATCGTTGGATCTTCCCATTGCCGATTTCCTGATTCATTCGTAGCCGCTTGTAGGATTCCATCATAGAATCTGGGTTTGTACCCGTGAAGAAGCTCAAATGGAGTTTTATTGGTACGGTAGTCTTGTTGATGGACGTGTTCAAATCCCTTTGGATCTTCGACATGGTCTTGTCCCAGTCCTTATGTTCAGGATGGTTCACTGCCATTGCAATGACAGGTAACACTGTACTGTTGACTCGCTCAACTTGGCCATTTGCTCTTGGGTGCCTCGGAGAGTTGACAGTGTGTCGGATGCCTCGACTCGTGCAGAAGTCGACGAATTGCTTTGACGTGAAACAAGTCGTAATACGGTAAACAATGTTGAATTGAATTAAGTATATTAAATGAGGAAATAACAATACATATAAATGGTTACACAGTTTGTATTCAAAAGATATATTCGCAATGACTTAGCCTGCTGATCGCCGGTTTTACGATCAGCAACGTTGAAGTAGGTACTGCCGGTTTTACAGTTTACTTATCGCGACACACGTCTGAACTCTTTATGTTAATCTTTCACTTTGTTCATCCCACTTCTGAAATGTTATCTTTATTATTAGTTTTCTTTATTGTGTCAGGATTACAGTCTGCAGTTATACTGATGTTGTTCTCTAAAATTAGTTGAAATTGTATTGTTGGTGACAATACCATCACTGCCTCTTCAGAAAAGAACAGTTGAATAGAATCAATAGTAGGTATAGAAGGCACTGATATAAAATCAAGTCACTTAAAGTGAAGTTAAAATATAAATTGTTTACAATCTTTAGTCAATGTCTAAGTGCACAAGATACATTTTATATTTTGAATTTATTCATTTTAATCATCATAGCTATTAAAAACAACCAATAACAAGTGTATTTGTGAAATATCTTATTTTTCTATATCGATGAAGTTTTCTTGTGGCTGCACGAATCCCATTCTCTCAGTGTGTCGACTGTAGCTACTTGATCTTCACTTGACATTATTCTCAATTTTATTATTGTAATTCTTGTCCGCTAGTTACCCGCTTTGCTCAATTTACTGCCCGATGTCATCCTTTTTGTAGTTGGGAATTTCATAATTTCGTTTCACTATTTCATGTCGCTGCTTAACGACCCCACCAACAGCTAGGTTATGCGGAGGCTATTTTATTTTATTTCATTTTCTATTTTCCCAGACAAGTACATTTTGGTTTTTCAGTTTTACTGCTCCGTACTGGCCACGTGTAATGTGTTACTGTACCGGGGTATTCAAAAGACATCGCAAATCTCGGGCTAGATTTCAATGAGTAATGACGCTTTTCCTCCCACTAATTTTAGAGAAATTCTACTAGGCTCAATCTTTTTTCATATTGCGTTTAACGACGCACTGTTATGATAACTGAGATCTAATGGCGTCAGATGGATGATTAATGAGATGATGGGATGATGAGATGAAGGTTCTTGGGTAATGGGAAGGAAGCGGTCATGGCCGACTTATTGTGAGAACCATCCCGGCATTAGCCTAGACTACAGAGGGAAACCATGAACAACCCCTGTGAAGATGGTCGGCGGCGGGGATCGAACCCCTCGTCTCCCGGACACTATATGGGTATATAACCTAACCACTGTGCTACATGTGCCGGGATAGTATTATTATCTCAGTATCGGAAGTTATAATTGATTTTAGTTTTCTCTGAGATTTAGAGGGAAAATAGCTTCATTATACCTAGGGACATGTAAATATAGCATCAATTTCTTCTTTTTATAGCATTGAATTCGAAAAGTAGCACTTGGGTGCATCTATAAATTTTGAAACGTCGTGTTTTGTAGCGCAACAACGTACTGTAGCGTAACAACATTATCGTACTGATAAAACCATTACATAACGCACAATTGCATGCAAGAGAAACACAGCGATTGATATTTTCAGAGGCGTGCACCACCGGGTTATATCCACGCCTCATCTGCCGCCTGCATTTCCAGCTGCCTTTTAGGTCTTCGAAATTCCCAACTAACTTCACTCTTTTACATCTCAATCGATAAAATTTTGCAGAAAATAGCATCTATGATGCTTTTATTCTGAATATAGCGTTTAAATCGCAAATACGTTGGAAACTAGCGGAATCAGACTTTTCTAGCGCTTTATATAATATGAACTGTGTGAGAGGGAGAGAGAGAACAGCAGCTTACCGAGGTTCACAAGTAGATAGGCCTAGTTATGGTGGTGTTGCAGCCGTTGATAGAACACACAGAGATGAAAGACACGCGAGATTTCAGACGTTTCGGCTGTTGCCTTTATCACTGTAGAGTAGGTAATCTCTACAGTGATAAAGGCAACAGTCGAAACGTCTGAAATCTCGCGTGTCTTTCATCTCTGTGCTCTATCAACGGCTGTCCACCATGAGTAGGCCTATCTACTTGTGAACCTCGGTAAGCTGCTGTTCTCTCTCTCCCTCTCACACAATTCATCAATTCAAAAATAGTATTTGATAGCATTAGCATTTTTGAATAGTCAAACTTGATAATTATTTGATATGCATCTGCTGTTTCTAGGGTGGGTACGAATATACCTAAGAATCTATAAGAATGGCACCAAATACGTAGAACAGAAAACTGGTACATCACACAGTTGCCTCCCCCTTGTAACACCTTGTCACAAATCTTAACAACCCCACTCCTCCCCCCAAGCTGTGACGTGATTCATGGACGTCCCCTTGGTCAAACAGTCGGTTGTAAAACACGATACATATTGCCGTCAATCTGCCCCGCATTGAAACACTGCTTGAGCTGCACAGCTAAAACAGCAACGTAAATGACTGCCACGGGCCAACAGATGTTGGTAGATGAATATTATAATCAAACAAATTGGACTGAAACAGTTTTGAGTTTTCATAGCACTTGCATTTAATTTCTTTTAATCGATTGTACAGTGAAACCTCTATCCATCGTTTATCAAGGGACCAGGAAAATAAAACGGTCCATGCAGGAAAGCAATCCATCCAGGAAAATTTAACATTGATGGGAGTGGGGTTGGGTAAAATGAATGATACAAGCAGGAAACGATGGATCTGGGAACGATGCAGAGACGTTTGACTGTATTGTTGATGTAAATGTTGATTTATCGTTGTAAAAGGCTTATATCGGTTTCTATCAGTTGGACATCAAAAAAAAACTTGTCCTTGAATGGTTTGAACATCACAAAACGTGATGAGAACACATAAAAGTATTATTTCGAATGCCTGTCAATTCACCGCTCTTATAACTGATGCTATAATTCCATGCCTCTACGTATGTGAACATTGATGATAACATACTTTTTAGAAGAGCGTAGCGAAGATTTTCATTCCATATACCAAAAAATGTTGGGCTTGTTTTTTTGTTTTTTTTATGTAATTTTGTACGCGGCATACAGGTCAGGAAAAAAGATCAATCAACTCGAAACTTTTTTTTCGAATTGGTGTCACACCAGAATAGGTTGGGAATGTTTTTCAGAAAAATCGGTCAAACGGTTTTTACAGAAAAAATTTGGAAAGTATAGAAAATCCCCATAAGAATAAGCCATGGGAGAAATACGTGGAAAATAAAATTTTTCCAAAAGCTCTCAAATTTATACTGAATGTGGAAAGATCTATCATACATATTTTAAGCGATTTGTGAAACAATCGGGTGTGAAATAACGAAGAAAACGCATTTTTAATGTACTTTTTTTCAGATCAATAAAAGCAATTGAGAAAGCAATTAAGAAACTTTTAAATGTGAGCAACAAGTGTCACCAATAAATTAAAACGTTTAAAATCTGTGATGGATATGAAGAAGGCACTGGTCTCTGCTTTTTGTTTGTTTGTTTGTTTGTAAGTTGTAAGTGTTTGTTGTTTGTTGTTTGTAAAACCAAGGTATATATACCAACAGACAGCCGTGGTTCTTAAACCTTTGAAGTGATCCATGGCCTGTATATGTACATTGAGCCGACCAAATATTCTTAATTCTACATTTCCATACTTCTAAGCTTATCCAACAACACATATAAGGCGTTTTCCTAGTAAAATAATTACGTACATATTGGGCTCAGCAACGGTGTCGCAGAGTAATCCAAGGCCTGTAGATGTGCAGTGAGCTGATGGAATGTTTCCTGCTAGATTGTGTACTTCTCAGCTCATCGCACAACACACACAATACGGATAACTTCGGTTCCAAAAAGTCAGAACCGAAGAACCGATTCTCCGACACTTTTTTGGTCGAAAATGAAAGTAAACTTCATCTAGACGCTCTCTTACATTGGCGAAACTCGTTTTTAGGCGTCATCATATCACTCGGTTATCTTCGGCACGTTTCGTGTATCCGAAACTTATGCTCATGTCTTTCTCCTTCACATTTTGAGTTTAACTGCGCACGGAGGAGAAAAGACAAATAAATAATGCACGTGTGAACTAGTTGATTACATCTTTACAATTCATATTGCGATGACACACTTGAAAAAAATCTATCAATTATACATAATAACTCAATCAACATGATGAATAAATTAAAAAACTATCACAGAAGGAATCGATTCTCTATTTCAGAACCGATTGAACCTGGAACCGGTTTCCGGTTATCCGAAGTTATCCCTAGTATCCACTGCGTTTTCCTCCTACGGGGTGGGGCGTACCTTGTCCCACGCTTGTGTTGAATCTTGGGAACATTCATTGTTCCTGGTACCTTGAAAAACAAAAGCTAGAGTTTTCGTTGCATTTGGTAACAGCTTGCTCACACGTTTACATACAAAACTTGACCACCAACAATGGTGTGGGCCTGGGGGGGGGGGGAGGGGGGGGAGTTCCCAGCCCCTCACCGGCAAGTCCTACTCATGCCACTGACTGTACTGGCAACATTTTGCCTGAAAACTTATTATATAGAAGAATAATGAGAGAATATAGAGAATAATGTACACGCTAGTAACTAAATGTAAAGCGGCGCCACGTCAGCGAGGCTTGTTGAGAACTGCCGTCATCTTGTGGCGCCGCTTCTCCCGCCCGTGAGCTGATCTCGGCGCTTCGAGCCACGAGTAATAAACTGGAATATTGTTCCACGTATCAGTGTGCCAGTACGTTCTTCGTAAATCAGAGGTGGACCAAAAACTTCACACTACGAGAATCTCAGGGATATAACAAACAATTGCCGATAATACTGTAGAATTTGTATTTGTATTTTGAACAGTGTATTATAGTATGTGCAGGAATTGGCTGTTGAAAGTAGCGTAATGACCGGTCAATCTCGTTGCAAGTGATTAGAGATCCGGAGTAGATGAATGACGGGACGGTAATAGACCCGACAGTTGGCCTCGCACGATGTTCCGTGATGGAGATGTAGATTACGAGTGCACGGAAGCCGATTGAGACGATGTATCAGTTTATTATGATAACTTTCAAACGGTTACAATTAGGGTTGCCAGTTGATATTCAATATATCGATATGTATCGATAATCACTTGTTTGATATGATAATCGAATGTGTTTTTAGTATCAATGTATCGATATAATCGATTAAATCGATAATCAACGTGTATTTCATCATTTTTATATGATTGTTTAGTGTTTACTTCCAAATGCATCCAATTAAAGAGTGAGACAGGAACATTTCTGTAACCCTCGTCTTGAACCACGGACCATGTGCGCGAGTCATTGGGATGAGCAGCGTTTCCGAGACGGCTACCACAAGCCGTCGAACCGTGTTGGAGAGTCGGAAGTAGAAGATGACATCCTACTGGCCGTTCAAGTAGCAAATCCAGTGATTACTAATGCCCCCCGGGACAATATGGCCCAACGATATTCCAGCAAGTTCAATCTGGTCCTCGCTGACAGCGAACGTGGATGAAAGGAAATACTGTCGAGACATGTGCCATGCTCTCTTTCAATCATCTGTAAAGGCCCATTCACAATGCAACGCTAACATTAACGCGTAACACTACCATTAACGCGAGAAATGTTTGCCTTATGGGATGGCGTTGGTCCATTCACAACCAACACTAACAAAGCGCTAACATTAACGTGAACATGAAACCTTGCAAGCTCCAAGCTGACATGTTAACGTTATTGTCGAAACGTAAGAATCGGCCAATCAGAATCCTTCAATTTCCGAATAACAACGACTAGTAGCGAAGTAAAACGAGTGCCTAGACTCGATCGCTTGTAGTCGTGTGAGGTGGCGGCGCGTGAAATCTAGACTTCTGATTGGCTGTTGGTTATTGCTAACGTTGATGTCCTTTTCTATTAGGAACAGTCAGTTGTTCCATGTTAATGTTAGTGTTGGCGTTGCGTTGTGAATTGGCCTTAAATGTAGTGTAGTGTTTGTAAGTGTATCAGCGACACGACAATTTCATCCTTTTAAAAATGTTTTTCGACATGTGGGCTGTGGAGTTAGGCCCTGGTTAATGAGTCAGTAATTTGTCAATAAAGGCCTATATACCGGTATATTTGTGTGTTTGACACTTGACATGTTTGACATCTGAATAAAATATTTTTTCACACACATTCGTTGGCCCGAGGCAGTCACTACGACGCTGTTCTTGTTTGTGCAGTTCAAGCAGTTCTTTAGTGACGTCAGTGTGTACAGTATCATGGGCGTCGGCAGCGGGGGGCAAGGGGGTGCACTTGCCCCCCCCCCCCCCATTGGGACCAGTCAGAAATTTATTTGAAAAATTGAATATATATATATATATATATTTTTAAACAATGATGTTTTTCGAAACTTTGTAAGTACCGACTGTACCGGTGACATATTTTAACATGTCTTGTTACGCGGGTGGTCATGAGTCTGATGTGACTGGGGCGGGTAGGCAAGGCTATGTCTTCGCCGACTGACAAATATGATTTATTGGGCTATTCTTATTTCCTGGACATTCTGATATTGGGTATCATACAGACCAATCAGATTCCAATAACTCATTTTGGCTATTTTGTATGATGAAATATTTAAAAAGATGAATAGGATCAACTACTTGCATAGAATTCATTCAATTCAACATTCTCTGTCTTCTTTCTCTATAAAAATCAAAAGCTAATTA
Source organism: Brachyptera putata (assembly GCA_907164805.1). Taxonomy (NCBI): domain Eukaryota; kingdom Metazoa; phylum Arthropoda; class Insecta; order Plecoptera; family Taeniopterygidae; genus Brachyptera; species Brachyptera putata. Next base: position 14,838,969 of record OU015474.1, read on the forward strand.
AATAGTCACAAAACCTCCCAAAACACTATAAAACGATGGAATTTCAAGAAATCCCCTCTCCCCCACTCCCATTGGGACTTGTGCATTTCGAATTTGGGATATTTTGCCCCCCCCCCTTAAATTTCTCCCTGCCAATGCCCATGTAACTGACTTCTCAGAACTTGCTCACTGCTCAAGTGAAGAATGTGTCGGAAATTGCTTCTGATTTAAGCGTACGTCATTTTCATTCCGGAACCTTTACGTTTGTCCCAAGACTCGACACCAAGGCTTGTCAATCAGACATGACGCGAGAAGTAATTCGAGGGCTTTTTGACGCTACAATCAGTTATCGATAGAGACATGTGAAAATAACAATTGTCATGGAAGCGATGAAATCTCGAAGTACTTCAATACATGTTTTTCTAGTATTTCTTCATGTTTCAATACATTTGATGTTGTTTGATCATGTTTTTGAAAAGGCGACAAAGCGCTACAAAAGTCTGATTCCGCTATTTTTCAATGTATTTGCGTTATAAACGCTATATTTAGAATAAAAGCATTATAGATGCTATTTTCTGCAAGATTATATCAATTGAGACGTAAAAGAGTGAATTTAGTTGGGAATTTTAAAACCAAAAAGCAGCTGAAAATGTAAGCAGCAGATGAGGCGTGGATATAACCCGGTGGTGGACGCTATTTATCTAAAATTATCGGCTGACGTGTTTCTTTTGTATGCAATTGTGCGTTATGTAATGGTTTTATCAGTACGATACTGTTGTTACGCTACAGAACGCGACGTTTCAAAATAATAGATGCACCAAAGTGCTAATTTTCAAATTCAAAATGCTATGAAAAGAAAAACTAGCAGCTATATTCACATGTTTCTAGTTATCGATGATAATTGTCCTCATCGTCTGGTTGGTATTATTTGTCGTAAGATAGAAATGTCTTCTGTTTGATTCCAAGTTCCTGTAAAGTGTAGCTATTTTGTAACGAGTGAGGCTGATCGGGCAATCAGTTCAGCACGGGACACCCAGTGACAACTGATTTCCTACGAGATGGCAATGGAACTGGCATTTTTGTATAATCAATGAAAAATTATTGAACGAGAAGTAAATACTGAGTAGTGTTTTTATTAATAATAATAATGGAATTGTCTTTACTTTGGGTTTTTTATAATATCAATGATACAATAAGGATAAATAATAATGGAAATAATGGTGATAGATAAATAATAGTATGTTACAACCGCAAAAGATACGATATTCAATGGGGATGGTATTTCCTAGGGGCTGCTCTACCATATAACCTTGATAATAAAAATATTGAAATGAAACCTTGATTAAGATTTACGTGTCATTGACGAGTCACTGCAAGAAGAGTTTTTCACATTTTTTCTGTTTTTTTTTTTTCATTCATTTTTATTTTCAATCACACGTACCTGATTAAAGAGCCTCAAAAAGTGTCGTCACATTTGGAGCCTTAGGCCTACTCATTGCGAGTGAATAATTTTTGTATGTACACCTGTTACACTGTAGTGAGCGTGTAATTCTTTACAGTGTTTTCATACGATGCGATATTGAAAATCGCTACTCCTTTTTATTCCCGACACTTGAAGAACTGATTCTTTTAATGTGAATGAGTCAAATGTAATATTCTTCACAATAAATGGGAAGCACATTTTCAATTTAGGCCAAATTTACCATTGAATATACATTTAAATTGAATTATGTTGTCCAGTTATAAAAAGAGAATAAATTCCAAAATCTGCTCCCCATTGATTTTTTATACAATCCTGCTGAAAGACATAAAAAAATCATAACCTCAAAAACGTGGAAGTGTGGGAGGAGTAGTATTTTAAAAAACTGTCCAATTTTGAATTTGAAAATTAAAAACAAAAAATTGTCGATATATATATTCTTCTTCAACTTTTTATATTTTGTTTTAAGCAAAAAAGACATCGTTTGCATAATTTTCATCACCTTTGAACCCTTTTCTACGGAGAGAGCAATTTCAGTGACTCGTCTCCTTGAAATTTAATACAAATAGATCAAGATTTGAAGTAGGATTAAATAATAAAATAAGAATATGAAAGGATAAGAATAAAATATCAATTCCAAGATGAGATCTAATTCAGGTAAGACGTCTATGTAAGTTGTGCTAGGAGCTACGCAAAAGCTCTGAAAGTGACAGCTTCCTCATCTCGTTATCTCCCAAACACGCAGCAAGCGGGAAAACAAACTCTCATTAACCATTGGCTAAATCAAGATGCATTGCGGGTTGCGTTGGTTTGCCGGCCTCGATAATCTTCGCTAACGTTCATAGGCGTGCGCACAGGGTACGCCGGGTAGGTACGGTCTTTATACCGTTTTATTTTGTTTACACATTCTGTTAATTTCACATATTAGATATTTGTCATTCGTAAATACAACAGTTAAATAAACTTTACATTCGATATCAAGCATTATAAGTGTCCAATTCTCTTATCGCGTTCGGCAAACTAGGATCGCGTATCATCTCAAGCTTCGCCCTCGAATTTATAAAATCTACTCATATGTTCCCCAGGGCGCAAAAACATCACGAGCCGGCCCTGGAGTTACTTCTAGTTCCTACGAAACTGTTTCCAAATCAAGTTAATAAAAAAACTTCCGTGGGACTGACATTGGGGGGCAGATGGTGAACTTTATATCATAATTTTATGCCATCTTCCATTATAATTATAGACGTAGTTATGTATGTTGTTTATACCCTCACAATAAGAGGCCGTATAATGATCTGGGCTGCGCACGCCTATGCTAATGCTCATCTGTAAATCTCGGTAAGCTGCTGTTGATGATGAAAACTAAGTTATTTGAAATTGAAGTGATTTAACATATTAAATATTAGTCTTTTCAAGTATGGCCATACATTTTGTGAATTATCGTAAAAACAAACTTTTGTGTCCTTACGATTGAGCCCGAATCAACGCTCTCACAGCACAGACGGTCGGCACACTTATGATTGCACGGCGGTTCATTAGATGAGCGTTAACCAAGATTTCCACTCAACTCTTACGGAGCTTTGTCTGTCTGCTTTTTGTTTGTTTGTTTCTGGGCACTGCACAGGTCGCAAGGTTTGACCGATTGACATGAAGCTTTTTTAGATGAGCGTAGCGAAGATTTTCACTCAAGTCTTACGGAACTTTGTCCGTGCGTTTTTTTTTTTTTTGTTTGTTTGTAAACACTGCACAGGTCGCAGGGTTTCACCGATCGACATGAAACTTTTTTTTTATATGCAAACTTATCCAACTTAGAACTGTATAGTTTTGAGGTCCAGTCGGTTGTACCATTTTTGAGAAACATCATTTAGAAGTTTCTAAAAACCCCATAAGATTTGGCTGGGCGGAAAAAAATTGAAAAAAAAAATCTCTCCAATACGATTCAAATTTTCCACAAATGTGAACACAAGAATAATATACATGAATAAAAATTTGGTTTGATATTCGGACCAGCCGTTTTGGAGAAAATAATATAATAAATGTATTTTATCCATCGAAAAGATAGAAATATTAGTTGAAAAATGTTGCATTGTCGAAGTCACGGCTTTCTAGATTCATTGACATTGGATGAAGTTCATTTCAAATGATCAAGGTTTGTAGAGTTTACGATTATACTTTATATAGACATCTCGCTCATCGTACAACGCACATCCTGCGTTTGCCTAGTTATATACACAAACTTATCCAACTTAGAATGTATAGTTCAATGTATCAAAGTTCAAATGTATAGCTCAATGTAAGAGGACAGAGGAAGGCGAGAGGGCAGAGACAAGTCGGGACCAGGAGTTCAGGAAGTGAAACGCACGGCACAAGACGCAGACAAGTAGATATATTGTGTATATTTTCATATTACTATCAGACAACCAGAGCTCAACATGTACACGTCATCCTGTACAAATCAAACAATATTATTACAAACGGTTAGTAAGATGATAATTTATAGTAATTATATAATAATACTTACAAATAGAATACTAAATTTATATATATATATATATATATATATATATATATATATATATATATATATATATATATATATATATATATATATACATATATATATATATATATATATATTTACATTTATGGTACTATACATATATATATAGTACACATAATGACAAGAGATGAATTAAATAGTGGTAATAGTTAGAAAAAAATGTACAATTTTTAAAATCATGAAAGAAAAAACAAATGTAGTAAAAAATAATTACATATTTGGAAGACTTTCCCTACAAAATAATAACAACATAGGCCTAGTAGTCTGCGTAACTGCCTGCTACATGCCGTCGACACAGTAGAACCCTACCTTATCGACACGCCGCACGACCTAACCTATAACAGAGTTGTACGCACTGTACGACCAACATGTCTTTGGATCCGTGTACGATCGTGGAACAGTCTCTGATTGGCTAGCGCGGTGGTTCCCAGCCTATCGGATCACTTGCACGGCGCAGTTCTAGTAGGGTTGCCCTGTGATATGAATTTCATGATCGATAATCATTGGCTTCATATCGATAATCAACTAGAAAACTAATCGATATTCCAGATGAGCATCGATAATCAACTTGAAGTGATTTGAATAGCATGTGACCCATAGAGTTATTATAGTGGTGTCAGCTTCCCCTTCCTCTCTTCCCTTTCCTACCACCATAAATCACACCACTTCCAACATTGAAGTCATTGACAAGCAGTTCACTTTGAACACCAAGAGTGTCCACCAATCGGGTTACAGAAATGTTCCCGCCTTACTCTTTCATTGGATAATTTGGGAAGTAAACACTAAACAATCCAATAAAAATGATGAAATACACGTTGATTATCGATTTAATCGATTATATCGATATATTGATACTAAAAACACGTTCGATTATCATATCAAACAAGTGATTATCGATACATATCAAATATCAACTGGCAACCCTAATTTCTAGGGATGTAGGAATATAGCATTGATGAAATACCGTAGACTATCACATTCAAATATTTTACAAAAATATATATTTTCAGTATTCTCTACGATTCGTGTTATTTAGATCCATTCAAGATTATATTCTACTTCACTATTCTCCACTTTAAATGTCTTTTTCAGAGTATTTAGCTATTTAGTGAAATTTGTATGATTTTGAAGACATTGAGCTGAAACCGATAGAATATTGTTTTTGAAACGTGCGTTCAAATATGAAATCACCGAGAAACCAATGGTTAAGTCGAACAGAATCGCGATGGTTGTTGCTCTCGAGTTCACAGCTCCTGTTTTCAGTAGTTACATTTCACATGAATACACGCTAACAAAACTATCAAAAGAAATGCTGAATTCCTACAACTGTACTTATTTCAAAACTCATTACTGTGCTTTACACCACATATTTAGCGCATCAAAACTTGAATGTTGAAGCTACTTCACGAAATATAAGTAATGAAATCAAGATACAGGTAAACCTCGATGCATCCATCGTTTTCCTGCTTGTATCATTAACTTTTTCCAACGCCATTCCCATAGAATCAATGCTAAATTTTCCTGGATGGATGGTTTTATTTTCCTGGCCCCTTGAAAAACAATGCATAGAGGTTTCACTGTAGAGAATGACGATTTTATTTGCTTGTCTACAGTCTACAAGTTGGATTGAAAGGTCGGGTAGAAAAGTAGGAAAAACCTTTGAGTACGCAACTCAAGTGGACTACGCTCCGAGGCGATAAACGTGATATTTTCATCAACAATAGTTGTTATTATAACATTGATTCGAAGGAGGGAGGGGATTGAACGTCGTACGAAATGAGGTCAGGAACCACTGGGCTGGTGCAAACAGAAAACAGGACTAATGAAACGGTCGCCAATACAGTAAGACCCAAAGAGATGTTCGTCCCACAAAGACAGTACATTTCATCATCTATATCTAATACTACATATTTAAAGAAGGTTAACATATTTTTTTTTTCATCAATTTGGTAGTTTAATAGAAACATATTATTCAGTCTTCATTTTATTATCTTAGGCCTTCTTTGATATCTTCGTCTAAAAATACTACATTGGGAGGTACCGTACGTAATAGCCTATATCGGGGGCTCAATTATTCTAGATTACGTACGTTTATTTCTTAAAATTACAGAAAAATACACGGACGCTGCCTGACAGAGAATATAACGAGTTATCGGTAATGCCGTTTTAATGGGAAATATTGTTCTCATTGATTATTTAGCTGCGTGGGGTTGAATATGCGACGTCTGGACCTACTTGAACAGCGTAGGAATACGGTCGGAACCGTGACGTTCAGATCTCACAACACGGTTCCCATCGGCTTCCCGCACAAACATCAACCATATAATAATACTTCATCTTGGATTGTTGCCAGCTGGTTTTATCAACACGTCAACGCGTCGCCGCGAGAACAGCGCCGCGTTTATTACGGACCGACATGGATGGAGAAAGACACGTGGACTTGTGAACAGATTTAACGCGTGCAAAAAGATATCGCTTCGATTCCGTTACGAAACGCGCCACATTCAAACTCGCTGAAACAAAAAACTTTTATTTTCGGATGGCTTTTCGAATGACACAACGTTATGATAAAAATATAATATAATTATTATACATTTTTTTATAATAAATTAGTAACGTACATTGATAAATTGTTACATTTTATCACGTTAGGGTATTGTTACGTAGAATATTAGTGAAGTTATTGATGAGAATTTCTATTTGAATAGAAATGTAGTGAGTGACCTTGAATGTTACATGCTTGGTTCAACTAGAGACTGAACGTCCCCGCTCCGACGTAGGAACGGTTGGTTTGTTTCACGGACGTACGACTCATCACGAGCCAACTCTCTCATCCGTCTGCTCGCACGACCAACAATCTTGTTTCCCCGAATGTTATCCGGTCAGCCACTTGTATCCTCGTGGGAAGAAGGTCAACCACCAACATAACAAGCACAAATATCAACGCCAACTTCAGAGAATCATGATTCTTCAGGGTGAGATTTACGATATGAAGAGCAACTGCGTCTTTGAAAAGCGTTGAATACTCCAAGCTGCAGCGACGTTATGTAATTACCACAGTTTTAACAAGTATTCTGACGGTAGTTGACCCTCTTCTCTTGTCGATACAAGTCTAACTTGTTAATAAAGCATTAGTTAGTGGATTAACTAGTTATTAGTTACCCTTGGTTACAATCATCGATTATTAATTGGCTTAATCAAAACAATATTTTCTTGCAAACCGTGACTGGTTGATACGTGGGATAACTCGGGTGAAGTGAATGATGTACCTGAAAGTTACGGAGGGACACAAAGAAGTCTGACAAAACGCATGTTACTGTAAGACAGACAGCCAACAGTATTTAATAAAAGATGTGATTAAAAAAAAAAAAAAAAAAAAAAAGGGGCCATAAAATATTTTAAAACAGTTTAGCTTAAATTCTAGTGGTGTTTATTACAAATATGAAATGCTTTCGACGACCTAAGAATAACGACGGAAATACTACTTCAATCGATTGTTTTCATCGGAGGGTTTCATTGAATTCTTTGTATAAAAACTAGAACTTCGGCGGAAGTTGATTGTTCTCTCCCGGGACGGTCTTTGCAAATATTGCTTTCATTTACCTGTTTTAATTAATTGTTTAGGAAACGTTTGAGGCTTCAGCGGGAACTAGGGGTCTGTTTACACTACCTATCGCTGCATTTCACTCCATTCAATGCACATTCTTACGCACGGAATTCAACGTGCAACTCTATAAAATGGACGACTAACGTTTTGGTTCGACCTTGACTGGCGCTAGCCTGCGAGCAGCTATAACGATAAGCTGCACGAAAACAATTGATACCAACGTCTGAACCGCATTCTCAGAAAACAGATGAAAATCATGCAAGTATCCGGTACACGTCTGCCCAACTAGAACTATCCGAAGGAACGGCAGAGCAGGTAACCAACTGCGGTCAGTGACGCGGCGGGCTTAGGACAATAGCTGCATCCCCGTACAACAATCAACAATAATACTACATCCTGAGGCGTAATATTTTAAAATACGTAACAATTGTACCATTTTACGATAGTTTGAAAACTCATCCGTTCGGAACTAGGAGATGCGTACGGAATGACGCGCGGAATCATCGCGTCATTCCGTCGAGCTGCGCAAACACTAAAACTAATCCTAACCTAACCTACTTCTTATCGAACAGAGGTAACTTTGACTTGACGGCTCCCTCGCATATCATCAGTCTCTGCGTGGCGTTGAGGCTGCGCCTGACGCCTCCCGTGGTCCTCTCCTGAGTGACCAGCGCCTGCGCCTGCGCCTGCGCCACGGTCACGCGCTCCAGAGACTTGCGCAGCATCGCGATCTTGCTGGAGCGCAGGCTGGCCCCCTCCAGGCGCCGCGCAAACTCTATCGGCGTGGCGTTGTGCAGCATCTGGCGCTGGACCCCCGCGTCCTGCTTGCGCTCAAAGTACTCCACGATCTTGCTGATCTGCTGCGGCTGGGCCGACCGCAGCTCCTCCCAGTAGAGGTCGCCGCCGCCCAGGCTGGAGATGTCCTCGGACGAGTCAGTGTAGATGGAGGAGGAGCGCTTGGCGGCGAACAGCAGGGAGCGGGCGCGGGACGAGAAGTCCTGCGGGAGCAGCAGGTCTCCGTCCTCCCCGATGCTGCTGAAGAAGCCCGACTCGCACGAGCCGCGCCTCTTGAGCGCCGCGCCGTCCGACGGCAGGCCCGCCTCGGCCAGGCTCAGGTGGGACGAGCACGAGCGCTGGCCGAGGCTGAACAGCGGGGTCGTCGACCTGGGCTTCTCGTCCAGGTCATGCCAGGCGGGCATGACCAGCGCCGAGGTGGACAGCAGCCGGCGCCGCACGAGCGTGGGCGACCCCGGAAGGGACCTGGGCTTGCCCGGCTCCTCCCGCGCCGCCCTCTTGCGGGGCTCGCTGGAGAAGGGCGCCGGCAGCTCGAAGCAGCTGGAGAAGAGGTCGAGGGAGCTGGGGCTAAGGCCCTGCTTGGGAGCCGCCAGGATCTTCTTGACGCCGCGGAACTGGGCGAGGGCGGCGAAGGGGTTGGCCTTGTCCCCGCCCGAGGTCGGCTTGTAGTGGGGGTCCTGCTCCAGCATGCTCTCGCCCACGTGCTTGGCCGTCAGGAGGGGGGGACCCGCCGGGCGCAGGAAGTGGCACCGGGCCTTGTCGCTGGGAGCCGTGTGAGGGGGGAACACCATCGAGCCCACGTCTTCAGACAGCGACCGACGGTGGATCACTGCACACAAACACAAGTCAGTATTAATCACAGTATTAGGCCACCGACATTTCTCACCAACACTTGTCACCGACACTAGTCACCGACACATGTCACCGACACATGTCACCAAGACATGTCACAGACACATGTCAGTATTAATCACAGTATTAGGCCACCGACATTTCTCACCAACACTTGTCACCAACACTTGTCACCGACACTAGTCAACAACACATGTCACCGACACATGTCACAGACACATGTCACCGACACATGTTACCGAGACATGTCACCGACACATGTCACCGACACATGTCACCGACACATGTCACAGACACATGTCAACGACACATGTCACCAACACTTGTCACCGACACTTGTCACCGAAACTTGTCACCGACATTTGACACCGACACTTGTCAACGACACATGTCACCGACACTTGTCACCGACATTTGTCACCGACACTTGTCACCGACACTTGTCACCAAAATTTGTCATTCGCTTTGTCATCCTGAGCGACATAGAAACTAGGGAATGTTACAAAAAATAGGTTGACCGTAACCCAAGTTGGTTGATGTTGAAAGGAACACGTACTGTCAAAAGAATTACAGTTGACAGTTTCAGTAACTGTTATGCCAGTAAAGTGTCAAGTCCCAAGTGTGAGTGACCGGTTTAGGGCCTGGAGGCACGCGCCTGTTGTCACAAACCAAACGGTAGGGAAGTGGCGGAGAGCAATCGTATGGCTCACCCAATATCTCCTCGAAATTATCAACTTTAAAACATTGGTTCAAACGTTCACCTGTGACCCATACTTATTGCTAGAAGCTTTTACATAACATTTCATTTATTTATATTGGGTGTAACGACGCACTGTAATGATAGCGCAGATCTAATGGCGTCGGATGGATGATTAATGAGATGATGGGATGATGAGATGAAGGTTCTTGGGTAATGGGAAGGAAGCGGTAATGGCCGACTTATTGTGGGAACCATCCCGGCATTAGCCTAGACTACAGAAGGAAACCATGAACAACCCCTGTAAAGATGGTCGGCGGCGGGGATCGAACCTTGCCTCCCGGATCACATGAAGCGAGCGCGTTGACCACTGCGCCACATGTGCCGGTTACACACATAACATTTAATAACAAAAAAAAGTTAGCACTGTTAGTGTTCGAGCTCGGTCTCCGTAGCATTGCGAGTAGCCGCAGAGCAAGACCGTGACCGTTTGGCTTGTGACAACTAGATTATCAGGAACAATAAGGATGTGGTTGAACAAGTTATAGAAAGACCCAGTAAAATGATTGAGGAAATGGGATGGGAAAATTTGGCGAAACGAAGATAAATAGAAAGAATGTGCAATTTTGTTAGAGTCAAGAATGAATATACAGGATGGGATGAATTAAGCAATAGAATTGGAAAGGGATTACAAAGAAGTACGAGGGGAGGGGTGAGAATGGAAGTGGAAAAAGTGGATAGAGAAGTAGGGAAATATGGATTCATTCAAAGAACGACGCGGGAATGGAATGAATTGGAAGAAGATATCAAGAATATAACGAAGATCGGCGATTTAAGAAGAGAGGTAAGAAAAAAATAACAAAGTATAATTATATTGAGTATGTTTGATTGTAATTCCATTAGATATAGTAACCATTACCACCTGTTTTATGAACAATCTGTAATGAATAAATGTGTGACAGTTGTGCGGTACGTACGTTTCCTGTGGTGGAGGGTGGTGTCGACCGCCGCGCCCGCGTGGGGCAGCAGCTCCTCACTCCTCGCCCCGATGCCCGCCCCCATCGTGCCCGCCGCCTCCAGGGGGGCGGCCGCGTCGGACGGCATCGCGCTCAGGCGCTGCACGATCTCCGTGAAGGACGGCCGCGACTTCGGGTCAAACTGCGGCACAACAACGGTCACGGGTCAGAGTCCGTCGGAGAAGGTCGAGACAGATATCAGTTCTTTGCCGACGACATTACAACGGAATGAGATATCAAGACACTGATACAACTTTTGGAAATGTGGATTTTTTTAATATCTTCAAAACAGTATAGTTATTAGACGAGCTTTTGCAAGGATTCAATTTGACATACTGAACAAAATTGGTGTTCGTTTTTTTTTTTTTTTTCCAATGTTTTTTTTGTCGGTTCTCCACAGGTCAAACGGCTACAGCTATCAACTTCAAACTTGTTTTCAATATGGTTCCTCATCTAACTTAGATCTGTATAGTTTTGTGACATTATCGGGTGGTAACTTTTTTTTTATGAATTTTAGAAATTTCAAAAATACCCATCAGAATAACACAGCGGATTTTTTTTTTCATTTTCCAAAAAAATAAAACTTTGTGTGAAGTTGAGTTATATTTTGATACACATTTCTGGAAATTTTCAGCTTACCCATACTATTACTTTCCGCTCATCTAACAACGCATATATGGCGTTTTCCTAGTTACTATATGGCCCATATCGCATAATTATCAAGGGCACACTGAAAAACACAAATCCTAGTCGTATACGCTCGACAGTTACGCGACACGAGTTAAACAGCTCTATTTCATGCCATCTTGCAGGTATTAAAAGTATCTGTGTTTCCTTTCTCTCAGACTTCAGATACGTCGTCCCGTTGAGACGTGATCAGCTGTAAGTGCGGTTATGTTGACTCACGTTGCAGCAGAGGAAGGCCAGCTTGAGGAAGTCGGGCGGGCAGGGGCCGCACATGTCGGCCACGGCCAGGTAGTCGAGGCCGAAGTTCTCGGTGCGCGGCAGCACGTCGGGGTCGGCCTCGCAGCGCGCGATCAGCTCGCACAGCACGATGCCGTACGAGAACACGTCGGAGCGCTGGTCGTACCACTGGCCCTTCAGGCACTCGGGCGACATCCAGTAGGGCGAGCCCACCGTCGGCAGCCGGTACCCGCTCCTGAAACACACGCACGCACGAGCCATCTTTCAATCAACACGGAGTAGAAGAGGAATTGTTTTACACATTTGAATTGGAACGTTATAGATTATTAGACGAACTTTAGTGAAGATTCAATTTGACATACTGAAAAAAATTGGTGTTCGTTTTAATGTTTTATTTTTTAATGTTTTTTGTCGGTTTTCCACAGGTCAAACGGCTACAGCTATCAACTTCAAACTTTTCTTCATTATGGTTCCTCATCTAACTTAGATCTGTATAGTTTTGTGGCATTATCGGGGGGTAACTTTTTTTTTATGAATTTTAGAAATTTCAAAAATACCTATTAGAATAACATGGCAGTAAAAAAAAAGGAAATATTTATATTTTCCAAAAAAATGAAATTTTGCGTGAAGGTGAATTACATTTTGGTACACATTTCTAAAAAATTTCAGCTCGATCGGGTCAGCCATTTTGAAGAAAAAACTTAAAATGTGCTAAATTGGTACCACTCGAAGCAGTTTTCACCCATACTATTACTATCCGCTCGTCTAACAACGCATATATGGCGTTTTCCTAGTAATCTTTTAATTTTGATTATAAAAATGCTGTGCATTCATCACTACGTGACAAAGTGAGCCCAGTTGGTGAGAACCACGAACCTGGCTGCAAGTTGTGTGACTTACTTGGGGTCGGGAATCTTAGCGGCCAGACCGAAGTCCCCGACTACAGCCATCATCTCGTCAGTCTCATCGTTACGCTTGATCAGCACGTTCTGAAACAAAACACACGTCGTTAACTCGACCTACTGGTCACAACACCAGCACAAAATATAATACATATTCTATAAAACTAGCTGACTCGGCTTTCGTCGTTCTGCCATCCAAGTGATTTGTAGTGAATGTTGGTTGTTAATGTGAAGATAACGAATGACTGTGAGAAATGCAACACGAAATGACTGAGTGACGCAACATTGCCGTCAAGACGTGGCGTATGGACCAACAGGTGCGGAAGGCGGATTAGACGCTATCTAGCGTGTAGTCCTGCAAGTGTTGCCGAGTGCGGCCGACATTGAGTAAAGTCGTCAATGTCATTGTACAACGCCATTACTGGTGTTGTCCTTGAAGTGCCAATTTTTGGATATTGCTCATAGGAGAAAGCTTGGCAGAAGATGTCATATACTTTCGGACCTTCTACCAGCACTATCAAATGTGCGTGAGGAATTTCACGACACTCGGTCGAGCCGTTTCGTAGGAGTTCATCCTCTAACATGTGACACGAGCTTTTTATATATAAGATATATATATATATATATATATATATATATATATATATATATATATATATATATATATATATATATATATATATATATATATATATATATATATATATAATATATATATATATATAATATATATATCAGTGGCGAGGGTAGCAAGGCATGCAGTGCGCTATATTTCTTCAGTAATGCACTTACACAGTCATTATTTTATTTTATTAATACAAAATCAAAGAAATAATATTTCGTAATAGTGTGCATATGATTAAAATGGACCTAATTTTCAAGTCACCCACATATCTATATATTAATGAACAGCACAGTACTAGTTGTTTATATATCCTTACGGATGCATTTTTCGATCGCACAGTACAAATGGACAGCTTTCTCGACCGATACAACACTGTATGATGGCCCGACTGTGGTGGTGAGGTGGGTGTAAGGAACATTTTTTTAAAATGGTTGAATGGCTTGTTAAAAGTAACATTTAAGCTACAACCTCTATTGCATGCAAGGGTTCGAAGCATTTCTGAAAGAAGGTGTCGAGCGTCAGACCCCTCTATTCCACACCACTAACGAGCGGGTGGTTCGGGGGCGTTCGTAGCTCGTGGATATATTGTAGAAACTTTCTCATTCACGATTTAAAGTCGGCCCGCAATATTTGACCACCAAATGTCAACATTGAATTGACGAGTTATAAAGAGAAGATGGTTTATTTCATGATGAGCCACGGACATTGTCTATGATTTATTATTTCTATATTCCTATTCGATTATTTTTTCCTCGGCATGAGCATATAAAATGTATTATTAATAAAATATAAAAGTGGTCCCCTGGGCCTGATCGCGTAAAGTAAAGCAATCAAACATAATACATAGCATGAAGTTCTATTGATTGTACTAAGCATAGGTGGTTGGTATATTTAAAATAATTATAATATGAATTAAAATTGTACGTAGGTCCCGTGAAGTGTTATATTCGTTCAATTTGAACGCATTCATAATCATGAATTTCATAAGTCATATCAAACCTATCACAGTTCGACATTGGAAACACGACTTGAAGTGAACGAAAGACCCAAATTTATGATACTCGCACTCGTAATAAAAATAAGTATCGGGACTGACCGCGGCCTTCTGTAAAGAATAGAAAAGCGGATGCATATTGCACATGTGTTAATGATAAATTCAAGAATGACCATTTTTGAGATAGGATATTGTGTCTTTAGTTCTCAGTTTGTGTCTTGTAAGTTGTAAACGACAAGCCAGTTGCCATTGGATATTCTCAAAGACAAGACGCTTAGCAAGCTGTTCGTAAAGGAGTTCTTTCAACTTATTTTGTAAATTTGTCATTTACATGTTATTATTGATTTTAACAACTTATTTCATTTCTCAACCGAGTTTCAAGTGATAGCCGTAGCACTATGAGACGAGCTCGTCTTTTGGTTCAGGGATTTTGACTATATAGAGAAAATATTGCTCAAGACACTAAAAAAGGAATCGAAATCTGTGAAGAAAACCAGAAGGCTAGATTCATTCATCGACAATAATAACAACGGTTGGTGAGTTAAGTAAATCAATTATATACATTCTTGAACGGTATTTTGAGCGTCAAAGGTTTCAAATATGAAAATTTTCGCCTACGGCGTGTGGGCCTCCGGCGGCTGGGGCTGCGCCCCAGACCCCCATCCCTTACATGATCTACCCTATTGCCATCAATTTTCGCAACTGCATGCCTTCACTCAGAAGTCACGCCTCGCCACTGATATATATATATATATATATATATATATATATATATATCCATCTATCCTATTATATCCACGCTATCAACATCACGTGCTGTAGGTTTCAACAGAAAGCCATGTACTTATACATATCTATACATTCACATTGGGTTTAACGACGCACTGTAACGTCACGCTGTTAAACGTTAGACATATAACAAGTAGGGATAACTTTGGTTAACGGAAAACTGGTTCCAGGTTCAATCGGTTCTGAAATAGAGAATCGATTCCTTCTGTGATAGTTTTTTAATTTATGAGTTATTATGTATAATTGATGGATTTTTTTCAAGTGTGTCATTGCAATATAAATTGTAAAGATGTAATCAACTAGTTCACACCTGTATTATTTATTTGTCTTTTCTCCTCCGTGCGCAGTAAAACTCAAAATGTGAAGGAGAAAGACACGCGCATAAGTTTCGGATACACGAAACGTGCCGAAGATAACCGAGTGATATGATGACGCCTAAAAACGAGTTTTGCCAATGTAAGAGAGCGTCTAGATGAAGTTTACTTTCATTTTCGACCAAAAAATGTCGGAGAATCAGTTCTTCGGTTCTGACTGTTTGGAACCGAAGTTATATATCTCTTCAGGCTACCAATATGGCATTGAGACTGTAATTAATTACAATCAACAATCAACAATCTCTCTCTCTCTCTCTCTCTCTCTCTCTCTCTCTCTCTCTCCCCCTCTCTCTCTCTCTCCCTCTCCCTCTCCCTCCCTCCCTCCCTCCCTCCGATTACACACATGACCACTGGCTAGCACGATGAAACGCCAGTAGGGAGACAGGTCCTGACAGACGGAATCGAGCCCCGGGCTCCGTAATGACGGTTCTGTGTGCTATCCACTAGCCCACCCGTCTCAGTCCAGCCATATCTCCAGAATACAAGATCATCACAAAAGTTTTCCATGTTTCATTCAAAGATCTCTTCAATACTACATTTGCCCAGAAATATTTACTCGTTTTGGTTCTTCTCTTTTTCTTCTTCACATCAGATTTAAACCGAATGGATCTCTAAGACCTGAACTAGGCCCTCTAAACCCTGTCCAGTGATTAGCTCACCAGTGATTGGCCAAGAGTACAGCAGGCCTGCCAAATATGGCATCAATGCCGAGTGAAATGATTCACTATTGCCTTAAATATCATTACCTAGTTGACTCGGCCTGCCATATTCCATATCAGAACATAATTACCCATGATCAACTGCCCAGAGCTAGGTTGCTGCATTAACAAGGAGAGAGAGAGAGAGAGAGAGAGGGAGCGAGAGAGAGAGAGGGAGAGGGAGAGAGCGAGAGAGAGCGAGAGAGAGGGAGAGAGAGAGAGATAGATCACATGGATTTGACAGATAACAACTTGTACCTATGCTCATGCTGTAGCCCCTTCAAGAGAAGTAAGAGTGAGAGAGAGAGAGAGAGAGAGAGGGGAGGGGGGGAGGTGAAGTTTCACTCTCGAGCTGCTGAATAATGCATGAGGCAGAGAGATCTGGCTTGCCGGTCGACTGTGTTGGGCCGTCACGCTCTGGCGCCTTATCTCAGCATCAGGCTCTCATGCCCTACTAGCTCACTCTCTGCATCCCTCAACCCTGATCGTTGTGGCTAGAGGCACAGCTTGATACTACTTGCACTAGGAAAACGCAGTACATGCGTTGTGAGATGAGCGTACAAGTATGGACATCTGGGATTAAAAAATACTCTGTCAGCTCAATCTACATCTACAGACCTTGGACTACTTCAAACGCTGGAAAACCTTGCCTGCAACTTGTTGCTATTTATAGAGCAATCTGTCGCATATACACTTTGCATTACATGTTTTGATCCTGATATTTGATATGAAATGTATACTTTTATTGAGTTTCCTCCGTTATACCTCTTACGATTGTTGTACAAATTATTGAAAATGTGTATAATAGTTGTTTTCATATTCTGTATGAATTTGAAAGCTGTTGAAAATTTTGGTTTTCCAAGTATTTTCCCCCCGGGTCATTCTTATGGGGATATTCTGAACTTTCCAAGGTAAAACCGACCAACCGATTCCCTCTGAAAACAATCCCAGCCTATTCTGGTGAGACACCAATATTCAGAAACAGTTTCCAGTCGATTGGTTCATTTTCCTGACCTGTATGACGCGCACAAAATTATAAACAAAAACATAAAATCGAAGCCCATTCTTTTGTCGGTATGTGAAACGGAAGTCTTCGCCACGCTCATTAGATGAGCGTAGCGAAGATTTTCACTGAACTCTTACGGAACTTTGTCTGTGCTTTTTTTTTTTTTTTTTTTTTTGTTTGTTTGTTTTTTGTAAACACTGCACAGGTCGCAGGGTTTGAACGGTCGACATGAAACTTTTTTTTTATATGCAAACTTATCCAACTTAGAACTGTATACAGGGACGTCGTTAGGATTTCTGTATTGGGGGGGCGCAGATTTCAAGTATCACCAAGCTCGATATTATATAGGTGCGCGAAAATGGGGCTGTGGGGCGGGAGCCCACCACAAGAGCCCCGCAAGGAATTTTTGGAAATATGGACAATTTCGAAATGATTTTTGCGTTCTCTGATCAGTTTTGCATCCTAATGATCGAATCATTATCGAAAAAAAACATCGACACACACGGAGCAGGAAAGAGGCACTCCAGACCTTAAATGACGGTATTTGAAGTGTCCTCGCGTAGGCCTATTCTGGAATCATTTCATTCATCATGTTTGAGAATGTCAGGATTTCACATATTTCAAGTATAGGCATAGAAGATGAACGGAAAAAAAATATGGGAATTTTATTTCATCTCACGAGAAGAAGAAAAACCCGATCTTATTGTGGGTAAAAAGGATATTTTTAATGAAAAGAAATACACATACAATCAATAATCACTTGCAAAGGTTTTGAATGAGAAGGATGAATGCTATAGTCTACTAATTGTATAATTCTGACCAAATCGCATACCGGTGTAAGAGAATTTCTTTACTCCCCAGTTTCTTTATTCCCCAGTAAAAAGACTACAAAGTAAGTTTACTCCCCAGTAAAGAAATCACATAATAAGTTAACTCCCCCAGTAAAACGATAATATAATGCTATTACTCCCCTTGTAATACTTTGACTCCCTTGCAACCGTACATTTCATGGGGGAGTAAAATCGTTATAAATAATAGAACGACTCCCTAATTTAATAATAATACAGTTTGAGTCGATAACATTAAGTATAGGGTAAAGTGAAGATTAAGTAAAGATAAATTATTGGGGGGGCGCAAAGGTCGATTGGGGGGGCGCGCGCCCCCCCTTGGACCCCCTAACGACGTCCCTGACTGTATAGTTTTGAGGTCTAATCGGTTGGACCATTTTTGAGAAACATCATTTAGAAGTTTCTAAAAACCCCATAAGATTCCAAGAAAACATGGAAACCTCACCAAAATACTCTGCTTTCAACACCATTCTATTACATCTCTAGACCCACATTCTAAAATGACACTTATAACTACTTTTTGCTCTTTCGTTTTTACTTTTTTCCCTTTTTGCTCTACTCAAATTTTTATAAACTGTATACTTGAACTGAAAATTCGCCATTGTTAAAATAAGAAGAGTATTTATAATAGACTGCCACCGGACCAATGGTCCAAAGCCGTAATGAAAATAAATGAAATATAAACCCTTGCGATCTATATTTTTGCTGATAATTGTTACGTCATTCAGCTTAGCGGGGCTAAGTTGTGTATTTTCTGTGTATTTATCTTTGATAAAAAAGATACAATTTTAGCAAGTGTAAGATATAGTTAGGTTCAATTATAATGATGATTATCATTTGCTAACCGACCCCACCAACAGCTAGGTTATACGGGGGTACGAATGAGCGGGTGATAATGAAATTATGAAGTGATGATGAGTGAAAGAACATTTACAAAAACCCATGTCTTATGCAGGACTCGAACCCACGCCCAACGGTGATTCAGTTAATGAAGCGGTGCCTTAGGTGACTGAGCTACTGGAGGCGGCAGGCTTGATTATATTGATAATGATTACAGAAGAGTCGAGACAAGTGAACGGGACTTTTCAGCACGTTTGATGAGTTTTGCTCGAGATTCACAACTCGAACATTTGGTGTACACCTGATTTCAGATTTCAAGTGATTTCAGGGATTTCAGGTGATTTCAGGTGATTTCAAGTGATTTCAGGGATTTCAGGTGATTTCAGGGATTTCAAGTGATTTCAGGGATTTCAGGTGATTTCAGGATTTCAAGTGATTTCAGGTGATTTCAAGTGATTTCAGGGATTTCAAGTGATTTCAGGGATTCGAAGTGATTTCAGGGATTTCAGGTGATTCAGGGATTTCAAGTGATTTCAGGTGATTTCAAGTGATTTCAGGGATTTCAGGTGATTTCAGGGATTTCAGGTGATTTCAAGTGATTTCAGATGATTCAGAGATTTCAGATGATTTCAGGGATTTCAAGTGATTTCAGGGATTTCAGGTGATTTCAAGTGATTTCAGGTGATTTCAGGGATTTCAAGTGATTTCAGGTGATTTCAGGGATTTCAGGTGATTTCAAGTGATTTCAGGGATTTCGGGTGATTTCAGATGATTCCAGGTGATTTCAGGGATTTCAAGTGATTTCAGGTGATTTCAGGGATTTCAGGTGATATCAGGGATTTCAGGGATTTCAAGTGATTTCAGGGATTTCGGGTGATTTCAGGTGATTCCAGGTGATTTCAGGGATTTCAAGTGATTTCAGGTGATTTCAGGGATTTCAGGTGATTTCAGGGATTTCAAGTGATTTCAGGGATTTCGGGTGATTTCAGATGATTCCAGGTGATTTCAGGGATTTCAAGTGATTTCAGGTGATTTCAGGGATTTCGGGTGATTTCAGGTGATTCCAGGTGATTTCAGGGATTTCAAGTGATTTCAGGTGATTTCAGGGATTTCAGGTGATTTCAGGGAATTCAGGTGATTTCTGGGACTCCAAGTGATTTCAGGGATTTCAAGTGATTTCTGGGACTTCAAGTGATTTCAGAGATTTCAAGTGATTTCTGGGATTTCAAGTGATTTCAGGGATTTCAGGGATTCCAGGTGATTTCTGGGACTTCAAGAGATTTCAGGGACTTCAAGAGATTTCAGGTGATTTCAGGGATTTCAGGTGATTTCAGGGATTTCAGGTGATTCCAAGTGATTTCTGGGACTTCAAGTGATTGCTGAGACTTCAAGAGATTTCAGGGATTTCAGGTGATTTCAGGGATTTCAGGTGATTTCAGGGATTTCAGGTGATTCCAAGTGATTTCTGGGACTTCAAGTGATTGCTGAGACTTCAAGAGATTTCAGGGATTTCAGGTGATTTCAGGGATTTCAGGTGATTTCAGGGATTTCAGGTGATTCCAAGTGATTTCTGGGACTTCAAGTGATTGCTGAGACTTCAAGAGATTTCAGGGATTTCAGGTGATTTGAGGGATTTCAGGTGATTTCAAGTGATTTCTGGGACTTCAAGTGATTTCTGGGACTTCAAGAGTTTTCAGGTGATTTCAGGGATTTCAGGTGATTTCAAGTGATTTCTGGGACTTCAAGAGATTTCAGGGACTTCAAGAGATTTCAGGGATTTCAAGTGATTTCAGGGATTTCAGGTGATTTCAAGTGATTTCAGGGATTTCAAGTGATTTCAGGTGATATCAAGGGGATTTCATGGCAAGTGTACACCTGATTTCAGGAGTTGTTAACGCCTCGGTTTGACCTGGCACTGACCTTGGAGGTGAGGTCGCGGTGGAAGACGCCCCTGGAGTGCAGATACTCCATGCCCAGCGCGATGTCCGCTGCCAGCTTCATGCGGGTCCGCTGCGGCAACTCCACCGCGGCGTTCAGGTTGAGCTGCTCCAGACTGCCTCCGTTGATATACTGCAACACACAACACGTGATCAAGTCTCGCGCCACTCGACACGTGTTCAAGTCTCGCGCCACTCGACACGTGTTCAAGTCTCGCGCCACTCAACGCACAACACGTGCTCAAGTCTCGCGCCACTCAACGCACAACACGTGCTCAAGTCTCGCGCCACTCGACACGTGATCAAGTCTCGCGCCACTCAACACGTGTTCAAGTCTCGCGCCACTCAACGCACAACACGTGCTCAAGTCTCGCGCCACTCAACGCACAACACGTGCTCAAGTCTCGCGCCACTCGACACGTGATCAAGTCTCGCGCCACTCGACACACTGTCCTAGTCCTGGGCCCAGATTCACAAAGAATTTCATCTCTTAAAACGTTCTAAGTTATAACAGTTTTAGGACTTATCACCAGACTTGGTTATAACTCGTATTCTAGAAAAAGTTTAAGCAAAAGTTTTAAGAATGGTTTGTTTTGAAGTTATCACCGGTCTTGACTGGTTTTAGTGGAGATACAACACTCACCTCGCAATTGATTTCTATGATTTTGGATATTGTCCTCACTCAAATTCACTCAGTATCATGTTTCGAAGATAAAGATGAATGTTGGGAGAGTTTGGAAGTAAAGACGCGATCCTATTTTCAATTATTATATTAATTATTCTACCCTAACCTCACATTTGGGAAGTTCGACTGACAGCTGACAGAATTAGCAGCAAACAAAATGCAAAGCCTTCTTGATGATCAACATCAAAAAGATTCACAACGATTATAAGAAAACAAATGTAGAAATATGTAGAACATTTTATTCTATCATTTTGATTTTAAATATTATCTTGTTGTAGAAAACCAATAATTGATGTTCATATTGCGTTATTACAAACTCATTGACGTCCCACTCTTTGCTCACACTGGTTGACAGTTCAAAACAATGACTTGTCACAAGGCCACGGCACGGTAAGTTGGGGTTAAATTAAACACCGAGATAAAATGTCCTTAAAATGCTTTGAGAATAGGGTTCAAAGATAAAACCGTGATAAAGTTAGAACGTGTTATCTCGGTTTCAACTTAGAACGGTTTAAGAGCTAAAATGTTTCAAGATAAAACTCTTTGTGAATCTGGGCCCCGGGGTTCAGGTGCAACTTGTTGACGCTATATCAACTGACCTGGCAGACAAGGTAGGCCTACTATACGCACTCCACGTATAGTCTACAAAACAATTAGCAGTATAGTACCGGTAGTAGTAGTACTACTAGTAGTAGTAGTAGTAGTAGTAGTAGTAGTAGTAGTACTAGTAGTAGTAGTAGTAGTAGTAGTAGTAGTAGTACTAGTAGTAGTAGTAGTAGTAGTGGTAGTAGTAGTAGTAGTAGTGTTTATTCCTTTCACCCTCTTGCGAGGAAATCGGTACACAAATGACATGTTTTACAATATAACTCATAGATACTATTAAAAGCTTGAGTGTGGCAGGACCATCATTTACAAGTTATTAGTAGATTAGTGATTACAGTATATCAAACAAGTAGTACAACAAATAATGATACATTCAAAGAACTACATGAATATAGATAGCTAGATACTACACAGATATAATCATTTGAATAGCACAAAAAAGAAAATGATTACTTAAAAGCCTCTACGTATTAATAAGTAATATGAAATCCAGCATCAACAAACTCTTGCTCAGAATAGAAACTATTAATTGTAATGTGCTCTTTGAGGAGTGATTTGAATTGATTTATCGGTAGAATCTTGATACTTGTTGGTGGAATATTATTTTGTTTACTTCCTGGAATTTGGAGACCTTTGCCGTATTGTGAACGGTTATATTTGTTCAGATGTATAAGATTTGTATTCCTAGTATTATGCGCATGATCAATATGGCAGACATATAGTAGGCATAGATTTTAATTAAATTGAAATATGAAACCCTGTGAGGATATCGAGTTGTTTGCCGGGGTGAGGGGAGGGGAGGGGAAGACAAGTTCCCCCCCCCCTACAGACAGTGGCTTGAGACAAATCATGTGCCGGCAACATTCAGCTCGGTAAACATGACTGATCTGCAATCTCCTGTAAACTCCCTCATCTTGACTTTATATCTCTCCACCCCGCCAACCTCCCCCCTCTACCCTCTAGCTCGTCACTCGTCTGACGCCAATAGATCCACTCATCGGACGCCAATAGATCTGCGCTAGCACTACGCGTCGGAGACTTGAAGGACATCACAACAATCGAACCAAATTTCAATGGTGATATTTTTTAGACGAGCTTTAGCGAGGATTCAATTTGACATACTGAAAAAAATTGGTGTTCGTTTTTTTTTTGTTATTTGGTCGGTTCTTCACAGGTCAAACGGCTACAGCTATCAACTTCAAACTTGTTTTCAATATGGTTCCTCATCTAACTTAGATCTGTATAGTTTTGTGGCATTATCGGGTGGTAACGTTTTTTTTTATAAATTTTATAAATTTCAAAAATAACATCGAAACTGAATAACACATAACTGAATAATCATACATATTCTTAGATGCTGTAATTATATCCATTTCGATCGTTATTAATGAGTTATTCAAGAAATCGAAAATGGGAAACTGAAGATGTAGAGACATGTGACCTGGATGAGATACCGACAAACTCTATGGGCCAATACTCTTTTTATTTAGATGCTATTATTTGAACTAGGAAAACGTCATACATGCGTTGTTAGACGAGCGAATAGTAATAGTATGGGTAAAAATGGGTAAAAACTGCTTCGAGTGGTACCAATTTAGTACATTTTATGTTTTTCCTTCGAAATGGTTGACCCAAACAAGCTGAAATTTTTTAGAAATGTGTACCAAAATGTATTTCAACTTCACGCAAAATTTCATTTTTTTGGAAAATAAAAATATACATATTTTTTTTTGCCATGTTATTCTAATGGGAATTTTTGAAATTTCTTAAATTCATAAAAAAAAGTTAATCCCCGATAATGCCACAAAACTATACAGATCTAAGTTAGATGAGGAACCATATTGAAACAAAGTTTGAAGTTGATAGCTGTAGCCGTTTGACCTGTGAAGAACCGACCAAATAACAAAAAAAAAACGAACACTAATTTTTTTCAGTATGTCAAATTGAATCCTCGCTAAAGCTCGTCTAATATTCGGATTCAATCATGTACTACTTTCGTCAACTCTAGTTCTCTAAAAAAAAAAAAAGTTTTAAAAAGGGGGCCTTTCGGTTAAATAAAAAAAAATTTTTTTTTTTTTTTGGGGGAACCCCCTTCAAAATTTTTTTTTTCCCCTTTTTTTAAACTCCCAAAAAAAAAACAATCCCTTTTTTTGACTTTTTTCCTTTTTTTTTTCTCCCCTTTTTTCCCCTTTTCTCCTTTTTTTTTTTTTCGGGCCAAACTCTTTTTCCCTAAAAAAAAAAAAAAAAAAAAAAAAAAAAAAAAAAAAAAAAAAAAAAAAAAAAAAAAAAAAAAAAAAAAACCCCCCCCCCCCCCCCCCCCCCCCCCCCGGGGAAAAAAAGAAAAAAATTTAAACCGTCCGGGACTTGGGGAAAAACCGAAAAATAAAAAAAAAAAAACGAACCAATTTTTTCAATGTCAAATTGAACCCTTAAAAACCCGTTCAATTTTGGGGAAAATGTTTTTTTTTGTAAATTTTGCTTTGCATAAAGTAAGTTCCTCAAACTTTTTCTAGGGGCTTTGGTTTTTTTGTGGCATTTACCCGGTAATTTTTTTTAAAATTGAAAATCACCGGAAGGGAAAAAAGAAAAATACCATACACGGGAGCGAAACCCCGATTAAAAATAAGAGAAAAGGAATGGGTTTGGAAAAAATGTGACAACCGAAGATCCGACAATTTCCTAGCCATTTTTTTTTTTATTAAGAGCATTTATAAATTTTAGAAACGCAAAATAATGGTGGGGGGGAAGGAGTAAGGTTTTGGGTAAGGGGAAAAGGGGGTCGTGCCAATTAGAGCCCCCCCAAATGGGAGAACAAGGGAAATAAAAGCCCCAAAAGGGTATCAACTGCCTCCCGGATAAAAAACCTTTTTGCCTATATGGGAAAAGAAATCTAAACAAAAAATTTTAAAAGTTGAAAAATTTTGTTTGTAGTCATTTAAAGAGGGTTTTCGTTTCGAAGAAGAAAAACAAAAAACAAACCCAATTGTTAAGATTCAAATGAATCCTGTAAAGCTCGTTAATATTGTTGATTTTCAGAGATCTTTGTCGTCCCGGAAAACATAAAAATCTCTCTCTCTCTTCTCCCTCTCTCTTTTCTCTCCTCTTCTTAAACACTTGTTTCGAATATAACTTCAAGTGGTGTACTTTCTCGTTGAAACAATTGAACTAAATGAAAAATTTTTACTTTTCAGAAGTGTGGAACAAGCATTTGTTAAATCAAAAACTCCCCCCCGGCGCAATCGGACAGTTTTAGGCACAAGGCGATAAAGAGGGGCTTAAAATCGAATTGGGTACAGATTAACAATCCCCTAGGGTTTTAAAAGTTTTCAAGGTTGCAAGGATTCAAGGGGATTTCAAGATTTTTCAGGGTTTTCAAGAGTCCAGGGAATTTTAAGGATTCAGGGATTTCAGGGATTAAAGAGATTTCGGTTTTAAAGATTTAAGGATTAAGGTTAAAGAGTTTTCAGGGGGATTTAAGAGATTCAGGGGTTTTCAAGCCCCCCGTGAATTTGGCCCGCACATGTCGAGATAAAATTTAACAAATGTCATTGTTAGTGGTTCTTTGGCGGTATCCCGCAAATAAATCGTTAGTGCTATTATAGTGCTGGCCAAATTTCCCAAAACAGTGGGGGCCCCAATACGCGGCCCCCGCACATGACGGAAATTGGAATTTTTACGTCACACTTATATTGTGTTAGTGTCTTTAGTGCCGCTTTTTTTTCTTAGTGCTTCTGGTTTGAAGAAAAATCGACCTAATCATGTCGGGGCACCCTTCGTTTTTTTCTAAAAACCATACAGCACAAACGATAAAAAAGGCAAAACGAGCACAAAATATCTAAGATGGACGTAAAAAATTAAAATTTTCCGATCATGTGCGGGGGCCAGCGCAATTTGGCCCCGACAGTTTGGTAAATTAGGGCCAGACTATAAAGCACTAACGATTTTTTTCGGCACAAACCCTGCACTAACGAAGACTAAGAATGACATTGTAAAAATTTGATTTCGCACAGTGGGGGCCCAACTTAGGGGGGTTATTAAAGGAAATTCCATAGTTTCAGGGTTTTCAGGTTTTAAAGGGGGATTCCAAGGATCTAAAGAGATCTCCGGGTTTTTCAAGAGATCTCAAGGGATTTCAAGAGCCCAAAGGGGTTTTAAAAGAGTTTCCAAGGGTTTTCCCCCAAGGGATTTAAAGGACTCGGGGGTTTTCAAGGATTCAAGGGATTAAAGAATCTCAAGGGTTTTCAAGGATTAAAGGATTTAAGGAGATTAAAGGGATTTCAAGAGATCTAAGGATTTCAAAGGTTTCAAGAGTTACCCGGTTTTCCGGGAGTGAACCTCGCATTTCGGTTCCTGTTTCTCAATCGATGAGGGTACCAGGGACAGAACTGTCACAGGAGTTACAAAAGACCTTCGCAGGTTCATGAACCGGGAAAACAACGGAAAAAATGATTCAACTTTTTTCAACAACTGTCTAAAAAAGACTATATTTCCCAGCATGCAACAATGTTTACTCTCAATGTCATTTTACATCCTAAGATCGCCCTTGTGGTGCCCCGTCCAAATGATCCTACTTCTCATACAAAGCCTTCATTGGGGAACAACGATTTTGTATCAAGTTTCGATGTTATTGAAATAAAAAAGAAGTAATAACTGCATTTGAAAATAAACAAAAAAACTTCTGAATTTTGAATGAGTCTACAACTAAAAAATAAAAATATTTGTAACCCTTCGAAATAATTTAAAAAATTTTTCACATAAATTATAAAAAACCCAACTCAATTAAAAATAAAAATATTTCCAATGTTGTCCCCCCTTAATTGTTGATAATTATAATTGTTTTTTTCCCACTTTCACTGGGTTTGAAAAAAACCCGGGGTTATTAAAAAACCCCCCGGTGGGTTTTTGGGGTTTTTGGTTTTTTAAAAAATACCTAGCAGGAGTCTTCCCTTTTTGTAAGGTTGTCTTCGTTTTTTAAAGTTGGGTTTGAACTTTTTTTTATTTTTTTAATTTTTGTTAGGTTTTCCCTGTTCGGGAATTGAAACCCCAAAACCAAGTTGCAAGTCCCAAATGAGGCAAAAACCTGCATTTTAAACATTTTTAACAACTTTGAAAGGGTTTTTGGGTAAGAGATAAATATTTTCCAAAAACTCCAAAAACCCGCTTTTAGCCGGAATTTTTCATGTGAGTTTTTGGATAAAAAACCCGCTGTTTTTTTTTTGGCTGGGCAATATTTCTCAACCCTGATAAGACATGAACAGGACAGATCCCTCCGAAAATGTTAAAACTCTTTAATTGACATCACAAAAAAGTTGTAAAAAAGAAAGAAAGGTTCGCGTACAATATCATGTTTACACAAAAACCCTTCTAAAAAACCAGGACAGGAAGAAGCAAAAAAGATACTTCCCAAAAAAATTAAAAAAACAAAACTATATTTTTTGAAATGATGCTAACAATTATTTTAATGTTTTTGTATGAAAATGATAGGTTTCATAAAAAAATTAATTTTAAATAATGTGATTAATGCTTACTATAGTGTAAAACAATGTCAACGTCAAAATAAAACCTTTCACACGGGCCAAGTTTTTTCATCCAGTCCCTGGATTCCAGGGGGGGTCCAAGACTTTTCGCAATGGTGGAAAATTGAACGCGTTTACACGGGCCAATCTATTTAAGCCATAACGGCACATTAATCCCAATAGTTGAACATCGACGGTATTAGATACTTGTAAAAGCTGACGGCAATCAAATGGCGGGAAACCGAGGGGGGTTCCCGGCCGACTTTTGTGACGTCAAAGCCCCTGATTGGTTGGTTTCAAAAGTTAACGAAAATAGGAATTCAAAAAAATGCCTTTGGGTGAAAGGGTTAATTCCAGGGGTTTTAATAACTTTTTGCTCAAGTTTTCCCTTTTAGACAACCCCAAAAACTTGTAATCAAACCCTTTAATCAAAGGGTTGGATGAAAAGGTTTATTTCCCGGGGAATGAAATTTTGCTTCAATTTTCCATTTGGACGATCCAAAAACTTGTAATCAAGCCTTTAATCCCAAGGGCTTTGGTGAAAGGTTGTATTCCAGGGTTTGGGTAGAAGCTTTTTTCTTCAAGTTTTTCCCTTTAGAAACCAAGAAATTGTAATCAACCCCTTAAATTAAAAGGGCTTTGGGTGAAAGGTTTTTCCCGGGGTTTATAGAAACTTTTTGCTTCAAGTTTTCCATTTACGATCCCAAAACTTGTAAACAAGCCTTAACGGACTGTAAAGGCTTTCCCCGGGTTGAATAGAAGTTTTTGCCAAGTTTTCCTTTACATCAAAAATTGACGCCCCCCGAACCCGGAACTGAAAAGGTTGTACCAGGGGGATAGAAATTTTTCTTTAAGTTTCCATTTTTAACAATCCCAAGACTTTAATTAAACCCCAAAAGGGACTTATAAAATTCTATTCCAGGGGGGAATAAACTTTTTTCTTCAAGGTTTTTATTTTGGCGACCAAAATTGTAAATTTTAAACCTTTTAATCCAAAGGTTGGGGAAAAGGGTTTATTAGGGTTAAAAGTTTTCTTAATTTTCCATTAGCGTCCAAGGTTTTAAAACCCCGAACAAAGGCTGGATGAAAGGGTGACCAGGGTTTTAATAGGTTTTGTTCAAGTTTTCCATATCTCAAGAACTTGAATCAACCTTTACTACTGTAAAAACCAAAACAAGTTATTGTGTCTGAACCACAAAAACGTCCCATGAGTCCTTACCCTCAGGAAGGGTGAGGGGTGCCCGAACGATAACCGCAAAAGGGTCAAGTCAACCACGGCCCCTAAGGGTTTCTTACCTCTTATCCCGGGAATTGCTTAAATTACCTCAATTTTTTTTTTTTTTTTTTTTTCCCTTTTTTTTTTTTTTTTTTATGGCCAAATTTTTCTAAAATGCCCCCAATTTTTAATTCCCATTTTAATTTTAAAAAGTTAAAAAAATTTCCCAATACTTCCCTTTACGCCCAAATTTTTAATTTAACCCAAAACATGGGGAACCTTTAAATTTTCCCCAAGTTTGTATTGTTATACCCCAAAAAATAAAAAAGTTTTAGTTGAAATTTGGGGGTTTATTTTAAAATCTTAGTTTTGTTTTTTATTTTTTCGTTTGTAAAAAAAATGGGGCCCAAAAAAAGGCCAAAGGGTTTCACTAATTCGGGGTGGGGGGGATTGAGAAAATTTTCGGTAAATTAAAGGAAACAATTTTTGGTTCCTTGTAAGTTTGAATTAATCTAAAATAGGGGTTAACAGGAAAGGAAAAATTAAAAAATCTTTTTTTTGTAAGAACCGGTTAAAACCCAGTTAAGGAAAATTTAAGGTGATTAAGGGAAAAAATTTGGAACCGGCCATAGGGGGTTTTAAAAATGGATTCGTAATTATTTGGAAAAAAGACGGTTTTAAAGAGGGGGGTTTAATTTTTTCTTCTTTAAAATTAAAAGGCATCTTAACCCGTTATTCCTTCCCGAAAAATATTCCCCCCCTTAAGGGAGGTAAAAAATTTTTGATGGGGAAACTGTTTTTTTCCAAAAACGAAAATAGAGTTTTTTTTTAATTTTCTATAATTTATTTTCAAAAAAGAGAATTTAAAAGGCCCCAAAAATTTAAAAAAAAGCGGTAACTAAGTTTTTTAAAATTTATTTTACTCCCTTTTCGGTTTTGGGAATTTTTTCGGATTCAAAATTAGAAAATTTTCGATTCAAAAAATTTTGAAAAAAATAATCAAAAATATTTAAAAAAAAATAATTTAAAGGGGGGTTTTTTATACTTTTTAATCGGGTGTTTTGTTTGTTTTGCCAAAGTTTTATTTTTTTTTTTTTTTTTCGGCCTTTTTTTTTATTTTCAAAACCTTTTAGGTTTTCCCAAAAAAAGGGTAAAAATTTGAAAAAAACAATTTGATTATTTATCCAAATTTTTTTAAAAAATTTTTGCCCTATCAAACAGGGGGGAAAAAAAACTTTTCAAAAGGAAGCAAAAAAAGGGAAATGCCAATTTTGACAAAAAAAAAAAAAAAAAAAAAAAAAAAAAAAAAAAAAAAAAAAAAAAAAAAAAAAAAAAAAAAAAAAAAAAAAAAAAAAAAAAAAAAAAAAAAAAGGGGGGGGGGGGGGGGGGGGGGGGGGGGGGGGGGGGGGGGGGGGGGGGGGGGGGGGGGGGGGGGGGGGGGGGGAAAGGGCCCCCCTTTTTTTTTTGGGGGGAAAAAAAAAACAAAAGGGTTTTTAAAACTTTTTTTTTTTTTGGGGGGGAAAAAAAAAAAAAAAAATTTTTGGGCAACCCCTTTTTCGGGAAAAAAAAACCTACCCCGGGGGGCCCAAAAAAAGAAAATATCAAAAAGTTTTTTTTAAAATTTTTGGGGGGTTTTTTGAAATTTTTTTAAAAAGTTTTTTTTTTTTTTTTTTTTTTTTTTTTGGGGGGGGAAAAAAAAAAAAAAAAAAAAACCCCCCCCCCCGGGGGGGGTTCCCCGGGTTTAAAAAAAAAAAAAATTTATTATTTTAAAAATTTTAAAAAATTTTAAAATAATTGTTGAAAACCCCTTTTTTAATTTTAACATCAAATTAAATTTTTGGGCAATAAAATTAAAAATTTAAAACTAGGAAAGGAAATTTTTTTTTTTCTTACGAGTTTTTTCCAAAGGGCTACCTTTTTGCACGGGCATAAAAATTTCGAAAAGGGAAAAAACCGTAGTGTTTCCGCGTTGAGGGTGAGCAAAAAGGGAAATGGAATTGAATTTTTTTCAACGTTTTATTACCAGTTAAACAAAAAATTTAAAAAATGAAAATAAGGCATTAATGATTTATTTTTGGGACAAAAATTTGCACGAAAAAATTCTAATATCGGTAATGTATGATAAAATTTTTTTTCTAACTCAGCTTCAAAAAGTATATAAAGTTTTTGGGTTTTCGCTTTCATTTTTAAAAATCATCAATTTTTCCTTTTGGGGTGGTTCATTTCGTACTATTTCTAAGGATTTTTAATTTTAAAATTCATTTTATGGGAAATTTTAGATACAATAAACTGATGCAGCGTTACAATATACACCTTGAATCCAAACCATTAGGCAAAAACCCCCTTTTAATTCAAATCTTTCTCAAATTTTCTTTATAAAAAAGGAGGCCGTTTCCCCCCCCCCTGGATTCAAAACTGACCAGAACACGGGTTCCCACGGGATCGAGCGAGCTAAAAACGGGAGGAATGCCGAATTTCCCTGACAGCTGGGCTGGATACAGGGACTTTCGGGGAAAACAGGCACCTTCGACAACTAGGGGCCCAGAAATCAGTCTTATGGTGTTATTTTTGAACGTAAAAAAACCTTTCTAAAAAAAAGAAACCAAATTTGTCAATACTTTTCAAGATTTAAGTATAAAACCACTCAAATCGCAGATTGCAGGCTATAGTTAAAAAACACATTTATTACCGTATGCGCCGGGCAAGTGAAATTATGGATGTGGTAAATATTTTTACTCATACCCCTGGAAGGTATGGAATATCTGTTTTTTCCTTTTTTTCAGAGTTTATATAATACTCTCCCTTAAAAATTTTAAAACTTGGAAACCGTTTTTCCTAATCGATCGCATGGACTCTTAAGGGGGTTCGTGCAAGGTGTTAAGAAAAGAAAATTCACTCCCAAAACTTTAATCTTTTAATTTAATTGACATTCTTTTTCAGGATTCAACTTCAAAGATGATATTTTAATAAAAAGTATGTGAGGGGAATCTTTTGACAAAAAAACTCAAAAAAAAAAATAAAAAAAAAAATGCTTTAATTAAAAGGGGCTAAAATTCTTGGGAGTGAACTTTTCATTCAATTAGACTGGTTTTTAAACATAGAAAAGAATAATAAAGATAAATTTCTCGATTTATGTAACCATCGTGTACGCACCCCCTTAAAAGGATCTATTGCCATTTTGAGAAACCATTTAAAATTAAAATCATGGCATAATTATTCGTCATTTTTGTATTGTTTTTATTTTCATATCACTGTTCATACTGATACTTTTTCACATGACTGTTTATTGTTATTTTCCACCATCATTTTTGTACTAATCATTCACGTGCGATTTATTACTATTTTGTGTTTTTTCTACTTCATTGATTTGTTATCGAACGGAACGGTATACCAGGGACAAAAGTTTAAACTAATCGATAAGTTGTACCTACTTGTACCCACCCGGGGTACCGGTACAACCCGAGTAACCCGGGACTGGGAGTGGATAAAAAGGACCGACAGAAATTTTTATAGGGACTCGGCAAAGGGGTTGTTTGCCATCAAAGGGGGTTTGTAGGGAAGTTGGTTGTTAATGTAAAAATAAGGTGCTAAAAGGGCGATTGGCGAAATCTAGCGTTACCCCCCAATTTTTTCCGAGGCGGCGCTTAGAAAATCGTCAATGTTTGCAACGCTTTACTGGTGTTGTGCTTGAAGTGCCAATTTTTGGGGGATTGCTCATAGGAAACTTGGCGAAAAATTGTATACTTTAGGCCCTTTTCTCCCCGCCCTTCAATGTGCGGAGGAATTTAAACGACACCGGCGAGCCGTTCGGAGGATTTTCCCTAAATGTGACCGATTTTTTTAAATATAAATTTTCGAATGGGGGACGCATTTTTCCTTCCATTGCTTTCCGCATATGTTCGGAGGAAAAAGACATGCATCGTTTAATGTAAAAAACGCTATAAATGTTGCCCCGTTTCAAAAAAACCCCGTCAATTCAAAACAAATTTTGAAATTGAATTCGTAAAACAAAAAAAAATGGGTTTTAAAAAAAATGTAAAAAATTCAAAGAAAAAATATAAGATTTAAATTGAAGACATTTAATTAAAATTAAACCCCTTTCAAAAAATTTCTTTTTCAAAAATTGAAAATGTCCGGGGGACTTGATATTGCAAAAATTTTTAAAACGGGGGGAAAAAAAAAAACGCAATAACATACCTACTTTTTAAATTGGAATTTTTAGCGAGGATTAAAATTTGGACACCCCAAAAAAACTTGCAAAAAAAATTGGTTATTTTATTTAAAAAATTGGCCCCCAGAAAAAATTTATAGGTTTGGGGAATTAGGAGAAATGGCTCTTTTTGTCCCAAAAATTTGCCCCAAAAAATTTCTTTTTTGTATGGGGTACAAATTTCAGACAAAACGAGCATTTCAAAAAATTTGAAAAATTCGTTTTTTCAATGTGGGGGGGGGGGGGGGGGGGGTTTTAAAAATGGCCCCCCCAAGTCGTTTTTAATACCCGGAAACGGTACACACAAAACAAAAATTTTGCGGCACATTTCGGCACAAAGAGCACATTTTTTTCTTTCCATACCCCTAAGTTTTTTTGTAAAAGGGGGGCCAATTAATGTCCCTAAAAAAATTTGTTTTCTTTTTTTTTTTTTCATGTTTTTTTCGTCGGTTCCCCCGGGTCAAACGCACACTACAACTTCAACTTTTTTTCAATATGGTTCCTCATCTAACTTAGATCTATTTTTTTGGGGGGGTTTTTTGGTTTATTTTTTTTTTTTAGTTTTAAAAATTTTTAAAATACCCCTTAGAAAAATAAAAAAAAAAATTCCCTTTTAAAAAAAAAATTTGGGTTAATTTTTTAAAAAAAAATTTTTAAATTTTTAAAAAAACAAAAATTGATTGGGGACCATTTTGGATAAAAAATAAATTTGGCTAAAAAATTTTTTTAAAAAAAAAAACTTTTAAACCCCCCAAATAGGGAAACCCCCCAAGGCGTTTTCCAGTTTTTCTAAACCCAAAATTAAAAAAACGGATTGGGGGGGCCCGGGGGGACGTTGCCGGCCCGGGGGGGTCCTCCCGGAAAACGAGAGGAGGGGCCCATAAAAACTAGTTTCCCCTTTCAGGGCAATAAACTTCCCGCTTTCCCCAAAACCTTTTTTTGGGGGAAGGGAATTTGGGGGAAAAATGAAAACCCCCTAAATCTTTATTTGTTTGGGAAGATAAACCCCTAAAGGGGGCCCCTTCCCCTTTTTTTGGGGCCCCTTTCTTCCCCCACATCCTAACCCCCCTTTTTCCCCATTGTATTAAAAGGGGAACTATAGCTGGCCCCCTAAGGGGGCCCCCAACCCAAACCCCCCTTTTACCCCGGGGGATGCGCCCCGAATATAAACCCTTAAGAAAATTTCCTTAGGGGGAACCCAAGGCCCGCCCGGGGGCTGACCCCCAGGGCCCTTTTTTTCCCACGGGGCAAACCCAAAAAGGCCCAAGGCGCCCCCCCTTTTTTTAAAAACCCCCGGGAAAACCCAAGTTAAAATGGGGGCTTTTTAAAAACCCCCACAGCCTCTTGGTAAACCCCGGGGGGGGGGCAATTTGGGAAAAATTGCATCCCCTTTAAAAATTTTTTTTTTATTAGGGGAAACCAATAAATGGGCAAGGTGAAAAAATTAAAGCCCCCTTTTATTTGCCCCGGGGGGCCCCCCCCGGGTAGTTTCCCCCCCCCCCCTTTTTTCCCCAGGGGGCAACCGGGGGGGCCCCTTAAATTTTTGGGGCCCCTGAACCCTTTTACCCCACGGGCCCCTTGCGGCCCGCCCCCAGGTAGGGGAGCCTTTGCCTTACCCCGAAAACGGGGGGGGCCCTGACAACCCATTTACCTTTGGGGGGCAAAAAGGGTTTGGGGGGGGGGGGGTAACGTAAAGGGCCGGGGAAAAAACCCCCGGGGTTTTTCTACGGTAAAGGTTTGGGTTTTCCTACCCACAAAAAAACCCACGGCTAAGGGGGCACAATAAAATTTTACAATTATTTGGGGGGGGTTTTTAAGGGAAAAATTTGGGGGCCAATAGGCAACAGGGCGAAAAGGAAGCTGTCCGGTAGGGACCCCTCTACGACTATTTTTACTCTCACGGGCCCCCTATAGCTGGCCCCCCCTACGGCGCTAACCCATACGCCTACTTGTACTCTCAGCGGGGCAACGCTATAGCTGGCCGCGCTACAGGTCGACTAGACCCATCTACAGACCTACTTTTACTCTCAGCGGGGCAACGCCATAGCTGGCCGCGCAAGCGTACTAGTCAAGAATAACGATAGCAAAGAGATGCACTCGAAAACCTTCATATGCGCACGCATTAATATCTTGACTGATTTACAGCCTGGTGCACATTGACTACATATATCCCAACAACTATAAACACCACGGACTCAAGGTCAATTGCAATCAATCAATAATACTCTCACAATTAGATGTGTGTGGTTGAATATTGGGAAATAATTTCATGATAGAGCAAGCAACAATTGAATCAAAATGTGTCTAACTTGATGGCTTTCATTGTTAAATTCCCGGTTTACGAATGAGAGTAGAAACAAATTACAAAGGAACATCTTTCAGTTCAACTTTGCTTATCAATATTTGTAATCCTGATTTGCCTTTAATTCTACAGTCTTCTCATTTTCCTTGGCCAAAATATGTAATGTAACTAGATTTTGTCAATATTATAATATGCAAAGCTCCTCCATCTAGCGGTGGTCACTGGAACTCTTAGAATGTCTTCCACTTGCCAACACTGGTAGGAAGTGCAGCCTAGCTATGAATGTTGTCAGCCGGAATATACCCGTTTGGAAGAGGAATATTCTCAGCTGGATGGGGGCGTGTAACCCCACGATGACGGCTGGATGGGGGCTGGGACCAGGGACGTGCTGGCAAGTAATAGGCCCACCGGCCAGCACTGAAATCAAGGGCCCACTTCATGGCGACCATTTAATTACTAATTACTTATATAAAACCAAATCCAGGACAAGGAAAACAGAAGATTTTTTTCTTTATCAATGATTGATAGTTTTTATCGAAGCATTTCAATTTTTAAACCATAGCAGCGGCGTAGCTAGGTTATCAAGTCAGGGGGGGGGGGCAAGAATTTTGAAAGGGCGTCATGCATATTTTCGAATTTTACGAAATTATACACTTTTCAAATATGGTTCAACGTGTTTCAGATAAGATCAGGATGCAAGAAATGTGTTTTCTTATAGAACTAAAGTTGCCCAACTGATATTTGCCCATCGCAGTTATTGTAACTGGACTCACCCTAGTATGTTGGGGTGTGACAGCTGGATGGGGCGTGTGACCCCACCAGGAGCATGGCTGGATGGGGGCTGGACTCACCCTAGTATGTTGGGGTGAGACAGCTGGATGGGGCGTGTGACCCCACCAGGAGCACGGCTGGATGGGGGCTGGACTCACCCTAGTATGTTGGGGTGTGACAGCTGGATGGGGCGTGTGACCCCACCAGGAGCATGGCTGGATGGGGGCTGGACTCACCCTAGTATGT
Source organism: Brachyptera putata (assembly GCA_907164805.1). Lineage (NCBI taxonomy): Eukaryota > Metazoa > Arthropoda > Insecta > Plecoptera > Taeniopterygidae > Brachyptera > Brachyptera putata. The sequence continues at coordinate 14,875,441 of OU015474.1, forward strand.
TGGGGTGAGACAGCTGGATGGGGCGTGTGACCCCACCAGGAGCATGGCTGGATGGGGGCTGGACTCACCCTAGTATGTTGGGGTGAGACAGCTGGATGGGGCGTGTGACCCCACCAGGAGCATGGCTGGATGGGGGCTGGACTCACCCTAGTATGTTGGGGTGAGACAGCTGGATGGGGCGTGTGACCCCACCAGGAGCATGGCTGGATGGGGGCTGGACTCACCCTAGTATGTTGGGGTGAGACAGCTGGATGGGGCGTGTGACCCCACCAGGAGCACGGCTGGATGGGGGCTGGACTCACCCTAGTATGTTGGGGTGTGACAGCTGGATGGGGCGTGTGACCCCACCAGGAGCATGGCTGGATGGGGGCTGGACTCACGCTAGTATGTTGGGGTGTGACAGCTGGATGGGGCGTGTGACCCCACCAGGAGCACGGCTGGATGGGGGCTGGACTCACCCTAGTATGTTGGGGTGAGACAGCTGGATGGGGCGTGTGACCCCACCAGGAGCATGGCTGGATGGGGGGCTGGACTCACCCTAGTATGTTGGGGTGTGACAGCTGGAGGGGGCGTGTGACCCCACCAGGAGCACGGCTGGATGGGGGCTGGACTCACCCTAGTATGTTGGGGTGTGACAGCTGGAGGGGGCGTGTGACCCCACCAGGAGCATGGCTGGATGGGGGCTGGACTCACGCTAGTATGTTGGGGTGTGACAGCTGGATGGGGCGTGTGACCCACCAGGAGCACGGCTGGATGGGGGCTGGACTCACCCTAGTATGTTGGGGTGAGACAGCTGGATGGGGCGTGTGACCCCACCAGGAGCATGGCTGGATGGGGGCTGGACTCACCCTAGTATGTTGGGGTGTGACAGCTGGATGGGGCGTGTGACCCCACCAGGAGCATGGCTGGATGGGGGCTGGACTCACCCTAGTATGTTGGGGTGAGACAGCTGGATGGGGCGTGTGACCCCACCAGGAGCATGGCTGGATGGGGACTGGACTCACCCCAGTATGTTGGGGTGTGACAGCTGGATGGGGCGTGTGACCCCACCAGGAGCACGGCTGGATGGGGGCTGGACTCACCCTAGTATGTTGGGGTGAGACAGCTGGATGGGGCGTGTGACCCCACCAGGAGCATGGCTGGATGGGGGCTGGACTCACCCCAGTATGTTGGGGTGTGACAGCTGGATGGGGCGTGTGACCCCACAAGGAGCACGGCTGCATGGGGACTGGACTCACCCTAGTATGTTGGGGTGTGACAGCTGGTTCATGAGCTGGACCTCCTTGAGCATGTTGGGCCTGTTGGACCTCAGCAGGTTCATCTTGAGCACCATCACCTGGCACGTGGTCCGGTGCGTCACCTGCAACAACAACAACAACAACACTTTTATAACTAGGAAAACGCCATACATGCGTTGTTAGACGAGCGGATAGTAATAGTATGGGTAAAAACTGCTTCGAGTAGTACCAATTCAGCACATTTCAAGTTTTTTCTTCAAAATGGCTGACCCATCAAGCTGAAAATTTTTAGAAATGTGTATCAAAATGTAATTCAACTTCACGCAAAAATTTTTTTTGGAAAATAAAAATATTTTCTTTTTTTTTCGCCATGTTATTTTAATGGGTATTAGTTTTGAAATTTCCAAAATTCATTAAAAAAAAAAGTTGAAACCCGATAATGCCACAAAACTATACAGAACTAAGTTAGATGAGGAACCATATTGAAAAAAGTTTGAAGTTGATAGCCGTAGCCGTTCGACCTGTGGAGAACCGACAAGAAAAATATAAAAAAAACATAAAAACGAACACCAATTGTTTTCAGTATGTCGAATTGAATCCTCGCTAAAGCTCGTCTAAAAATCGTGATCAACTAATTATCGATAAAATCCAGTTTGTGAGTTGCGATGTCCTTTAAAGCTTTCCAACGCGTCATAGCTGTAATATATTCCGAGCCTTGTTGACATCCAAGCCGAGCTCATGACGTCACAGTCGACTTCCTCATGCCCGAGCATCTCAAGGCCGTCTGCTCGAGCGCCCGTCCCCCCTATGGGGCAACAGCGCCGAGCGCGGGTGTCGAGCCCTCAGCTGGGGCGGGACGTGCGATCGCCCAAGGTGGGGACTGGCAAGTAGAAAGCAGGCGATACTTGTACTTACTTTTATTAGATTGTTGGATTAAATTGATATCTATTCGATTGAAAATAACGGATTATTTTAATGAACATTAAAAGCTTGATGTACAATCATTGTTCCCCAGTTAAGGGGGTGCTACACAAATCAAGACATTTATCGCAACTATTTGATTCCATTTTCAGAAACCAGTGTAATTGGATGAAAAGTTTACATCTCCAAGATAATTTCATACTCTTTAATGACATTTTATTTTTGTGACATCAATCAGTTTTGAGATAATACGTCAATGAATTTCATCACATTCTTAGTATTTATTGACGTATTATCTTAAAACTGGTTGAAAACACTGAAATAGAATATCATTAGACGAGCTTTAGCGAGGATTCAATTTGATTTTCATTTTCATTTTTTTTGTCGGTTCTCCACAGGTCAAACGGCTACAGCTATCAACTTCAAACTTCTGTTCAATATGGTTCCTCATCTAACTTAGATCTGTATAGTTTTGTGGCATTATCGGCGTTTAGAAATTTCAAAATTACCCATTAGAATGAAACAGCGGAAAAAAAAGAAAATATTTTTATTTTCCAAAAAAATGAAATTTTGCATGAAGTTGAATTACATTTTGATACACATTACTGGGAAATTTCATCTTGATCGGGTCAGCCATTTTGAAGAAAAAAACATAAAATGTGCTAAATTGGTACCACTCGAAGCAGTTTTCACCCATACTATTACTATTCGCTCGTCTAACAACGCATATATGGCGTTCTCCTAGTAATTATAGAACGACATCATCAATCATTTATTCTGCACAAACTAGTTGTAGATTATTCTGTCAGATTGAATTACTTGAACATGCAGGGCCACGATAGAGTAGGCCCGAGACAAATTAGTACACTAATAATGACTAAAAGTGAGAGATTATGAAAACTGCAATTATAAAAAAATTACTAGAACTTTCATCAATTAAATGTTATTATTTCCGACAAACTTTCGTTGTCCATATCATTATATGATTACAACGCGCACAATTCAAGTGTCGACAGAAACCTGAAGTGATTTCAGGTGATTTCAAGTTTTCAGGGATTTCAAGAGATTTCAGGTATTTCAAGAGATTTCAGGTATTTCAAGAGATTTCAAGTTTTCAGGGATTTCAAGAGATTTCAGGTATTTCAAGTGATTTCAAGTTTTCAGGGATTTCAAGAGATTTCAGGGATTTCAAGAGATTTCAGGTGATTTCAAGTTTTCAGGGATTTCAAGAGATTTCAGGTATTTCAAGTGATTTCAGGTGATTTCAAGTTTTCAGGGATTTCAAGGGATTCCAGGGATTTTATGTGATTTCAAGAGACCTCAGGGATTTCAAGACACTTCAGGGATTTCAGGCGATTTCATGGCAAATGTGGTGATTTTAACTCTTGTTTTTAGTCCCATTCGAGATCCGACTGGGACGAGAAATGATCGCGATCCTCGCTTGTTAGTCAGTCGCTCCAGTTGTTTGCTGTTTGTCCGCCTAGCTCCGTGCGAGGCCGCGACCTTCACCGACCGGCCGTCCCGCCACGTACAGCGCGGCTGTTCCGGACGGTCAGCTGATTGGCGTAATGGACCGCGGTGAAAACCATCCCCGAACCCGGAAGGCTAGATTTGTTCTGGCGGTCTGGCCGATAGCCAATCACGATCGACTCTACACGGTTCACGCATGCGCTGTACACGGTATACGCATGCGCTCTACACGGTATACGCTCTACTAGTGACCTTCATATCCACATTCCTTGCCATGTCTTGTAGTAATATCTTCCGACTCTGATTCATGAGACTCGGTCAACCGAATGACTACGTCACCACTACGTCACGAAGTCCTACGTCACGATACGATCTGTACAGAGCTGTTCGTCCTGCCACATAGGCCACGCCCACTTCCTCCCAATCACCTAACAAGCCTTCCTCTCATGTACCGTTGACCGCCGCCAATAGGTCTTGTCGAGGATGTTGTCGCCACACGCGTCATCAGCCACGTGACCGCGCAACAGGTGGCACGGGCGCTCAGAGCGAGATGACAGCACTGGGCAGTCAGGCGGGGGAAGCGGCTGATCAAGCACTACTACAGACGGTACCACAGGGCAAGGGGTGTGGGGAGGGTGGAGACAAAGGAGTGGGGATGAATCTTCATATATTGTTGGGTGAACTGTCTTTGCACCTCTTGAGGCTATGGTATTATGAATTAAATATCAGATAATATCTGTAGATAGAATATCACAGCTCGTTTGTTTGTGAAGATTGGTGTTATTGTTCAACATCAGATCTCTCAGCAATCATTGAAAACCTCGAGATAGTTCGTCTTGCCACTCAACAAATGTCTCGGTCACACACAGCCAACCTGACACATGATGTACACACAGTTGTAACAGACGTGCGTCCCGCGCCAAGTGGCTTCCGGTTGGCAGCCCTGGCGGCATCTTACTCCATCGCGCCCACGCCAGTACACTTATAGCAGGTATCATGCGCGTGTTCTAGCTGTAGTCCACAAGGTCATAACGACACCAACTGCAAGCGGCGGCCCACAACAACTAGACCAAGAGCCAGGTTTTCAAAGTCCCGTTAGAGTGGTCGTCAGAAGTTAACCTGCCGTCAGCGATAACGCGCACCTGACCGACGGTTATCTACTCACAGAGATAAACCCTGGATTGGGTCTTCGTTTAAGTGCCCGTTACTGCACTGCCATCGTCGTCCTGTTCACTGCCTTCTAGCATACAATTTTGCTTACACATTTAAGCACAACCAATCAGAATCTTCGTTGTTCTGGTTAGGTTCTCGTTAGCCAACGAACAGATAACCGGGAGTTGAAAAACGATCCTGTCGTTGCAGGTCGGGGTTAGACATAACCGTCGGTCAGCTAACGCAGACCTGACGAGGACTATTGAAAAACCGGCTCTAAAGACATATTTCCACGGTTCAAGTCCGTGGATTCAAGGGTTCTTTGACAGCAACTATAGGTTTGTTCGATTTGCCTGCACCAGGGGCAGTTGGTGTGGGCTCATTGCACTATGGAGATGACGTCATGCCAGTTTGGTGTAGCACAGAGCTGCTATATTACACCACAAATCGAACACGTCCGAATTCGTTAAGCGGCATTTGAGTTGATTTTACTTTTTACTGTTGACATGATCGTAGATTTGCTATATTATTATGAACATGGGCTACAAATAACTCACCGTCAGAAGAAGAAGCATATAGTGCCCGTCCTGGACAACTGGATTGTTGTTGGTAATTAATATTTTCATAACCCTCCATGTTGCATTCATAAAGATGCGCCCAAACAACCTGCACTACACCAACACACCACCTCCAGAGCTGGTGCGCTAAAGCTGCCCCGAGTTAATCGAACGCGCACGGTGCTGCACTAGGGCCGGCAAAGTAGTCTGCAGACTGCACCAGACAAATCGAGCATGCTGGTGCAGTGGTGTAGCTTGGTGCAGCCAAATCGAACGCGCACGGTGCTGCACTAGAGTCGGCAAAGTAGTCTGCACCAAACAAATCGAACAAAGCTTAGGATGGAACATTGAACGCCTGTCCACACGGTCCAATCTATTGAAGGCCATACACGGCACATTAATCCCAATAGTTGAACATGCTGATCGAGTATCTAGATGACTTGTAACAGCTGACTGGCAATCAGATATGGCGGGAGACCGAGCGGTCGCCGTCAAGTGCGCATGCGCGCCAGACTTGTGTGACGTCAAAGCCTCTGATTGGTTGGTTTCATCAAAGGTAGGACGAGAAATAGGAGATTCCTAAACGAAATGACTCGGATGAAAGAATGTGTCCAAGGGTTGGATGACAGCTTTTTGCTCCAAGTTTCCCATTCAGACGGTCCAAGAAATTATATCCAACCTTGAATGACAGAAGTTGGATGAAAACTTGGAGCGTGTAGATAGGGCTTGATTTACAGTTGGCCCACGAGCTATCAAGTTCTTCCTTAACTCTGTATTGTACGATCACCGCGCGCTCTAATGAACGTGTTGTAGCTGCTATCGGCAAGGTCATCAAGACAGTATCTGCGAGCAGCCAGCCATTATCTCAGACACCGTACAGGACGAGCACAGAGATAAGTACGATGATAAGCTGCCTCTACTCTGTATTGTACGATCACCGCGCTCTAATGAACGTGTTGTAGCTGCTATCGACAAGGTCATCAAGACAGTATCTGCAAGCAGCGAGCCATTATCTCAGACACCGTACAGGACGAGCACAGAGATAAGGACGATGATAAGCTGCCTCTACTCTGTATTGTACGATCACCGCGCACTCTAATGAACGTGTTGTAGCTGCTATCGGCAAGGTCATCCAGACAGTATCTGCAAGCAGCCAGCCATTATCTCAGACACCGTACAGGACGAGCACAGAGATAAGGACGATGATAAGCTGCCTCTACTCTGTATTGTACGATCACCGCGCTCTAATGAACGTGTTGTAGCTGCTATCGGCAAGGTCATCAAGACAGTATCTGCAAGCAGCCAGCCATTATCTCAGACACCGTACAGGACGAGCACAGAGATAAGGACGATGATAAGCTGCCTCTACTCTGTATTGTACGATCACCGCGCTCTAATGAACGTGTTGTAGCTGCTATCGACAAGGTCATCAAGACAGTATCTGCAAGCAGCCAGCCATTATCTCAGACACCGTACAGGACGAGCACAGAGATAAGGACGATGATAAGCTGCCTCTACTCTGTATTGTACGATCACCGCGCTCTAATGAACGTGTTGTAGCTGCTATCGGCAAGGTCATCAAGACAGTATCTGCAAGCAGCGAGCCATTATCTCAGACACCGTACAGGACGAGCACAGAGATAAGTACGATGATAAGCTGCCTCTACTCTGTATTGTACGATCACCGCGCACTCTAATGAACGTGTTGTAGCTGCTATCGGCAAGGTCATCAAGACAGTATCTGCAAGCAGCCAGCCATTATCTCAGACACCGTACAGGACGAGCACAGAGATAAGGACGATGATAAGCTGCCTCTACTCTGTTTTGTACGATCACCGCGCGCTCTAATGAACGTGTTGTAGCTGCTATCGGCAAGGTCATCAAGACAGTATCTGCAAGCAGCGAGCCATTATCTCAGACACCGTACAGGACGAGCACAGAGGTAAGTACGATGATAAGCTGCCTCTACTCTGTATTGTACGATCACCGCGCACTCTAATGAACGTGTTGTAGCTGCTATCGGCAAGGTCGTCAAGACAGTATCTGCAAGCAGCCAGCCATTATCTCAGACACCGTACAGGACGAGCACAGAGGTAAGTACGATGATAAGCTGCCTCTACTCTGTATTGTACGATCACCGCGCACTCTAATGAACGTGTTGTAGCTGCTATCGGCAAGGTCATCAAGACAGTATCTGCAAGCAGCGAGCCATTATCTCAGACACCGTACAGGACGAGCACAGAGGTAAGTACGATGATAAGCTGCCTCAACTCTGTATTGTACGATCACCGCGCACTCTAATGAACGTGTTGTAGCTGCTATCGACAAGGTCATCAAGACAGTATCTGCAAGCAGCGAGCCATTATCTCAGACACCGTACAGGACGAGCACAGAGATAAGTACGATGATAAGCTGCCTCTACTCTGTATTGTACGATCACCGCGCTCTAATGAACGTGTTGTAGCTGCTATCGACAAGGTCATCAAGACAGTATCTGCAAGCAGCGAGCCATTATCTCAGACACCGTACAGGACGAGCACAGAGGTAAGTACGATGATAAGCTGCCTCTACTCTGTATTGTACGATCACCGCGCACTCTAATGAACGTGTTGTAGCTGCTATCGACAAGGTCATCAAGACAGTATCTGCAAGCAGCCAGCCATTATCTCAGACACCGTACAGGACGAGCACAGAGATAAGGACGATGATAAGCTGCCTCTACTCTGTATTGTACGATCACCGCGCGCTCTAATGAACGTGTTGTAGCTGCTATCGGCAAGGTCATCAAGACAGTATCTGCGAGCAGCCAGCCATTATCTCAGACACCGTACAGGACGAGCACAGAGGTAAGTACGATGATAAGCTGCCTCTACTCTGTATTGTACGATCACCGCGCGCTCTAATGAACGTGTTGTAGCTGCTATCGGCAAGGTCATCAAGACAGTATCTGCAAGCAGCCAGCCATTATCTCAGACACCGTACAGGACGAGCACAGAGGTAAGTACGATGATAAGCTGCCTCCACTCTGTATTGTACGATCACCGCGCGCTCTAATGAACGTGTTGTAGCTGCTATCGGCAAGGTCATCCAGACAGTATGTGCAAGCAGCGAGCCATTATCTCAGACACCGTACAGGACGAGCACAGAGATAAGTACGATGATAAGCTGCCTCTACTCTGTATTGTACGATCACCGCGCTCTAATGAACGTGTTGTAGCTGGTATCGGCAAGGTCATCAAGACAGTATCTGCAAGCAGCCAGCCATTATCTCAGACACCGTACAGGACGAGCACAGAGATAAGGACGATGATAAGCTGCCTCTACTCTGTATTGTACGATCACCACGCACTCTAATGAACGTGTTGTAGCTGCTACCGGCAAGGTCGTCAAGACAGTATCTGCAAGCAGCCAGCCATTATCTCAGACACCGTACAGGACGAGCACAGAGATAAGGACGATGATAAGCTGCCTCTACTCTGTATTGTACGATCACCGCGCTCTAATGAACGTGTTGTAGCTGCTATCGGCAAGGTCATCAAGACAGTATCTGCAAGCAGCGAGCCATTATCTCAGACACCGTACAGGACGAGCACAGAGATAAGCTGCCACAACACACAGATATGCGCAGACAGTGACACTGACAGTAGAGCACATCAGGGAATAGATTTGATTATTCTTGAACGCATTAGTTCAGTATTCAGGGTGTCAAGTCGGTGACGCACAACCTGTTGCACTTGTTCGCGGGCCGCACAGGTTACAGGTGCCCTGGGAGGCTACAAGTGTCTACAACCACGTGTAACGAAGCACTAGCGAATGACATTTGTCAAAATTTGATTTCGCACATGTGCGTGGTCAACTTCACGGGGGTCAATAATGCATCATATCGGGAACCGAACCCGGGTCTCCTGAGTGACGCATCACCGTAATAGCCACTCGACACGAGAGTTTTATTTCATTTTCTTTATTTTATTCTTTGTCATTTTTTCTCTTTTAATTTAATTATCATTTTTTTTTCAATTTTATTTTCATTTTCATTTTATTATTTATTAATTTTTATTTTTGTTTTTTTTTTTTTTTTTTTGGAATTTTTTCTTGTTTATTTCTATTTTTTTATTTTTTATTTCCATTCTGTAATTTTTTTTTTTTTTATCTATTCATTTTATTTGCGATTTTTTCTTCTTTTTTTTATGGTGGCTAAGTCAATTATCGCTAGCGGTAGTAACTGAAGTCACCGTTGGGCGTGGGTTCGAGTCCCGCATAAGGCATGGGTTTTTGTAAACGTTCTTTCACCTATCATCGTTTCATTATCACCTGCTCATTCGTACCCCCGTATAACCTAGCTGTTGGTGGGGCAGAGTAAGGCCTATTACCTGCAGGTGGTATACCGACAGACTGTATACACTGTACAGCAAGCTTTCCCCACAAATCACACGGCTGTCTCTCTCTCTCTCTCTCTCTCTCTCTCTCTCTCCCCCCTCTCTCCCTCCCTCCCTCTCATCAGCCGCTCGCCCGTGACGGAATGTTGGAACGGTAATCATGACTCTGGTCTGATTAAATCGAGTGACTACACCACATGCTGTCTGTAATGACAGTTGAAGTGAAACCTCAGTGGGATGAGCGTAGACGAAGACTTCTCGTTCGAAGCACGACTCTCTGTGACTGGTGTATTGAAACAAGAAGGAAAAGCACTGAAGTATGTACAGGGTATTCGGCACATGTAGCGCAGTGGTTAATGGGCTCGCTTCGTGTGATCCGGGAGGCGAGGGGTTCGATCCCCGCCGCCGACCATCTTAACAGGGGTATTACATGGTTTCCCTAAGTAGTCTAGGCTAATGCTGGGATGGTTCCCACAATATGGTCCACGACCGCTTCCTTCCCATTACCCAAGAACCTTCATCTCATCATCTTATTAATCATCCATCCGACGCCACTTTCAGGGAATTACACATTTTTCGGACGAGACTTGAGACAAGAATCGCAACTACATCTTTGAAAAGAGTTCGCTGATTGCTAATGATTAAGGCGTCCCAGTCTCCATAGGGCACGAAGTTCCCGCCAGGGGGCTCCACACACATGAATGGTCATAGAACTTGACCCGTGCAACATACAGAAACAAACACGGACACCTGTGAATGAATGATAATGATCTATTCTTTGGTGTGGTAAGATCGCCCTTGTGGTGCCCCGTTCGAACGATCTCGTCTCTCATCCACATAGCCTCAATTGGGGAACAATGATTTTCTATCACGTTCAAGTCCATATGGCAGGGGTTATATTAGAGCGCAGTTCTAAACTGCACAAATGTGACTCTTAATTTCAATTTGCGCAGTTGTGAAATAACGAATATTGTTAAATACTGAACGTTATGAAAGAAGAATTGAACAGTGAATAAATCGATATTCTTCAAATCACATTATTTCATGTTCATGCTCAGTAATTTGAATGATTCTTCCCTAAATATTCTTCTCCCATTAATAAATACGCGTATACTTGGCGCAAATAATGCACTATAGCCTTAGGCCTACATATTCCCATAGTAACAAGATACTTAGAAAAGTGAAATTTTTCAAAAAAAATCCCTGCGGGGCTGTGATACCCCCCCCCCCCTCCAGTATCCGCACGGAGACAACATCTTTATATAATTGATTTAATATGCGCAGTTCTAAATTTTCACTAATATAACCACTGCCATATGGATCGGTGATTTAAGAAGAGAGCTAGAAAAAAATAATGTAGAATTTTATCGAGTATGTTTGATTGTAATTTCATGAGAGTAATCATTAGCACCTGTTAAACAATCTGTAATGAGTAAATGAAGTATAAACAACTATAACAAGGGTGTGGACGATCTTAGCAACAGAAACTAAACTTTAACTATATCTAACATGCATGTATACATATGACGTGTACAAGAAGTATGTTTCAATAGACCTTTATTAGACGAGCTTTAGCGAGGATTCAATTTGACATACTGAAAACAATTGGTGTTCGTTTTAACGTTCTTTTTTTCATGTGTTTTTGTCTGTTCTCCTCAGGTCAAACAGCTACAGTTATCAACTTCAAACTTTTTTTCAATATGGTTCTTCATCTAACTTGGATCTGTATAGTTTTGTGGCATTATCGGGTGGTAACTTTTTTTTTATGAATTTTTGAAAGTTAAAAAAATACCCATTAGAATAACATAGCGAAAAAAAAAGGAAATATTTTTGTTTTCCAAAAAAAATGAAATTTTGCATGAAGTTGAATTACATTTTGATACACATTTCTGAACAAATTCCGCTTGATCGGGTCAGCCATACTGAAGAAAATACATAAAATGTGTTAAATTGGTACCACTCGAAGCAGTTTTTACCCATACTATTACTATCCGCTCGTCTAACAACGCATATATGGTGTTTTCCTAGTTTAACCTTATTCTGGAGTCTCTGATTTGGTATAGCCAAGTGTGTGGCGCGCACGCGCATAACGGTCAGGCCACGCGTGTAACATGTGGGCAGCCACTTGACGGCTCATTTGCTTCCCAGCGTGACGCGCTTTGTTTACAACAGAGTTCGCTGGCTCCCTGACCGCCCGGGTTCGATTCCCGGCCGGGTCAGTTTCGCATGAGTCGCCTTCTTCATGCATGTCTACCAACATGGGTACGTGTCAACAGGTAGAGGGAGGTTCTCGACTCGCAACATCCAGCTAAAACCAGTATAGCATTGAATGTTGCGAGAGCGAGGGCTTACAACTCGCAAGTTTGGTGTACACCTGATTACAAGGGATTTCATACGGATTTCAAGGGGATTTCAAGGGATTTCATACGGATTTAAAGGGATTTAAAGAGATTTCATACGGATTTCAAGAGATTCATACGGATTTCAAGGTGATTTCAGAGATAACATACGGATTTCAAGGTGATTTCAGAGATTACATACGGATTTCAAGGTGATTTCATACGGATTTCAAGGTGATTTCATACGGATTTCAAGGTGATTTCATACGGATTTCAAGGTGATTTCATACGGATTTCAAGGGATTTCAAGAGATTTCTTACAGATTTCAAGGGATTTCAAGAGATTTCATACGGATTTCATGGGATTTCAAAAGATTTCATACGGATTTCAAGGGGATTTCAAGGGATTTCATACGGATTTCAAGGAATTTAAAGAGATTTCATACGGATTTCAAGAGATTCATACGGATTTCAAGGTGATTTCAGAGATAACATACGGATTTCAAGGTGATTTCAGAGATTACATACGGATTTCAAGGTGATTTCATACGGATTTCAAGGTGATTTCATACGGATTTCATACGGATTTCAAGGTGATTTCATACAGATTTCAAGGGATTTCAAGAGATTTCTTACAGATTTCAAGGGATTTTAAGAGATTTCATACGGATTTCATGGGATTTCAAAAGATTTCATACGGATTTCAAGGGGATTTCAAGGGATTTCATACGGATTTAAAGAGATTTCATACGGATTTCAAGAGATTCATACGGATTTCAAGGTGATTTCAGAGATAACATACGGATTTCAAGGTGATTTCAGAGATTACATACGGATTTCAAGGTGATTTCATACGGATTTCAAGGTGATTTCATACGGATTTCAAGGTGATTTCATACGGATTTCAAGGTGATTTCATACGGATTTCAAGGGATTTCAAGAGATTTCTTACAGATTTCAAGGGATTTTAAGAGATTTCATACGGATTTCATGGGATTTCAAAAGATTTCATACGGATTTCAAGGGATTTTAAGAGATTTCATACGGATTTCAAGGGATTTTAAGAGATTTCATACGAATTTAAAGGGATTTCAAAGGATTTCATACGGATTTCAAAGGATTTTAAGAGATTTCATACAGATATCAAGGGATTTCTAGAGATTTCTTACAGATTTCAAGTGGATTTAAGAGATTTCATACGGATTTCAAGGGATTTTACGAGATTTCATACGGGTTTCAAGGGACTTCAAGTGATTTTAAGGAGATTTCAGTGGAATTTCAGAGATTTCATACGGATTTTAAGAGATTCCATACGATTTCAAGGGATTTTAGTGGGATTTAAAAGTTTTCAAGGGATTTTAAGAGATTTCAAGAGATTTCATACGGATTTCAAGGGATTTCAAGTGATTTCATACGGATTTTAAGGGATTTTAAGAGATTTCATACGGATTTCAAGGGATTTCGTATGGATTTCAAGGGGTTTCAAGAGATTTCATACGCATTTTAAGAGATTTCATACGAATTTCAAGGGATTTCAAGAGATTTCATACGGATTTCAAGGGATTTTAAGAGATATCATACGGATTTCAAGGGATTTCATATGGATTTCAAGGGATTTCAAGAGATTTCATACGGATTTCAAGGGATTTTAAGAGATTTCATACGGATTTCAAGAGATTTCAAACGGATTTCAAGTGATTTTAAGGAGATTTCAGTGGGATTTCAGAGATTTCATACGGATTTCAAGGGATTTTAAGAGATTTCATACGGATTTCAAGAGATTTCAAACGGATTTCAAGTGATTTTAAGGGGATTTCAGTGGGATTTCAGAGATTTCATACGGATTTCAAGGGATTTTAAGAGATTTCATACGAATTTACAGTGATTTTAAGGGGATTTCAGTAGGATTTAAGAGATTTCATACGGATTTCAAGGGATTTTACGAGATTTCACACGGGTTTCAAGGGACTTCAAGTGATTTTAAGGAGATTTCAGTGGGATTTCAGAGATTTCATACGGATTTCAAGGGATTTTAAGAGATTTCATACGGATTTCAAGAGATTTCAAACGGATTTCAAGTGATTTTAAGGGGATTTCAGTGGGATTTCAGAGATTTCATACGGATTTTAAGGGATTTTAAGAGATTTCATACGGATTTACAGTGATTTTAAGGGGATTTCAGTAGGATTTCAGAGATTTCATACGGATTTCAAGGGATTTTAAGAGATTTCATACGGATTTCAAGAGATTTCAAGTGATTTCAAGTGGATTTAAGAGATTTCATACGGATTTCAAGGGATTTTGGAGTTTCATACCGGGTGTTCAAGGACATTAAGTGATTTAGGGATTTAGTGGTTTCACGATGAACGTCATTCTAGGATTTCAGGGGTTTTTAGTTAGTTCATAGATTTAGGGATTTCATGATTTTCAATTTAGAATTCAACTAGATTTATACGAGAATTACAGGAGATTTCAAACGAGCATTTTAGTGATGGTTTCAGATTTCAAGTGAGCATTCAAGATTCATAGGATCAAGGGATTTGTATGGGTATTTCATAGATTTCAGCAGATTTCTACGGCATTTAGAGATTTATGGGATTTAATGGAGATTACAGCCGATTCGCAAGAATTCAAGTAAACCCTTCGGTTGGAGTCAAGCACTACGGGTTCAAGAGGTGCGATAGGGATGGCTTCACTAGGAAACGCATTCAGGATGTGGACGAGGGTGTATGTATCGTACCTCTCGAGTGCTAAACAAGTGGCTACATTTATGTTCTTCAATAATTCAACAAAAATAGTATAAGACGAGAAAACATACAGACGGAGTACAGGAACCATACTAAAACTTTGACCAGTTATAGCTTACTGTTGCCCTAAACAATCCCATAATATAATTATTGAAGCCAATCAAAACTTATAAAGAACCAGTGTTAGTACGTATGTACTCGTAGTTCGTCTATATGCAGAATTCTTACGCATCTCATTCATTAAAATCACCATATTAATAAGGACGTCTTATACCCATAAAAAACTAAAAAAAATGTCGCCTTTGCCTTCGGTTTGGTCCTGGTGAAATAAGGAAAACCATATGCTTTTCGACGATTATGTTGTAAAATGGTAAAAACTGCTTCGAGTGGTACCAATTCAGCACATTTTATGTTTTTTCTTCAAACTAAAATTCATAAAAAAAAAGTTACCGTTCGATAATGTCACAAAACTATACAGATCTGAGTTAGATGAGGAACCATATTGAAAAAAATGTTTGAAGTTGATAGCTGTAGCCGTTTGACCTGTGGAGAACCGAAAAAAAAAAAAAAAAAAAAAAAAACGAACAAACAAAACATAAAAACGAACACCAATTGTTTTCAGTACGTCAAATTGAAACCTCGCTAAAGTTCGTCTAATAAGTCGGCCAAGAACCTTCATCTCATCATCCCATCATCTCATTAATCATCCATCCGACACCAATAGATCTGGCTATCATAACAGTGCGTCGTTAAACCCAATAAAAAAACTAAAAAACAAACTGATACCGACATTTGCCGTTCTCGTTTGGCCTGTGAAAAAGGAACAACCATTTTCTCGATCATTTTTACAACAATGCATTACAATCTTCGAATGAATCTATTCAGCACGTCAGTAGACCATGCAGTGAGTGAGGAAATGATGAAACGGTGCCTGTATTTCAAGAACCGCGCATCCGACATTCCGCAGCCGCAGCACTTGTATTGTGTACCTAACCTAGTTCAATTGTTCTCAGAGGTATTTCCGCTGATCGCCGCAAGAGTCAGCAAGTGCTTGGTGCGCAGACCGCGTTGCGCAACACACACTCACGTAACAGCGGCAGTTATTACAGTTTACACTGGGAAATATTTCACTTGTCAATGATTTAATATTAGAAGATAATTAAAATTAAAATTAATTTATATTGGAATGTTCTTAAGAATGGTTTATTCTTAAGAATGGTAATCTTCAGACACCATTCTTCTGTAGTTTACTAAGGGCCCGTTTTACGAATAACTAGGCAAACGCAGGATGTGCGTTGTACGATGAGCGAGATGTCTATAAGCTTATAAAGTATAATCGAAAACTCTACAAACCTTGATCATTTGAAATGAACTTCATCCAATGTCAATGAATCTAGAAAGCCGTGACTTCGACAATGCAACATTTTTCAACTAATATTTCTATCTTTTCGATGAATAAAATACATTTATTATATTATTTTCTCCAAAACGGCTGGTCCAAATATCAAACCAAATTTGTATTCATGTATATTATACTTATGTTCACATTTGTGGAAAATTTGAATCATATTGAAGAGATTTTATTTTTCAATTTTTTCCGCTCAGCCCAATCTTATGAGGTTTTTAGAAACTTCTGAATGATGTTTCTCAAAAATGGTCCAACCGATTAGACCTCAAAACTATACAGTTCTGAGTTGGATAAGTTTGCATATAAAAAAAAGTTTCATGTCGATCGGTCAAACCCTGAGACCTGTGAAGTGTTTAAAAAAAAAAAAAAAAAAAAAAAAACGCACAAAGTTCCGTAAGAGTTCAGTGAAAATCTTCGCTACGCTCATCTAAAAAATTAAAATTAATTTATATTGGAATGTTCTTAAGAATGGTTTATTCTTAAGAATGGTTATCTTCAGACACCATTCTTCTGTAGTTTTCTAAGGGCCCGTTTTACGAATAATAAATTTGTTGATTGAGCGAAAATTAGTGGAGTAGCTTGTTATTACCCTTGATTACCAATGTTATTTTTGTACCCCAATTGATTAATTAGCTTAATTAACACATTTTTATTATTGGTAATATGGGCCCTAATTGGAATACCTCATTCATACTGTTCCTATGATGTTGTCAGTAAAGGTCTGTATTTCCCTCTCTCTCATCTCGCGTCTCCAACAAGTGTACCACACGGTCTCTCTCTCTCTCTCCCTCTCTCATCTCGCGTCTGATTGGTCCGATCTGTTCCAGTTGACGGCATGGAACAGCCGGCCGCTGATGCTGTGAGATGGAGCAGACGGCCGATCGTCGCCTTCTGTTCTGGAGGACAAGAGACGGCAGTTTCTCCAGCATCACGCACACTTGTGGAGTGTTGACTCGCGGAAACGTCAATATCGACTCGTCACTGATTCGTCATTGACTCGTCAATATCTCGTCAGTGCCTCATCAATATCTCGTGATTGACTCGTCAATATCTCGTCATTGACTCGTCAATATCTCGTGATTGACTCTTCAGTGCTTCGTCATTGACTCGTCAGTGCCTTGTGATTGACCCGTCGTTATCTCGTCAGTGCCTCGTCAGTGCCTCGTCAGTGCCTTGTCAGTGACCCGTCGTTATCTCGTCAGTGCCTCGTCAATATCTCGTCAGTGCCTCGTGATTGACTCGTCAGTGCCTTGTGATTGACCCGTCGTTATCTCGTCAGTGCCTCGTCAATATCTCGTCAGTGCCTCGTGATTGACTCGTCAGTGCCTTGTCAGTGACCCGTCGTTATCTCGTCAGTGCCTCGTTATAGCGAGGTTCCAATGGCGCCGATGATCGTGGAGATGTTGGGAATAGTGACAGGCCTACTCGGACAAGAAGCTTCAGAGAACGGACTTGGCTTGTCACGTGGTGTGAGTGTCACACTGACTTGCAGCTCGGCACTGTTGATAGACCTTGAGTTGGATGAGCGTAGCGAGGACTGACGCAGAACCTCGTAGCAATACGACGGGGATCGTTTGATTCACATTATACGCTTACATGTTCGATTCTACAAGAGTTGGGTGTTCACAGGCCTCACAGTTCATGGTAGGCCTGTGGTTGCACAAGTGACAACATTAGAAGAAAAGGTCCCTCTCTCTCTCTTGGAGCTGTGAAAGAAGAAAAGAGAGAGAGAGAGAGAGAGAGAGAGAGAGAGAAAGAGAGAGAGAGGGAGAGAGGGGCAGAAAGATAAAGAGAGAGAGAGAGAGAGAGAGGGAGAGAGAGAGGGAGAGACAGAGAGAGAGAGACAGAGAAAGATAGAGAGAGTGAGGGGGAGAGGGGGAGAGAGAGAGAGAGAGAGAGAGAGAGAGAGAGAGAGAGAGAGAGGGAGAAAGAGTGGGTGGGGGAGAGAGAGAATATAGGTTAGGAGTGTAGGCGGAACGGTACACAGAGGTAAGCGATTGGAACGCGGTCCACTTGTAGAGTTAATACGGCTGTTAGTTGAGCCAGTCGGGCGAGCGAGCACGCGCATGCGCACTACAGGGCGACATGATACATGTATCAAACATTCCATTATTTATTGATATATCGAGGTAAAAATAATACATAACAAATTTCCTGAAAAAGTTGAAAATTCCGAGCAAATTCTGGAAAAACTGGTTGAAAAATACTTTAATCTGTTACATCCACGGAAACCATTAGATAGATAGCATCTATATGTAAATTGACACGTTGATAGAGTAAACCTTCCTCTACCTGCTAGGCTCTTTGTCTTCAGCGTACCTGAAGCTGTTCTGTTACAAATACATAGTTTCAGGTACCTCGATTTACAGAAACAATTGCGTGACTTTCGCTGGTGTTGTGTGCCAAACGCATACGGTTGAACTGTTTATATTTAGTTTAGCCCAAAGCCAGTTGTTTTACGAACACATCGATACCACACACAATCAAATACCTCAAGAAGTAATCAAGTGGTGTATGTAACGCGAGATGCATGTTTTGTGACCATTTTCAGTGTCAACTGAAGCATAAACAATCGTGGCGGCTTTCCGTATGAACGTATTGTTGTGAAACTGCTGCACACCATTCAGAGGAGTACCTTCTGAAATACGGCCGATCCATGAAGAACATTGACAATATTTTCAGAAATAATCACCCTGGTGGGAACTTTTCTCCCTCTGGTGACTGGGGATTGCGTGAACGGTGCTCATGGAAATAGAGAAATTTCCCTTCGCTACTTTTTTCTATTAAAAAACAAGTCAGTGTCATTGAATGAAAAGATCACATCTCAAAGATAATTGTATGCTCTTTAATTAATGTGACATTTTATTTCAGTGAATTCAATCAGTTTTAAGATAATACGTCGATGAATGAAATGAATGTAATGAAATTCACTAACGTGTTATCTCAAAACTGACTGAATTCACAAAAATAAAATGTCATGTCAAAGAGTATAAAATACCAGCTCATGCAGCGCAGTGGTTAACGCGAACCCAGTTCGATCCCCGCCGCCGACCATCTTTACAGGGGTTTTCCATGGTTTCCCTCTGTAGTCTAGGCTAATGCCGGGATGGTTCCTACAATAAGTCGGCCATGACCACTTCCTTCCCATTACCCAGGAACCTTCATCTCATCATCCCATCGTCTCATTAATCATCCATCCGACGCCATTAGATCTAAGCTATCATAACAATGCGTCGTTAAACCCAATATATATATATAAAAATAGTATAAATTATCTTGTAGATGTGAACTTTTCATTCAATTACACTGGTTTTTAGAAATGTAAAACATTAGTCTCGAAATGTCTCGACTCGTGTAAGCACCCCCTTACGGGCTCACTTGACCAGGAGCCCTATTCTGTAACTTACAGCGTGGTGAGATGAGACCGTCTCACTGTGAATCGACATGAGATCTCCAATCGCTATTTGGTAACTTTCTACGCGCGTGAGATGTCCGTCTCATCTCGATTTGACGTGAGACCGTCTCACGGTCGAGCGCTCTCGTGAGATCGACTGTGAGACGGGAATTCAGTCGAGTTGTGTGGACAATGTGGGTTATAGTGACATATAAGTACGAATACTTGGATAATAAAAGTTTTCAAATCTTATATTGGTTAATTAGTTTGTGTACTATTGTATAAGTAATATATTGTATCAAAATAGTAAGTGCGAGAATAGTATGAACCACTTCGTAGGCCTAGGCAGCTTGTAAACTTTACAGTCGTATCAATACTAACTACCAAAGGTACGTTAGCCCGAAGTTTAACTTAATTACTCACCAAGAAAGGTAACAAAAAAGCATTGTTGTAGGCATATATGACCACACAGTGCTAATTGTTTTGTATATACCTATTCAGTTGGGTTTCAAATAAAGCCTAGGTAGAGTATAGGCCTGTCACAACCCTGAATCTACACCATATTATTAAAAGATCTGACTTCATGATCATTTATTCATTTATTTACTCGCTCGTTTACATGGACCTTTATATATATATATATATATATATCCATTCATTCATACATTTCTTTATTCATCATTCATTTATTTGAACAAAAAACATTATTATTATTATTATGCCTTGGCCTAGGCCACGGGAATAATTGAACAACAATATTTGTAGGTTAGGATATATTCACCCACCGCCTCGTATATTCACCGCCGTGTGAAAATGATTCCACGTTTCTGATTGGTCATTTTTGCTTGATGCATTGAAAATATTCCGAAAACCTGTTCAAGCGCCGAAAGTTCCCGACACGGAACGAAACCCATAATTGCCATCTCACAGAGAGTTATCGAATCGCGTCAAAACTGGCTCCTCCCCTTATGTGAGATGAAACCGTCTCACAATCGAGATGAGACAGGCCAACTTCGATACTGCTTGAAGTTACAGAATAGGGGTCCAGGGCCTGATTGTCTCGCAGGACACCCCTCACTGTCAGACCAACAGAACATAGAGACTCTCCCTCTCTCTCTCTCTCGTTGTTTCGAACAAGATGACAGAGTGACTGTCAACTCTTATCTTGTCAACTCGAGATCTGGCCCTGACCACGATAGCACCTATAGCACTTGACGTTCAATACACTCCATCTCCCACAACACTAGGCTCGATTACTGAAGTAGGAACATATAGGAGCCTATATAGGATATATATATATATATATATATATATATATATATATATATATATATATATATATATATATATACATACATATACATTTACAAATATATATATATATATATATATATATATATATATATATATATTAGTGATGCCTTCGGGTAACAAATTAGGGACCGGGTACCCGCCGAAATTACCCGGGTATTACCCGGGTTGACAGGAGGGGGTTTCAGTACACTGCACTTGTGACCACATAAACGGTAGGTGGTGCGACTAGATTTGACGAGCGCATTATGACAAGTTGAGGGAGGTCTGGGTAGGTAGGTGAAAAAACTTATGAAGAATGCGAAGTTGAATTTCTATCGGTAGCTTGAATGATTTATAAAAGTTATTTTCTATATTATAGGTACTGGTTAGCACAATTACCCGGAACCTGGACGGGTACCCGGGTAACAGAATATTACTGCATTACCCATACCCGACCCGGGTACCCGAAGGCATCACTAATATATATATATATATATATATATATATATATATATATATATATATATATATATATATATATATATATATATATATATATATACACATATATATATATATACATATATATATATATATATATATATATATATATATATATATGTGTGTATTCTCATTTCGGTAACTACAACTGTTCAATCGACAACTGTCTCGCCCATCAGATATCGAATATCGCATCGACACCCCTGGATGTCGCAGTCGACCGGTGAGCTGCCAGTTCTCATCCTACCTGTCATCATGTATCTACCGTGCCCACTCACCCGTGACCCGCCGGCCCGCAACACGAGCGTTGTCCTCTTACCTGAAACACACAGGAACACAACGGGTTAGACTCGTCACATGTGATTGGGACACATCTCATTCATCGACGCCAATAGATCTCGGCCAATAGATCTCGGCCAATAGACCTCGGCCAATAGATCTCAGCCAATAGATCCAGGCCAATAGATCTCGGCCAATAGATCTCATGCTTCGTGGAACTCCATACTAAATGGATGAAGACGATTCTCTGACGAATTCTCTGATTCCATTCTATGATTGTGACGGGGTTAAAAAATATTCTGTCAGCTCAATCTACATCTACAGACCTTGGACTACTTCAAACGCTGGAAAACCTTGCCTGCAACTTGTTGCTATTTATAGAGCAACCTGTCGCATATACACTCTGCATTACATGTTTTGATCCTATTTGATGAAATGTATACTTTTATTGCGTTTTCTTCGTTATGTCTCATCCGATTGTTGTACACATTATTGAAAATGTGTATGATAGTTGTTTTCATATTCTGTATGAATTTGAAAGCTGTTGAAAATTTTGGTTCTCCAAGTATTTTCCCCCCGGGTCATTCTTATGGGGATATTCTGAACTTTCCAAGGTAAAACCGACCAACCGATTCCCTCTGAAAACAATCCCAGCCTATTCTGGTGTGGTAACAATATTCAGAAACAGTTTCCAGTCGATTGGTTCATTTTCCTGACCTGTATGACGCGTACAAAATTATAAACAAAAACATAAAATCAAAGTCGATCTTATTTCGGTAATTGAAATGGAAGTCTTCGCCACGCTCATCTAGTGAATCAACACAGTAACTCAACACAGTAAAAAAATCAACAAAGTCTTCGAAAAAGACTCGTGGAACAAAAAGGACAATTTAATCTGTATATTTTCAATTTTGATTACACTAGTAAAACGCCTTATATGCGTTGTGAGATGAGCTTAGAAGTATGGAAATGTAGAATTAAGAACATTT
The DNA here is from genome assembly GCA_907164805.1 of Brachyptera putata. NCBI lineage: Eukaryota > Metazoa > Arthropoda > Insecta > Plecoptera > Taeniopterygidae > Brachyptera > Brachyptera putata. Next base: position 14,898,105 of record OU015474.1, read on the forward strand.
GGTCAGCTCAATGTACATATACAGGCCATAGATCACTTCAAAGGATTAAAAACCGCGGCCGTCTGTTGGTATATGGACCTTGGTTTCCAAACAATCAAACCAGTGCCTTCTTCATATACATCACAGATTTTAAACGTTTAAATTTATTGGTGACACTTGTTGGTCATATTTAATAGTTCCTTAATTGCTTTCTCAATTGCTTTTATTGATGTGGAAAAAAGTATTTTGAAATTAATTTTCTTCATTATTTCACATCCGATTGTTTCATAAATCGCTTAAAATATGTATGATAGTTCTTTCCTTATTCAGTAAAAATTTGAAAGCTTTTGGAAAATTTTTGTTTCCCAAGTATTTCTCCCCCGGCTTATTCTTATGGGGAATTTCTATACTTTCCAAATTTTTTCCGGTAAAACGTTTGACCGATTCTTCTGAAAAACAATCCCAACCTATTCTGGTATAACATCAATTTGAAAAAAAAGTTTCGATTGTTCTTTTTTCCGCCGCGTACAAAATTACATACAAAAATACCAAACAAAAAAAAAAAAAAAAAAAAGCTTACAATTTTTCGGTATATGGAATGAAAATCTTCGCTGCGCTCATCTAATAATCTGTCTAATAGTTTCAGTTATCCCAGGTCGTATTACGCCTGGTGTTGAAGAAGTGGTCAGCCATTTTGAAGAGAAGACATAAAATGTGCTAAATTGGTACCACACGAAGCAGTTTTTACCCATACTATTGCTATTCGCTCGTCCAACAACGCATATATATGACGTTATCCTAGTACACTCAACACAGTAAAATAAAATCCACAAAGTCTTCGAAAAAGACTCGTGGAACAAAAAGGACAATTTAATCTGTAATTTTCAATTTTGATTACAATATTTTTTCAATTTGTCCAATAGTTTCAGTTATCCCAGCTCACATAAATAATGGCCAGTTCACACGAGGCATTGCAATGCCACCGTTGGGATGTTAGCCTTCCAATGCTTCCGTGTGAATCAACAAAACATTGGCATTGGCGGGCTGAAACCTTTTAGAACTTGGTTCTAAAACCTAGCATTGGACTGCCAAGCTTTGGAACGGCGACCAATAGGAGATCAGTATTTCAGAATCGATCGACCACGAAAATCAACTATCGATAATATGGCACGAGAAAATCGAGATTTAATTTCAAGAAGTCAAGAACATAACCTGTAAAACTACCCCTGTCGGCCCACGCTGCATAATACGTTCTACATTTTCATTCCAGTCACTATTCTTCATATTTTTAACATGCCACCCAAAAAAGATCCGAACTGGACGTACGATCGTGAACTAACTTTGATAGATTTTTATAAAAATCACGAGTTTTTATGGCAGTCGAGCCATAAAAATCACGTAATAGGGAAAAAAAGTAAGGTGATGGACGAGCTTATCATCTTGTTGGACGGTCTTTTTAATGGTAAGTTAAGAATACTGGGCTATAGAAATCAGTTATAATCCAGAAAACAAATTCTATGCAATCAACTAACCTCATTATTTTAATTCAGGGCCTATTAGCCAAGACACCAGTTATAGGCCTAGGTGTAGCCTATTGTTTCTATGAATACAAAACATGATCTGGCAGAATCATGTAGGCCTATTTCACATAATGTGCCTAGGCCATTAGGCGGTTTAGGCCTAGCCATAACGTACAAATCACATGAAACTAGCCCAGCCTACGTTATGACCCTAGTGTAGCGGACTAAGTCTAATCAAACAGCCGTGGTAGGCCTATTACTTTTGTCTGTTTGGCACCTAAACCCAATGGTCCGAAAGAAAATTATATCATTTTTCCTTTGACAGCTGATGAAATTCACGCGAGATTTGTAAGCCTCCGGTCCACGTTTAGGGACAATCACAAAAGAGCCACAACGAGGAAGAGTGGTAGCGGGACGGCGGAATTGTTTGTGCCATCTTGGTGGCACTACAAGAGCCTCTTGTTCCTAGCAGACTCTTTCGTTGAGCGAACCGCGAAGTCGACGCTATCCTCACAGAGTTCGTCGCACAGCAGTTTGGTAAGAATAACATACTACTATTTCATTAGGTCTCATTTAAATGAAAAAAATTGTAAATAAACAACACAACTTTTTTGTGTAGGCCTAATGTAGGATCAAGTTTGAGAAGAATTTCGATTTGTTTTTCCAGGAAGAGCCCGAATTTAGTGAGGATGGAAATTTAGTGGTTTATCTGGATGAGGAGGAGAAGACGAGTGCTCCGCCAACACGCACGTCGAGTAGGGCGGGATTATCTCCCGGGTCGACGACCAAACGTACAAAATCGCTAAGCGAGGACCTGGAGGTGATGGGTCTTGCAAAGGCTGCTCTGACAAGAAGCGCAGAAAAAAAAAGTGATGAAAATTCGGCCATGGGGCAACAAGTCACCTTTTCGTTAAGGAACATGAATTCGTTTGCGGCGGCAATGGCCAGACTCGAGATTCAACAAATTTTAATTAAATACCATCCAGACAATCCAAACAATTAAATCATATCTTAGTTTGTATTTTTCTTATATATATTATTCAAATTCATGTAGGTACAATAGCATATTTCATATTTTAATCAACTTTTTATATTATTTCTTAAAATCAAAATGCATCAAATATAATAATAAAAATATTCAATTCAGTTTTTGAATGTTATACTGTCCAGAGTGGTTGAGCCTACAGAACCATCCTCTCCTGCCAGTCTCTTTGTCCTACCCCATTCATATATGTACACAGTTTTTCACGCATTTCTTTTGCGGCATTGGCAGTCTTGTTGCCTCCCTGGTTAGCGATTGGTCTTATACCACCAGGCGGCGGCTCGGCTCTCCACTGACCAGGTCGTACTGTCCCACTCGTAACATCCTCCCAATCAATGTAGTCGGGCGGAGTGTATAGCTCGCGGGAAATTGCACTAGTCCTTAGCCAATTGTGTAGTGCCACAGTCGATAAAACTATCGTGGATGCTTTATCGGGATTCACTCTGAGAGGTGCCCGATAAATTTGGAACCGGTTCGCAAGGATTCCAAAAAAGTTTTCAACACGATTACGGCATCTGGACAACCTATTGATCCAAAAATGAATTGCATTTAGAAAATAGCTAGCTTACCTTGAACAAAACATATTCAAATAGTTTACTGACCTGTAATTGAAGATTCTTCGCGGCATACTGTTTGTGCGTAGCTCTAATGCAGTATATGGTTTCATGAGGCCAGTTGATAACGAAAAGGCATCATCACCTACAATGTGATACGGTACTACCACATCGGGAGCGTAAGGTAATGCTGCAGGGGGTGGAATTTTCATCAGATTGCCATCAATTTTCTTTTTTAATTCACTCTTCCCCCAAACACCACCATCACTGACGCGACCATTCGTTCCCACGTCCGAGTAAATTGACCGATAGTCCCCATCGACCAACGACATAAGGACAATTGAAAATGTCCCCTTATAATTGTGGTAGTCCGAACCACTCTGAGGAGGTGGATCGATCAGGACATGCTTACCATCCAAGCACCCAATTGAATTTGGATAGTCCCATCTTTCATAATTGTGGTGTGCTATAGCCTGTAAAATAAATTACTTTTAATATTTTGCTTGGAGTCCAAGGTGGTAGGCCTAATTAAATGTTTGAATGTTCTTTACATTTAGTTCCAATTTTGTTGATTAACTGTAATGAAAAGTGAAGAATGAATTAAATTCTCTAAAAGTATATATAGTTGAAAAGTTTGAGTAATGTTCGCCAATTTTTTTTTGTAATATTCTTGTTTTATTCATGAAAGAAGATTTACACTCACCCTCCATTCATCTTCGGATGCTGGACATCGTACACTATCTGCCAATACGGTGCATATAGCAGCGCAGACTTCGGGTACAATTTCCGTTACGGTACTATGACCTACCCCGAAACTCACATGGAGTGAAAAGTAGCTTTCTCCTAGAATAGAAAATGGTTAATGAAAATGTTTCATTTCAACATCTGTGCTTGTAGAACGAGCTACTAGCATACAAAAAGCATCGACTCGGGAAGTATTCTCACCTGTAGCAAGATGACGAAGTGTTATAGCAAGTCGCTTCCCTGCTGAAATGCACGGTCTCATATTTGTATCAGAACGCTGAATAAGCGGCGTGACCTTTTCCAGCAGATTGTCAAATGCAGCCGTGCTCATGCGAAGACATCGCCGAAACATCTCGGCATCAGACAATCTCCATTCTTGATACAGTGTCTCATAATGACTTCTGTCCTGATGCATCAGTATCCACTTTTTCACCCAAATCTTTCGTGTTGAAATCCTTCTCTTTTTATTCAAAATAATTACTGCAGCAGCAATTGCCACAGCATCGTCACTATCGCTTTCACTCATCTTTTAGGCCCAAGCTTATAATAATAATAATATAATAATATATATAACTGATAACTATAATAATAATACTAATAAGTAATAATCAATCCTATAATAACTGATAATCAATATGATAATAACTAATAATCTCTTCAAGCTATCCAAAGCAAACAGAACGTGACAGTAATAGACGATATTATAGGTTATGTCAGAATCAAGTATCAACATATTTGGCGCAAAAATACTAGCCTCTTATTGGTTTGCAATTCCACAGCCTGCGAAGAATTCAAGACATTACTCAAAACGTACAGAATACAAGCTGTGGCTTAAACTCCAATGCAGCATTGCAAGACTTGTGTGTGAATAGCAAAAGCATTGGCATTGGAACCCTAGCCTTCCAACTCTAGCATTGGAATGTGTCGTGTGAACAGGCCATAAGACTGGTGTTGAAGAAGTGGGTTAGGCGGGCAATCAGCTGATTCGCCGGCCATCTGTCCAGTTGCCATGGCTACTGCTGGACCAGCCACTGACAGCTGACAGCTCGGTGATAGCAGGCAGCGCCGGACAACTGGGTGAAACCGACAGGCGGACGGGGGGGGGGGGGGGGGGGGGGGGGGGAGAGAAAGACGTTACTTGCAAATCATTCGCGTGACATGAATTAAAATGATTCAATGATATTAATAAATACCAATGTTGATACATGATTGGATGAGCGTTAGCGAAATTTCCACCCAACTCTTACGGAGCTTTGTCTGTGTGTGTTTGTTTGTTTGTTTGTTTGTGGGCACTGCACAGGTCCAGGGTTCGACCGATCGACATGAAACCTTCTCTGTGTCCACAAACTTATCCAACTTAGAACTGTATAGTTTTTGGGTCAAATCTGTTGGACCATCTATAGAAACATCATCTCAAAGTTTTTAAAAACCCAATAAGATTGGGCTGAGCGGAAGAAATTGAAAATAAAATCTTACCAATAAAATTCAAATTTTCCTCAAATGTAAACAAGGAAATGATACACATTATTAAAAATGTGTATGCAATTCGGATCAGCCGTTTCGAAGAAAATAATGTACCGTAATACATGTTCTTTATTCATCGAATAGATAGAAATAATATCAGAAAAATCTTGCAGTGTTAGATTCACGGCTCCCTAGATTCGTTGGTATCGAATGAAATATATTTTATATGATCAAGGTGTATATAGTTTTAGATTTTAGTTTAAATATAGGCCTATCTCTCTCATTTCACAACGCATATTCTGCGTTTGCTTAGTTAAACATTTATATATTTCTTTTTGAAATTTGTGTAGGCCCTAATATATTTTGTAAATCTTTCTTCAATTTTTGACAAGATATTGTAGGCCTAAGGCATATTGATTATTCTCAAGAGCACTGCGATGGCAACCCAGTGATCTGTTGGCGTCAGAACATCTCTCTGCGCTCAACCATACCCAGCCTGTACTTGTTCCAGGTTGTTCACTCTGATGGTATTAGTGACACTTCCTGTCCCCCTGCTTTGCTTTCTAATGAGTGGCTTTCTGAATTGGTGCTTATTGCTTTCTGTGGGACTCTGGCTTTCTGAATTAGGCCTAGTCGTCATTGCGTCCTATAAGATTCCTATACCGGCACATGTGGCGCAGTGGTTGACGCGCTCGATTCATGTGATCCGGTAGGCGAGGGGAACTTCGAACCCAGTTCGATCCCCGCCGCCGACAGCGGTTTTTCATGGTTTCCCTCTGTAGTCTAGGCTAATGTTGGGATGGTTCCTACAATAAGTCGGCCATGGCCGCTTCCTTCCCACTATCCTTCCCATCACCCAAGAACCTTCATCTCATCATCCCATCATCTCATTAATCATCCATCCGACGCCAATAGATCTGCGCTTTCATAACAATGCGTCGTTAACTCAATATAGAGATGGGACTAGCTGCTTTCTACTAGGAAAACGCCATATATGCGTTGTTAGACGAGCGAATAGTAATAGTATGGGTAAAATGGGTAAAAACTGCTTCGAGTGGTACCAATTTAACACATTTTATGTTTTTTTCTTCAAAATGGCTGACCCGATCAAGCTGAAATTTTTTAGAAATGTGTATCAAAATGTAATTCAACTTCACGCAAAATTTCATTTTTTTGGATTTTTTTTTCCGTCATGTTATTCTGATGGGTATTTTTGAAATTTCTGAAATTCATAAAAAAAGTTACCCCCCGATAATGCCACAAAGCTAGACAGATCTAAGTTAGATGAGGAACCATATTGAAAAAAAGTTCAATGTTGATAGCTGTAGCCGTTTGACCTGTGGAAAACCGACAAAAAAAAACATAAAAAACCACATACAAACGAACACCAATTTTTTTACAGTACGTCAGATATTGAACCCTCGCTAAAGCTCGTCTGATAAGATGGGGCCAGTTGTTCTCGAAGTAAAGACAAGAGAGTGGTATTAAACACATGCCGTAAGAAGATTACAGCGACGGCCCGTAAGAGCCAGGCCTTCATGAAGAAGGTCTGCATAATCTACATGATGCCCATAAACAGCCTTCACTTGGGACAAATATGTTATTATTATTCTAACGGAAGTTGAAATGCATATTTACTGCACTTTTACTCAGTAAATGCACATTCATTTTCACGTTTCACTCACTTCAAACGATTAGAGATGACCTATATTTCGGTAAAGAGGTCTAGGCCGAGCCGGCCAGATCTGCATGATAAACTCATACATGTGTTGTTGCACATTTAGTGCACTTTTACTTGTTGAATGCACATTCATCTTGATGCAGTTTTCTCCGAGATGTTATCTGCGCTCGACCGTGCTTGATGTATTCGAGAAGCGTTCCATTCAACATTCAATGAGCATACGAGGAAAACGCCATATATGCGTTGTACGATGAGCGAGATGTCTATATAAAGTAAAATCGAAAACTCTACACACCTTGATCATATAAAATAATTCACTTGATACCAACGAATCTAGGGAGCAGTGAGTTTATCACTGCAACATTTTTCTACTATTATTTCTATTCTACTTCAATGAATAAAAAACATTCATTACATTATTTTCTTCAAAACGGCTGGTCTGAATTGCATACAAATTTTCAATAATGTGTAGGGCCTACTGTTTCCGGGTGTTTAAATTTAAGAAAAATTTGAATCATATTGGAGAGAGTATTTATCAATTTTTTCCGCCCGGCCAATCTTGTGGGGTTTTCAGAAAGTTTGAGATAATGTTTCTCAAAAATGGTCCAACCGATTTGACCCTAAAACTATAGGCCTACAGTTCCAAGTTGGATAAGTTTGACAGAAAAAGTTTCGTGTCGATCGGTCAAACCCTGCGACCTGTGAACTGCCCAGAAAAAAACATAATAATAAAAAAAAACGAACACCAATTTTTTTCAGTATGTCAAATTGAATCCTCGCTAAAGTTCGTATAAAAATACATTGTTTCTGAATTACTATAGATTGGATATCCAATACTATAGCTAAAAGACTAGAGTTGAATGCTAGCAAATGTAATTATGACATAATGTAATAAATGTTAATCTTTGAACAACAGAACCCACATAAGCCGAAGCCTGTGTGTGGGAAAGGAGGAAAAGTTGAAATATTGGAATAAAATATTGCCAAGATGGAAGGTTCGTAATATAATGTTGGTACATAGATGTGAATAAGATGGGTACATTTCATGGATTTGGAGAGATTTTTTTTTATGTTGCTTAACGACCCCACCAACAGCTAGGTTATACGGGGGTACGAATGAGCAAGTGATAATGAAACGATGAAGGGATGATATATGAAAGGACGTTTACAAGAACCCATACCTTATGCGGGACTCGAACCCACGCCCAACGGTGACTTCAGTTACTACCGCTAGCGATAATTGACTTGGCCACCGGGGCGGCAGTAAAAAGTTAAATTTGATTGCAAATTATAATTTATATCAGAATTTGTGGCTGATTAAAACTGGATATTGGTGAGGTTTAGGTCACACAGACTGTTGTGGTCTAATAGTGCATATTAGAGATCAAGACAGTGAAGTTATTGTCCAAAAGTCATGTCTAATAAAGGCTGTGGAGAACGTCCAAAGGGTTGCTGCAAGAAGGGTATTGGGGAGAGAGAAGCGCTGGAAGATTATCAGGAACGATAAGGATGTGGTTGAACAAGTTATAGAAAGACCTAGTAAAATGATTGAGGAAATGGGATGGGAAAATTTGGCGAAACGAAGACAAATAGAAAGAATGTGAATATACAGGATGGGATGAATTAAGCAACAGAATTGGAGAGGGATTACAAAGAAGTACGAGGGGAGGGGTAAGAATGGAAGTGGAAAAAGTGGATAGAGAAGTAGGTAAGTATGGATTCATACAAAGAACGACGCGGGAATGGGATGAATTGGAAGAAGATATCAAGAATATAACGAAGATTGGAGATTTAAGTAGAGATCTAGGAAAAAATAACGAAGTATAATTTTATCGAGTATGTTTGAGTGTAATTTCATTAGGTATAGTAACCATTACCACCTGTTCTATGAACAATCTGTAATGAATAAATAAAATATGCATGTAATGTCTAATGTCGTGAAGCCAGCGAAACAATTTGTGCTTGAATCAAACATAGGCCTGGTTTATTGATGAAGTTATGCTTTTAGGTAAATTGCTGAACATTTTCGGACCAAGCTATGGACTTTGCCTTTGCCCTAGAGACGTTAACATCACCTAGACATGCCCGGCAACACGGCTTGGCTCGGTGAAAGCCAAACACGCATTGTCTTCGAACACATTTACATTCAAACTCACTTTAATCTAGTTTTAATAGCTCATAAGGAAATAAATTAGCTGGATTTAACTGCATTATTCGGCGTGATAAAGGTGAAAAAACTCTTATAAATGGAGAGAAAAAATACTTTCCAATGCTGTTCAGTGTATTTGAATAGGTCCGTGTCGGTAAAGTTTTGCTCGGATCGCTGGCCGCCTATTGTTAGCGCGCTCCTAGCGGCGGAACTGCGAACTGCATGTGGTCGACTGGCACAACGGAACAAACTGAACATTTATCAACAAGTGACTAGAAATCAAACCGTGATTCTCGACTAATTCTAATCGTGACAGATGTAGGAGACATATTCAGAAAGAAGACCGAAAACGGACTCTTGGATTGTTCTTCATCTCTTAAAGGACATCAAAACCCTGGAACCAGATTTTCATGAATAATGACGATTGACGATATTTATTCCCTTGATTTCGGAGAAAACTAGAAATTATTAGACGAGCTTTAGCGAGGATTCAATTAGACATACTGAAAAAAATTGGTGTTCGTTTTTATGTTTTTATTTTTCTTTTTTTTATGTTTTTTTTTGTCGGTTCTCCACGGGTCAAACGGCTACAGCTATCAACTACAACTTTTTTTCATAATGATCCTCATCTAACTTAGATCTTTATAGTTTTGTGGCATTATCTGGTGGTAACTTTTATTTTTATGAATGAGAGAAATTTAAAAAATACCCACTAGACACACAGCGGGAAAAAAAATTATTTTCCCCCGAAAAATGAAATTTTGGATGAATTCAAATAACGTATTAATACACATTCCTGGAAATTTTCAGCTTGATCAGGTCAGCCATTTTGAAGAAAAAACATAAAATGTGCTAAATTGGTACCACTCGAAGCAGTTTTCACCCATTTTTACCCATCCTATTATTACTATCCGCTCGTCTTACAACGCATACGGTATGGCGTTTTCCTAGTAGTATTTAAATGGTGCCTCGTACATCCAAGGTTATGTAATTATTCCTTTTTATTCCAGTCTAAAGAAACGAAACGATAAGACAATTATCACGAGGGGCTAACAACTCATGAAATCCGTATACACTTGCCATGGAATCCCATTGAAAACTCCCTGAAATCTCCTTGAAATATCTTGGAATCTCTGAAGTCACCTGAATTCAGATGTACACCAAATTTGCGAGTTGTAAACCCCTCCAGTTATCTCTCATGTTTACTCTCCGAGATATTAGAACCTTTTCTTCAAGCCACAATTTCAGTACTCGTCAATATGTCACTTGTTGATACTCATATTTCCTCATATTTCATATTTCAAATTCATAAAAATAAATGTTACCACCCGATAATGCCACAAAACTTTACAGAACTAAGTTAGATGAGGAACTATATTGAAAAAAGTAGTAGTTGATAGCTGTAGCCGTTTGACCTGTGGAGACCCAACAAAAAAACATAAAATAAAAAAAAAATGAAATGAAAACCAACACCAATTTTTGTCAGCATGTCGCATTGAATCCTCGCTAAAGCTCGTCCAATGAATATCTGCGCTGATTCGTCAACAACAGCCGCTACCTGTCACCCCCTCCCTCCCCCGCACAGCTGCTTGGTCCGGGTCGACACCCCCGACCGCCACGGCTGCAGCATAGGGGGGACGGCCGACGGGACAACACATACCGCTGCCAAGTCGGGTATAAATAGCTCGCTGTGCCGTCTCCAGTTCCCTCAGCGCGAGGTCCGTGTTGGAGGGTCGACACGCCCGGTCGGCGGTGGGCGGGGATAGGGGGGACGGCCGCGAAGTGACAGCGAATCAGCGGAATCCCGTATCTTCGAAAACACATTTCGTCACCAGTTCGAACGAGTGGGATCTCAATGTAGCCTGAATTGCAGCTGTATGCATACGTAGCTCATACAACTCGCAAATTATCGCAACTCAACACAACTCGCAGATTTCAGACATTTCAGGGATTTCAAGGGATTTCAGGGATTCCAAGAGATTTCAGGGATTCCAAGAGATTTCAGGTATTCCAAAAGATTTCAGGGATTCCAAGAGATTTCAGGTATTCCAAGAGATTTCAGGGATTCCAAGAGATTTCAGGACATTCAAGAGATATCAGGGGATTTCAAGGATTTCATGGCGAGTGTACACCGGATTTCAGGAGTTGTTAGCCCCTCGAACTCATGCTAATTCCTGTTCATCTCCTAAGAAGCGTGAGGGTGAACCGTTGGAATAAGTTTCTATATCATGCATAAGATAATTGTGATGGCGTTTTCTTGCTCGCGTACCGCATGCAGTGGACCGCTGCCTGTATTCTGTATCTGACGGCAACTTCTCTTCAAGGTAGTCGCATTTGCTAGACGAGCTTTAGCGACGATTCAATGCGACATACTGACGAAAATTGGTGTTCGTTTTCATGTTTTTTTTTTTTTTTTTGTCGGTTCTCCACAGGTCAAACGGCTACAGCTATCAACTTCAAACTGTTTTTCAATATGGTTCCTCATCTAACTTAGATCTGTGTAGTTTTGTGGCATTATCGGGTGGTAACTTTTTTTTTATGAATTTTAGAAATTTCAAAAATACCCATTACAATAACACAGCGGAAAAAAAGTAGAGATTTTTATTTTCCAAAAAACTGAAATTTTGCGTGAAGTTGAACTTCATTTTGATACACATTTCTAAAAACGTTCAGCTTGATCGGGTCAGCCATTTTGAAGAAAAAACATAAAATGTGCTAAATTGGTACCACTCGAAGCAGATTTTACCCATTTTTACCCATACCATTACTATTCGCATATATGGCGTTTTCCTAGTTTGTATATTAATGAAGACTGAATCACGTTTGTTCATGAGAGACAAGGTTGGATAGGTTAAGCGTAACAACAACAACAACGGACTACGTCATCATTAGAGCTGCAAACAGACCTTGCCGAGCTCGAGCACAGCCACATGACGTCACAAGACTACCGTTACCTCGCACGCATGCGCCCCGCCGGCCTTCACAAGGCCCTGTCGGCTGCCTGATGTGGGACCGTTACACCCTGGCCGAGCACACACATCCCTATGGAATCTATTGAAATCCCCGAAATCTTTTCAAATCTTCTGAAATCTCTTGAAATCCCTGGAATCTCTGAAATCGCTGAAAGCTCTTGAAATCCTCGAAATACCTGAAATCTCTTCAAGTCCCTGAAATCACTTGAAGTCCCTGAAATCACTTGAAATCACTTGAAATCCCTGAAGTCACTTGAAGTCCCTGAAATCCCTTGAAATCTCATGAAATCCCTGAAATCTCTCGATGTCCCTGAAATCTCTTGAAATCCTCTGAATATTTAGAAATCCTTGAAAACCCTGAAATCTCTTGAAATACCAGAAATCCCTGAAATCCGAAGTGAGGTGAACACAGAATGTGCGAGTTGTATTCAGGCAGGTCGGCCAGCAATGTTCCCACCACGCCGTGTCCAGACAGCCCCGGCCGCGTGACCGCGGTAATTGCAATAAGCGCGGCTCTGCTGCGACCCGCTCAAGGTCGGCCGCTCAACGGTTCGATAGATCGACTCATCGCTTCGTTCGACACAGATAGAGATGACACCTCGCCGACCAGCCTGTTCGAGATGTCTGATCTCTGTTTCCCTCAACACTCTCCCGCCACATGTGCTCAATGAACCAGGACAGGAACCTCTCCAATCGAGGAGGAGATTAGCAAAACTTGGGACCATGAACAAAATTCTATCAACATACTAGGCAAACGCGGAATGTGCGTTGTGAGATGAGCGAAACTCTACACACCTTGATCATATAAAATTAATGAAACTTTATTCACTGAATAATTATTTTCTTGGAAACGGCTCGTCCGATTCCGATAGGAGTGTGTGATAATTTGCATCATTGTTGTAGTTACATTTAGGAAAATTTTACATTCCGTTGGAAAATATTGATTTTCAAGATTTTTCCGCCCAGCCATTTCTTACGGGGTTTTTCAAAACTTTGAAATGCTTCATCTAAAAAGTGGTTGGACCTATTGGACCCAAAAACTATACAGTTCTAAGTTGGATAAGTCCGCGTATACAAAATTAGACAAGCTTCAGCGAGGATTCAATTTGACATACTGAAAATAATTGGTGTTCGTTATAATGTTTGTTTTATATATATGTTTTTTTGTCGGTTCTCCACAGGTCAAACGGCTGCAGCTATCAACTTCATACTTTCTTTCAATATAGTTCCTCATCTAACTAAGATCTGTATAGTTTTGTGGTATTATCGGGTGGTAACTTTTTTATTATGAATGTTGGAAATTTCAAAAATATCCATTAGAATAACATAGCGGAAAAAAATTATATTATTTTCCAAAAAAATGAAATTTTGTGTGAAGTTGCATTACAGTTTTGATACATATTCCTGAAAAAATTCAGCTTGATTGGGTCAGTCATTCTGAAGAAAAAACATAAATTGTGCTAAATTGGTACCACTCGAAGCAGTTTTTACCCATTTTCACCCATACTATTACCATCCGCTCGTCTTACAACGCATATATGGCGTTTTCCTAGTTATAAAAATGGAGAAATTCACCTTCACTCATTTCTTTCTATTTTTATAAACCAGTGTTGTAATTGAATGAAAAGTTCACATCTCCAAGATAATTTTATGCTCTTCAATTAATATGACATTCTATTTCAGTGAATTCAATCAGTTTCAAGATAATACGTCAATGAATAAAAAGAATTTGATGAAATTCATTGTCGTATTATCTCAAAACTAATTACATTCACAAAAGTAAAATGTAATATCAATCAACGAGCATAAAATTATCTTGGAGATGTGAACTTTTCATTCAATTACACTGGTTTTTGAAAATGTAAAAAAAAAAATCAAGTTAAATCTCTCGATTAGTGTGAGCTCCCCCGAACTGCCCCCCTCGAGTAGTTTCAATCAGCCATGGGGGGGGAGGGGGGCGTGACCTCGAGGACTGCAGCACAAGGTCACGCAGCAGTGTCGGTAGCGCGCGGTGGAGGTCGACTGCCACGGTGTGTTATGCCAAGGGTGCGTTCACCTTCGACCACACACATGTTGCATGCACTCAGTTTGTCAGGTGCAAGCAACATGTGTCGGAAACACTGGTGAGTAACGCTAGGATGTTTATGCAATGGCATATTTCTTGTCTCACCCTTCATCACATGCTCATTAATGGGTATGATTTAGTCGTCCCTGATTCTGAAAATGCACGTTTTTTTCTATGTTTTTTTGTCGGTTCTCCACAGGTCAAACGGCTACAGCTATCAACTTCATACTTTCTTTCAATATGGTTCCTCATCTAACTTAGTTCTGTATAGTTTTGTGGCATTATCGGGTGGTAACTTTATTTTATGAATTTTAGAAATTTCAAAATTACCCATTAGAATAATATGAAAAGAAAGAAAATATTTTCATTTCCCCAAAAAATGAAATTTTGCTTGAAGTTGAATTTCATTTTGATACACATTTCTAAAAATTTTCAACTTGATCGGGTCAGTCATTTTGAAGAAAAAACATAAAATGTACCAAATTGGTACCACTCGGAAGCATTTTTGACCCATTTTTACCCATACTATTACTATCCGCTCGTCTAACAACGCATATATGGCGTTTTCCTAGTGGTAAATAAAGGCCACATGTTATTGCACGCAGCTCACGCGTTACGCATCCCCCCTCCCCCCTCCCCCCTCCACCTAACCAGTTTGCAGTCATGAGGCAGGCCGGTGACTCACTGCAGCCGGCGAGGACGCGGGTCGGGACATCTTGAGCCTGATTGGCTGTATCCGCCCCCCCCCCCCCCCATCATGCGTGCAATGACTACACCAAGGTGGACACAACACGCGCTGTCATGGCGGCGGATGACAGATCATAGAGATGCTGATGATTGACCCCACCAAGAGCTAGGTTATTGGGGATGAAAATAAGCGTGTGTTGATGAAACTGGTTTCTGAAAAGAAGAAGGGTTAGAAGGGTTCTTTTCAGAACGAACAACACTCCTCAAAGAAGCTCAAATTTCCGCAAAGAGACTTAGGCCTACCATCAATCACCGGCCCTCAAAATTTCCGAAATCACACACACACACACGCATATATATAAATAAGCCTATATATATATATATATATATATATATATATATATATATATATATATATATATATATATATATATATATATATATATATATATATGTGTGTGTATACTGTATAGGCCTATCTACATCTACATAATGTGTGTCAGGGTTCATACATCAACAGATTTCCCATACGGTCCAACTGTTTTCTTCAGTTATTTCCGAGCATATTCTGATTTCCTGTATTTGTCTTATTCAAACGGTATAATCAATCATTTAAACTGCATGTCCGCTTGCGTGTGGCATTCATACAGCGGACTTTCTCTCCAGAATAACCACAAAATTACAAGTGTATATTAATTGTACGATTATATTACATACATGTATGAGGCCCGATGGCCACAAAAGTTGTTGTCATTAGACGAGCTTTAGCGAGGATTCAATTTGACATACTGAAAAAATTGCTGTTCGCTTTGTTTTTTCATGTTTTTTTGTCGGTTCTCCACAGGTCAAACGGCTACAGCTATCAACTTCAAACTTATTTTTCAATATGGTACATCATCTAACTTAGATCTGTATAGTTTTGTGGCATTATCGGGTGGTACCTTTCTTTTTATGAATTTTAGAAATTTCAAAAATACCCATTAGAATAACATAACGGAAAAAAAAGAGAATATTTTTAATTTTTCAGAAAAATGAAATTTTGCGTGAATTTGAATTACATTTTGAAGAAAAAACATGAAATGTGCTAAATTGGTACCACTCGAAGCAGTTTTTACCCATTTTTACCCATACTATTACTATCCGATCGTCTAACAACGCATATATGGCGTGACCCTAGTATATTTGAAAAATTTAATTAAGTATTGCCAATTCGAAAATGTCAAAGGTTTGAACATAATTAGAAGTTCAACAGCGACCACTAACTGGGAATCAAATCTTGGAAGCCAGAAATACAATAACTGTATTCCATTGAGGCGATGAAGCTGGACTCAAGATAAACTCGGGACATCCGATGGTCTCGCGTAGAATAATAGGGATATATATCTACCTTATTTCCACTAAACATGTTCATATTATGCAATATGTATAATACATAAGTTTGTAACTTTTTGTATTTGTTTGTTTGTAGACCCACTTATAGGGCTTAGAGCCGATTGTACCAACTGATGATTAAATATTAATTAGTTAATCATTACTTAAGGTGCAAAAATAGTATATGTCTCCAAGGGTGATAACAAGTCTATATGCTAATTTTTGCTCAATTCTCTAATCATCACTTGGTACAACGGGCTCTGAGAGTCGGATTTACACTAATTAGATTCTTTGCTCAAGCAAGATTTATCTTATGCGGGCTTCGCACTTTTCAAATGTCATATCTAAATTGAATAACTAAATTTTATATCAAAACTTTATAGGCCTATCAAATTTTGTCCAGCACTATTGTTTTAATATGTTTAAAATTGTTAACTCTCGATTTGATTATTTGTCTATTTGTTCATTTGTATCTTTCTGTCTACTACCTGTCTGTAATTGTTGTAGTACTTACATGGAAGCATTGAGTGTGAAGAAAATGGTTTCGAAGTGTAATTGAATTGATGGAAGTCACTTGACGGAATGAAAAATCTTTCATCATCACCTAAAGTTACGTCGTTCGTCGCTCTCATCCCTAGAGCGCTGCTAGCAGTCAAGTTGAAGCAAAACAACCATCTCACCGTCGACTGAAGCACAATCGCCGTTACGATTGCCAGCACTCTTAGCGGTGATTGCCGGTACTACAGGGTAAGGGGTGTGGGGAGGGTAGAGACAAAGGAGTGGGGATGAATCGTCATCTAACGTTGGGTGAACTGTCTTCTTACATATGGTGCAATGGAGGCTGGTCAGAGGTTGGATCACAGAAGGCGTATGCTACATTAGGTGAGCTTAGCGAAGATTTCCACCCAACTCTTACGAAGAGAGATGTCTGGAAGCACTGCACAGGTCACAGGGTTTGACCGATCGACATGACACTGTTTATATATATCTTTATATCGGGTTTAACGACGCACTGTTATGATAACTGAGATCTAATGGCGTCGGATGGATGATTAATGAGATGATGGGATGATGAGATGAAGGTTCTTGGGTAATGGGAAGGAAGCGGTCATGGCCGACTTATTGTAGGAACCATCCCGGCATTAGCCTAGACTACAGAGGGAAACCACGAAACACCCCTGTAAAGATGGTCGGCGGCGGGGATCGAACTGGGTTCGAAGTTCCCCTCGCTTCCCGGATCACACGAAGCGTTTTTTTGTAAACGCAATCTTATCCAACTTAGAACTGTATAGTTTTGGGGTCAAAACGGTTGAACCATTTGTGAGAAACATCATCTCAAAGTTTCTAAAAAACCCCTAAGATTTGGCTGGGCGGAAGAAATTGTAAAACAAAATCTAACCAATATAATTCAAATTTTACTCAAATGTAAGAAATTGAAAATGTGTATTCAATTCGGACCAGCCGTTTCGAAGAAAATAATGTAATACATGTTCTTTATTCATCGAATAGATATTTAAATAATAACAGAAAAATGTTGCAGTTGATTCACGGCTTCCTAGATTCGTTGGAATCGAATGAATTATTTCATATGATCAAGGTGTGTAGAGTTTTAGACATCTCGCTCATCACACAACGCATGCGCTGCGTTTGCCTAGTAATGAATACAGTTCATGATATCTCGGGCCGTGCTGTGAACGGTTGCGTTGAGCGGTGGTCCGACTTGACCCGTGTTGCGCGCACGCGATGGCAGGAAGCAGCCGATTAGCTGCGAGTCTCCAGCACGCTCATCCAATAAAACGGCTGCCCTGATGACCAGCTATCGGCCGGAAGGAACGCCGGCTAACAGTGAGGAAGATTCGTCTCCGACAGAAATGATTGGAATTGCTCATTATCGCCATAAGTTGGCAAAATAATACTTCTAGATTCATCTGGATTCAAATCAGATGATGAACTTGGCCATGTCAAGTTTCAATTGAATTTGAATTTTCGTTTGACCTGTGGAGCGCGAACAAAAAAAACTTTTTTTTCGGGTCAAGTGAAATTGAGTCTTCGCTTCGCTCATCCAATTATCTGCTTTAGAAAACATTTATTTCGTAGACTATTCTAATGAAGGAAATATCTGATATTACAGAATATCTGAGTCTAGTATCACATATAATATTAAACTGCATCAGATATTTCCTTCATTAGAATAGTCTACGAAATGAACCAACCAAATGGAAAGATGGATTTTTAACTTGAATGCCGTCAAAACATCAACTTGATGTAACTTCTTGAAAGAATTCGATTCATTCTCATTAGCTCATCCATCAACGCGGTATTAGAAACGTAATGAAACGTAATGACAGCTGTATTCATCATAACTATGCATTATTACATTATGCACTTTATAGATGCAGCGTGGGGCAATGAGCCAAGTTTTTTCATTTCCTTTCAATTAATGTCAATTATTTCAGTTTCTAGATAAAAATTAAACTCAATTTGTATATTTTTTAAATAGCATACCTACAACTTATATTGATGTATATAATTACTTTTGCCCACATATTTATTGCATTATGTACAAATATATTGGTTCTAGCTGTAATAATCGTCAAACACATCCTATATAGCCCTGAAATATTTCAACATAAAACACATTATTTACTTGAATAATAAGCCACAACTTGGCGAACCTTTTTACATCACTACTTTTATATGCCAAAGTGTTTGAACAGGGAGGTTTTGGCTCCCTATTTTTTTACAAGATTTTGTTTTTGATGGGATCATATGTACAGGTACTAGGCAAACTCAGAATGTGCGTTGTGTGATGAGCGAGATGTCTAGACAGTAAAATCTAAAACTCTATACACACCTTGGTCATATAAAATGTACTTCATTAGGTTATTATCGAATCTAAGAAGCCGTGGATCTGTCAGAGCAACATTTTCCTGCTATCATGTCTATCTATTCGATGAATAAAGAACAGTTATTAGCCTACATTATTTTGTTCGAAACGGCTGGTTCGTGTAGGCCTACCACTCGTGTTAACATCTGAGGAAAATTTGAATTATATTGGCGAGATTTTATTTGTCAATTTTTTCCGCTCAGCCAAATCGTATGGGGGTTTTAGAAACTTTGAGATGATGTTTCACAAAAATGGTCCAACAGATTCGACCCAAAAACTATACAGTTCCAAGTTGGTCAAGTTTGCGTAACATACAGAAAAAGTTTCATATCGATCGGTCAAACCCTGCGTCCTGTGCAGTGTTACCGACAAACAAACAAACAAACAAACAAACAAACAGACAAAGCTCCGTATAAGAGCAGGATGGAAATCTTCGCTAACGCTCACCTAATAATAAAGCAGTGTGATTTGTACCGTGGTGACAGCAGTGGATCTAACTGGCAGTTACCCTTGTTGTCACTAACTCTCAGATCAAGGCTAACTGGTCTTGGGTTATCCGATCTAACCTAGAAATAGGCCTACTCAGGTGAAAATAGCTTGTTATCGGCTCGGAATCAGTTCTCAGGTGAAAATAGCCGCAACATGCCGGCACTGAACCCCCGCTCGGCCGGGCGGGACGGTCGCTCGGCCTGCTGGTCGGGATATAGAGCGCAACATTACTTTCATCACACGTCGACCGGCCGTCCTGAACAACAACGTGTTACGACCGCCCGTCCCCCCTATGGTGCACGCAGAACGCTCGGGGGGTTCGGTCCGCTAAGAGTGTCAGCCATTAGGAACAGTTCCATGAATTAGAAAAGTTGAATACATTCTTGTTGGCGGAGAATCGTTTTCACTTCACTTGTGCTATATGGTGGATATTGTTTGTTTAACGACCACATGGCTTGTTTAACGACCCCGCCAACAGCTAAGACTTCGAGAAGTTCTCATCACAAAATATGTATAATTATGAATGTGCTATTGTGAGTTACTATAGGAAAACGCCATATATGCGTTGTTAGACGAGCGAATAGTAATAGTATGGGTAAAAATGGGTAAAAACTGCTTCGAGTGGTACCAATTTAGCACATTTTATATTTTTTCTCCAAAATGGCTGACCCGATCAAGCTGAAAATTTCCAGAAATGTGTATCAAAATGTAATTCAACATCACGCTAAATTTCTTTTTTTCGGAGACTAAAAATATTTTTTTTTTCCGCTGTGTTATTCTAATGGGTATTTTTGAAATTTCTGAAATTCTTAAAAAAAAAGTAACCCCCCGATAATGCTACAAAAATATACAGATCTAAGTTAGACGAGGAACCATATTGAAAAAAAGTTTGAAGTTATTAGCTGTAGCCGTTTGACCTGTGGAGAACCAACAGAAAAACATATACAAAAAAAAAGAAAAAAAAAAGGAAATTCGACATAGGCCTACTGAAAAAAAATTGTGTTCGTTTTTATGTTTTTTTTCCCCTTTTTTTCGGTTCTCCACAGGTCAAACGGCTACAGCTATCAACTTCAAACTTTTTTTCAATATGATTCCTCATCTAACTTAGATCTGTATAGTTTTGTGGCATTATCGGGTGGAAACTTTTTTCTTATGAATTTTAGAAATTTAAAACTACCCATTACAATAACACAACGGGAAAAAAAGAGAATATTTTCATTTTCCGAAGAGATGAAATTTTGCGTGAAGTTGAATTACATTTTGATACACATTTCTGGAAAATGTCAGCTTGATCGGGTGAGCCATTTAGAAGAAAAACCATAAAATGTGCTAAATTGGTACCACTCGAAGCAGTTTTTACCCATACTATTACTATCCGCTCGTCTAACAACGCATATGGCGTACCAAGAAATGCTATTTGGCTGTTTCTCGCCTCCACTCGGTCTGTAGAGCCAGCCGAATCTGAGCCTCCAGCACGGTCATGCAGCGACAGCCGGCGAGTGAAACTCCGCACACTTCACTTCTAGCCTTGATATTATCCAAATCCACCTGTTGATTACAGGAAGATCTCTACCGTCACACTCTGTTACATGACGGCCCCTGGCGTGGTTTCCCTCAGCCCTGACGTGGTTTCCCTCAGCCCTGTCGTGGTTTCCCTCAGTCCTTGGTGAGGTGAGTTGGTTTGGGTTAGTGTGGAAAGGTTAGGTTCATTAAACTAGGAAAACGCCATATATGCGTTGTTAGACGAGCGGATAGTAATAGTATGGGTAAAAACTGCTTCGAGTGGTACCAATTTAGCACATTTTATGTTTTTTCTTCAAAATGGCTGACCCGATCAAGCGGAATTTGTTCAGAAATGTGTATCAAAATGTAATTCAACTTCAGGCAAAATTTCATTTTTTGGAAAATAAAAATATTTTCTTTTTTTTTCGCTGTCTTATTCTAATGGGTATTTTTGATATTTCTAAAATTCATAAAAAAAGGTTACCCCCGATAATGCCACAAAATTACACAGATCTAAGTTAGATGAGGAACCATATTGAAAAAAAGTTTGAAGTTGATAGCTGTAGCCGTTTGACCTGTGGAGAACCAAAGAAAAAAAAAAAAACGAACACCAATTTTTTGCAGTATGTCAAATTGAATCTTCGCTGAGTTAGTTTACGCGCCATACACAGGTGGTGCTGTGAATAGCGGCTGCCCCCCAAGCCCGTGTCACACAACCGCGTCTTCTTTATTCCGGTATACGCTCTTCAGCCCCCCCCCCCCCTCATTGTTGTCTGCTCATCACAACAATGGGTGACGTCACGGGGTTGAGCTCGCTTGGAGCGTACAATGATTAGACGGGCTTTAGCGAGGATTCAATTTGACATACTGAACAAGATTGGTGTTCGTTTTTTTTTATGTTTTTTTTGTCGGTTGTCCACAGGTCAAACGGCTACAGCTATCAACTTCAAACTCTTTTTCAATATGGTTCCTCATCTAACTTAGATCTGTATAGTTTTGTGGCAATATCGGGTGGTAACTTTTTTTTATGAATTTTAGAAATGTCAAAAATACTCATTAGAATAACACGGCGGAAAAAAATATATTTTCCCATAAAATGAAATTTTGCGTGAAGTTGAATTACATTTTGATACACATTTATGGAAATTTTCAGCTTGATCGGGTGATCCATTTTGAAGAAAAAACATAAAATGTGCTAAATTGGTACCACTCGAAGCAGTTTTTACCCATTTGTACTCGTCTAACAACGCATATATGGCGTTTTCCTAGTTTATATTCAATTTTGTCTTGACTACCGGCATTGAGAAGCGTTTTATGTCAACTGCGCGAGTTGTAAAAATATAAGTAGTATCACAAGTCGATGTAATCCCGTGTAACCTCAATTCATAAGTAAGGTGACGAAAGCAAATATTACGTCAACTTTTTTCATCCTTGTTATAAAACTGATCTCTGTCTCGTCAAGCTCATCAAATCTATTGTCAATCAACAGCTTCATTTATCAATAGCTTCAAACTATTTGTGATTATTAAAATAATTATAATGCTCGTTCATTTTCATAAATAGAAAGTATTCATTAATTCTTATCGCACAGAGGAGATGAAAACATCGAGCACTGAAAAGTGTATTTTTTCTAGAAACTTGTATTTCGGTTTTTAAAAATATTTGTAAAAACTAAAAACTATCAAGTATCAGGAATTAATTTACTATTTTTTACTAAGGCAAAAGATAGATGTTATTTGTATTGTTATTTGTCATTCTGGCCGTGAATCCTGGTAAGTGACACCTCGAATGTCAGAAGTGGCTGGAGTGGAGTCAGTGCCATATGGATCAGTCGAGTGTACACTGCCGGTACCCGTTATATTGTAATTACCTCTCATCATATTATTAGGAATAAGAGCCAGTTGTACCAAGTGATGATTAGTGAATTAAGCAAAAATTAGCAAATTAACTTGTTATCACCCTTGGTTACCTATGTTATTTTTGTACCTTAAGTAATGATTAACTAATTAATATTTAATCATCAGTTGGTACAATCGGCTCTTAGTAGCATAATCCTCATGATAAACTGTCTTGAAAATTAAAAAAACTGCGTATTTTTGTATATATAGGCCTAATGCTTGATTTTTTGTACGTTTTCCTCCCCCCCCCCCCCCCCCCCGCAACAAAATCTCTGAATCCAACCCTGCAAATATGCAGCTGTGATGTTTGCCAGGTCCGATATGCCCCTCACCTCCCTGATCACACGAATGATGGTCACGAAGAGTCGAAACCTTTCGACGAGCGAAGCTGTAACTAAGCTTAACCAACTAATACTGTAACTATTAGTTAGCCTACTAATAGTAACTAAGCGGTTTATAAAATGATAAAACCTGAACATAGCTATGTCATTTGACGCGACCGTTTCAACTTCTACCTGCATGTCATATTTATAATAGGCCTTTATGTATGTAAGTTTGACGCATTTGAATACTTTTACAGATTTATGAATTGATAAATGAATGTGCACATAAGTGATTGTTTGTTCACAATAATGAAATGAATAATAATAATTATTACCGGTACTTTTATAATAATATTATTATTGCTTCAGGCCTATTATTAGTAAATTATCAGGACTTACGCCATCAAGCAAAGAGAAATATCAGAACACAGCATTAGGTAAACGTGTTATGGTTGTGTCCAGTGGCGGGAGACGACGGCTAGGTTCGGGGGGTCAACAAATACAAAAATCACGGAAAATGAAAAAAAAATCAAGAAAAGTCACTTTAAAAAAAATCAAGAAATATCAAGAAAAGAAAAAGAAAAACTTCAAAAATAGCGAAAAAAAATCGCAAAAATCAGTCACAAAAAATGAAAAATAAAATACGAAGAATCAGAAAAATCAAGAACAAAATCCAGAAGCAATCAAGAAAAAAACGCGAAAATAAAAAAAAAAAAAATTCAAAAAATCATGTAGACGCAAAAAAACAGGAAAAAAAGAAAAAGAACGGGAAACATTAGTGCACTCCCCTTGACTTGACCAAGCCACACGACTCGACTTTCTTGATACTGTGTCCACGTAGCCATGGTAACGGGACAATCTCCACATGAAAATGGTCAAGAAAATTTTCAATGCAAATTTATTGAAATTTTCAATGCAAATTCTTTGAATTTTTCACTACAAATTTATTGAAATTTTCAATTCAACATTTTTTTTTGAATTTTTCATTGCAAATTTATTGAAATTATCAATCCAAATTCATTGAAGTTTTTAATGCAAATATATTGAAATTTTCAATGCAAATTTATTGAAATTTTCAATGCAAATTGTCAGAAAGTGTCTAATTCATGGAAAATTTCCTCTGCATCCTACGGAATTCAAACAATTCATTGCATGCACTTCAATGAATCAACTGAATTTTCCAACATATTTCATTTACTTTCCAAATAGAACATTTTCTAAGAATTTTTCAAATAGGCCAGTACAGAACGAGTACTGGCTCCACCTACAGTTGATCGGCAAGAAGTCTACACATTCAGTGAAGAGCTATTAATCTTCAGCAACTCACGCTAAACCCAGTTAGGCCCTATTATCTTACTAGGAAAACACCATATATGCGTTGTTAGACGAGCGGATATTAATAGTATGGGTACAAATGGGTGAAAACTGCTTAGAGTGGTACCAATTTAGCACATTTTATGTTTTTTCTTCAAAATGGCTGACCCGATCAAGCTGAAAATTTCCAGAAATGTGTATCAAAATGTAATTCAACTTTACACGAAATTTATTTTTTCGGATTTCTTTTCCCGCTGTGTTATTCTAATGGGTATTTTTGAAATTTCTAAAATTCTTAAAAAAAAGTTACCCCCCAATAATGCCACAAAACTATACAGATCTAAGTTAGATGAGGAACCATATTGAAAAAAAGTTTGAAGTCGATAGCTGTAGCCGTTTGACCTGTGGAGAACCGACAAAAAAACATAAAAACGAACACAATTATTTTTCAGTATGTCAAATTGAATCCTCGCTCAAGCTCGTCCAATAAATACTCATCATTTCTACTTTCATTGCACGTTTTATTATAATGTGGTGGTCCGGTAAATCATTTTAATAGCCTATTGCTAAGAGGGAACTCAAACTCTAGTTTCTTCTGTAACAACTTACATCCACGATAAATTGAAATGTTTCAAGATGTTGCAAGCAATATGTAAGGCTACAATGTAAATAGGTGTGCAGTTTCCAGCCAGTTAATTCGGTGCACGAGCAATGCAGAGCAGTCGAGTTAATTGAGGGCTTCGAGGCAGATGTGCGAATCTTCTTCAACCGATACAGCCCATAATTACTGTCATTACAGCAACACCAGAGGCGAGCAAGCAGGAACAAGAGAATACCGTAGTTAAGCTGGATTTCCATGCACGCGATTCCCATGTCGCACGTCAAAATCGCGAGACGGCAGACATTTTGAAAGTCGTTTGGCGATTCGAGAGTATAGACATCTAGCGACAAAAACTTGAACTGCTATTGGCGTCAGTTTTTGTGTGCATCTTTCAACGTCTAATCGAACTCGATTATCGATAAATCGCCGGATGCAGTATCCGAAACTGTGTACTTCCGGCAATATCGCGAGCTCATACCGCTGAATGTTGAGCAAACCTCTTCTTTCGTGACGCGATGCGCGACTTGTCCCTGATTGGTCAGTACACAGTTTCGGATACTGCATCCGGCGATTTATCGATAATCGACTTCGATTAGACGTTGACAGATGCACAAAATAATTGCTGCCAATAGTAGTTCAAGGTTTTGTCGTTTTATATACTCTCGAATCGCCAAGCGACTTCAAAATGTCCGCCACTCGCGATGTTGACGCGCGACACGAGAATCGCGTGCATGGAACAAGAGGGCTCACGATTTATACGACTATAGGTCTAACAAGATGAAACGTGTTCAATTCAATAACTTAAGAGAATATACACAAGTGCTATTCCTAGAGACAAGTGTTGGGTTCGATTCCTGCCGAGGTCGGCCATCAAGCCATGCGAGGGTTCTCGTATAGATACAAGTATACAGAACGACCATGCAGTTACAATAACTGCGATGGGCAAATATCAGTTGGGCACCTTTAGTTCTAAGAGAAAACACATTTTTTGCATCCTGATCTTATCTGAAACACGTTGAACCATATTTTAAAAGTGTATAATTTCGAAAAATTCCCTACGAGGCCAGAAGGGGCCTTACCCCCCGTGGGTCACAACTTCGCGGTAACGGGTCGATAGGCCTATACACAACTCTTCTTATAAGCCTATGGCAGTTTTCATTGTATTTTCATATAAACGCATACTTCGCTGTCTATATGACTTGCTCTAGACTTCGCACTTAGGCCTATACGCCTATATTAATTATTTATGCACATTTTTTGACAAAAAAATCCCCCCCCCTGACCTAATATCCTAGCTACGCCACTGCTATGTTTAAAATGCTTCGATAAAAACTATTAATTATTGATAAAGAAAAGATCTTCTGTTTTCCTTGTCCTGGATTTGGTTTTCTATGATTAGGCCTAATTAGTAATTAAATGGTCACCATAACGTGGGACCTTGATTTCAGTGCTGGCCGGTACCGGTAGGCCTATTACTTGCCAACTGGTACGTCCTGGTAAGCCTGAATAGATAGACCTAGTGATGGGACGTTCTTTCGCTTTCTGGGGACATCTTTTGTCATTTACTTTCCAAATAGGACATTTTCCGAGGATTATTCGAATAGGACATTGCAAAGGAGTCCTGGCCCCGGCGAGAAGTCTACACATTTAGTGAACATCTATTAATGTTTTAAATGTTTCGTCTTATAAGGCCCACTTATCATATCTACTTTCATTACGAGTTTTATTATCGTATATTTAGTTGAGATAATGTAGGCCTAAGCATTATCACTCGTATTATTTCACAATAATGTAGGCTATTACATTTATTGTTTGATATTTAGCCGTCGCCGAGGGGTTGACAACTCCAACATTTTAGTGTGCCGTACACCTGTTTTTTTTCTATTTTTCTCTTTTTTTTTATTTTTATTTTCATTTTTTTCGTGTTTTTTTCCCAAGTGTAGGCCTACACCTGATTTTTTTTTAGTTGTTACCCCCTCGGCCGTCGCTTCAAAACTAATAACAGCTAAAGTTCTATCAGCTGTAGTCAATGTATTTTTCCTAGCAATACACAGTTTCAAACTCTAACTTACCGGTACACAATTCCAAAAATTAATTTTCCAAAAATTTGAATTTTCATGAAAACTTCCAACTAGAAAAAGATCATGTGATATAGGCCTACAATACAAATGATACCAGTTGGTATCTGTAAATCCTTATCGTCGCTAATGTAGGCCTACTGAAATACCTGTGCTAGCTGGTCATATAGGCGCTAGGTGTCAAAGGTAGGCCTCCTCTATCTACGCACTGTCATATTTAATGGAGCGATAAGACGGCCTATTGTTTGTACTACATTCATTTGTCTCCTGGTGCTATCACTCACTGGGACCGTGGCCACGCAGGTATGTGCATACAGCCAGCAGCGTTTCATCACACAAGGTCAATCAGACAGATAAACAATCAGTCAATGGTCAGATATGAGCGTTAGTAAAGATTTTCACCCACCTCTTACGGAACTTTGTCTGTGTGTTTTAATGTTTTCATGTTTTTTTCGTTTGTAAGCACTGCATAGGGCGCAGGGTTTGACCGATCAACATGACACTTTCTATAGGCCTACGCAAACTCATCCAACTTAGAACTGTATAGTTTTTGGTTCAAATCTGTTGGATCATTTTTTAGAAACATCATCTCAATGTTTCTAAAAACCCTATAAGATTAGGCTGAGCGGAAAAAATTGAAATCTCACCAATATAACTCAAATTTTCCTCCTGGGATATAATAATTGTTAGATCGCCTTTAACATTTCGACACTATAGATAACAACAGAATGCGCTTCTGAATGCAATAAGGACGAAGACAAGTTCTAAAAAAAATAATGTCTATCCGTATATCACTACATGCCGACCTTGCTGCTGCGCATCCTAAACTAACCTAAATGCCGCAACCTAATTAAACGAACCCAACCTAACCATACCTCAACTGAAACCTACTCCCGGTAGGACGGGAAGCCACTTCCAGTATAATGTCAGATAGGCCTACGGTCTCGTGGTGACATGTGCGCTTGTTGTAACTGTTCCGCAGTCTCCTACTAACAGCGTACATCTGTCGACGGCTCAAGGGTGCCTAGGATCTATTCACGTCGGGGGACGATGGGAAGAAAGCTGATGCCGTACAAGTGTCATCGAGTGGAAAGGAAACGGTTGTTGCCTGATATTGAAGAGTACAGTTCCAGTATTCGCACTATCGACGGAGGAAGAACACGCAGAACATCTGTCAGTTGTGCATAAATGCACGGTGGCAAGTTCCCTACCCTTGATCACGACGGTTTGCCCGCCTCCCTAACCTTCTGCCGGAATTATTTTACACTCATTTCATCCCCCTCAAATACACTTCCACTAAGTTCATTCCAGTCCCTCTGTGTTATTTATGAAAGAAAATTTACCTCTATACGAAAAATAATACGAAAATTTAATCTAGCACCCTTGACAACTAGGTACCACTCTGTCATGACTTCGCCTAACCTACCCCCATACCCTGACTCATTCCTTTCAATCAGCCTATTCAACTCCCCCCAGCCCCCTTCCCCATCCATTGCCCTGAAAAAATTACACATCCGATCCAATTTTCTCCGCTTTTCAAATTCCTGCCAGCCCAAGTCGTGCATCATCTCAGATGAACTCTCCAATATTCTTATCCTTCCTCCCCTTTCATTCTCTACCCACCTCCACGTCCTAACCCCACCTGTAACCCTTCTGACTGCTATCCTCTGCACCCTTTCCACATCCCTCATCTCACCTACCCTAGGCCTATATGGATCCCATACCGAACTTGCATACTCTATCAAAGGACGAACTAACGTAAAGTACCGTAGGCTTTTTCCTTAATCTCTGTACCTGTCCCCCTAAGCTGCCTCATTACAAAGTTTAATGCATTAATACCCTTCTTTGCTACTCGCTCAATTTGACTCCCCCACCCTAAGCGTCTGTCAAATGCTAATCCTAAATATTTATAGTTTTCCACAGACTCAAGTGTCTTCCCCCATACAGCATACACTACGTCTAGCCTTTCTCTCCTCCTACCAAAGGTAACTACCTTGCACTTCCCTGCATTTAATCCCATTTTGTTTAACTGTACCCATTAATTTAGTGCTGACAGCATGTCCGCTAATTCATGCATCGGTACCTAGCGGTATAACCATAATACCCTCACGGGATAGAGTGGCAGAGCCCTGGTTGAACAGTCTAACACGCCGTGGTAGTGTTATGCCTGTTAATCCTGCTAGGAGTGCTGTTAACATCATCTGCTAGAGCAATGTTGCGAGTGAATGCTGCTAGGAGCGCTGTTGTCAGCCAACTTTTTGATTGTTGATGGTCATGGGCTCCGTCATACGGCATTGCCTATCTAGAGACTACTTTATCCATGGTACCGGTATGTGTTCATCGATATTGCCTTTGGCAGCTAATGTGCCAAGTCATTAGACTATCGAAGAGAACGTAGTAGGCCTATTAGCAAAATGAATTGAAATTAGTAAAGTACTCACCTTGAAAACTTCCGAAAAGAATCCCGAACCTATTTTCTCGCAGGTGAAATCGTCCAGTCTATTTAAAGCTGCAACGGCATGTCGCAGCGCCTGACATGATGATCCCGTCATTCGAGAACTTGTCGAACTAGAGGCTGAATCACATTTATCACTGACCGACATTTGCGGTGTTATTAAATCAGTACTTAATCGACGACACTGTAATGTTGTCCCCGTATCACCGTCACCTAATTCCAATCGATTGTTTAGTTCGACTCCCATCGAACTTTCTGGGTTTATTAAATAATCCGAACTGGAACTGCGAGAATGTCTTCCTTCATTTAAAAGGTTTTCACAGTAACCACTGTCACTACCTGTTCCACCCACTCTCGATTTGCCGAGCATTTTCACTTAAAGCGACGTCGTTACACCATTTGATTGCACTGTAGAAAATTTAAACATTTTTTTAGACCCAGGCCTCGATATGGAATAAAAACTAGACCAAGACTTTAGCCTAGGTCTACACAGTAGATTTACAAGAAAATAATATGGCCTAATTGAAGAATGAGCATAATTTGGACCTAAAGAGCCCCCCAACAGTTACGCCTACAAATTGTTTACATTCACTTTGGCACGTCCATGAATCCAAGGGACTGTAGACCTTCCCCCCGAAATAGGCCACAAGTTGTACCAAATTCAGTGGTATTACTACGAAAGTAATTGAAAGAACTCGTGTGTTTTACCACTGAAAACACGAAGACTTGACCGAAACGTCTAGATTTGCCAAGAGAAACTCATTAATTGAAACTTGGACGACAGCCCTGGATCCTATTTCTCGGCAATTTGGAGTGTCATCCCGGAAAAAAATACGCGTTAAGGTGAAGAACACCTAGCTGTTAACTGCCGAAACTCACACATTTTATCACAAATTATCTCCGAAAACTTATAAACTAATCAAAACTATGCTCACTCATCAATCTACCGTTTAATTATCGATCTTAAAAACAAATTTCACTGTGAACTACTTCCACTGACACCATCTTGGTACTGACTGCTCGTTGAGCAGCAGTTAGCGCTACAGTGGCGACATCTACGTCCCCACCACTTACTACGCGTGACGTCAGGGAATACGATCCTGGGTGAAAATACTTGAATGAAATATGTATTATTAAATAGTTAGATAAATGCAGTTCTCAGCACAATAATATCGGATAACAAGGTGAAGTGCAAGTAGAACCATTGTTAGTGAGATGGGAATGGATCTCACGGGGAACTGTCACTCAAATTAACTCTTGACATATAGGCTATTATTTTTATTTAATACATTCTAGCTACTAATTCACTTTCTCTTGAAAAGTATATTATATTATGATACGTACATACATTTGCCTGTTAACATTTTGTGAGAATAACTCACATACTTTCTCTCTTCTATTGAATATACAACTGGTAGCATAATAATAAGATGAAAAGGAAAACTTTATTCTTTATCTACTGCACAACTATTTCTTTAACAGGTTGAGATATTTATTGGAATCGAATTCGTCGTCAATGTCTTCTTCGATCTTGAGCTTCTTTATCGGCTTACAACGGTCGAGTCGCATCTTTTTCTCAATGTCGGTTAATGTGGCCAAGTCCAACGGTAGCTGAAAACATACAAAAATACTTCACTTGTAGAGATTTTTATTAAATTACAGGAGATTAGTCAGATTAGACATCATTTTTGAAAATATGTTCCGAACTCATTTTATAAATATTTATTTACACTTTTCTAATGACGAGTTGGTGAACCATTGAATCATCAACTATTTTAAACATTTTTGTTTATATCAGATTAGGCCTCCTATGCTAATAATACCAACATTGGGAAACTCAAAGCAGAATTGATGTCATTGTGACATCAATTTTAAAAGACTCATCCTTCATTCTCCACAATCATCTATATAATAACTCGTCATGAACGTTACAAAACATTTATCTTATTTATTTCAACTACTTAATCTTCAAACGTATTATTATCATTTGTATTTTTGTTTCAATACCGTTCTTTTTTTTAAAATCGTCGACTTTTATACCCAGATATAAGTTAATAATTTTACATACATAATTTTTGTAATTCAATTGTAATTTTGTATAGATCATCAAGCTGGATCCTTGTGGATAATCACATTTGAGTGAATAGCTGACAATAAAATTGTTATTCTCTCACTAAGATTGACCGAAGTACCACATCCGTAGAAACAACATTATAGGGAACAACTTCATGAAATAGGTAGACCTACGTACTGTAAACATTCAACATCTCATCCTTTCTTTTATTCTAATGATTAGTTTTGTAAACATCTTTAATGTGAATTAAATTATTATACGAGCTTTAGCGAGGATTCAATTTGACATGGGCCTACTGAAAAAAATTGGTGTTTGTTTTTATGTTTTTTTTCATGTTTTTTTGTCGGTTCTCCACAGGTCAAACGGCTACAGCTATCAACTTCAAACTTTTTAAAACTATGTTTCCTCATCTAATTTAGATCTATATAGTTTTGTGGCATTATTGGGTGGTAACTTTTTTTTATGAATTTTAGAAATTTCAAAAATACCCATTAGAATAACACAGCAGAAAAAAAGAAAATATTTTCATTTTCAAAAAAAATGAAATTTTGCATGTGAAGTTGAATTACATTTTGATACACATTTCTGAAAATTTTCAGCTTGATCGGGTCAGCAATTTTGAAGAAAAAACATAAAATGTACTAAATTGGTACCACTCGGAGCAGTTTTACCCATTTTTACCCGTACTATTACTATCCGCTCGTCTAACAACGCATATATGGCGTTTTCCTAGTAAATAGTACATAACACAATGGATGAAATGAATTCAATATCAATTTTGTAATGATTTGAATAAGAACTAGATGGGATTTCATTTGAGAATCTAATGTGTACTGTCTCAAAGGTTGACAATCCTCGTAGAATATGGCTGAAGGAACAATGATTCAATGTTTAATAGGTGGAACATATTTGTGCCATTCCAAGCATCTAACATAGTTTCTATTAACCACGAGTCTTGACGCTGAGGCGACGTAACTTAGTAAACAAATCCACAGATGAAATTGTTTCTTGTATGAACGCAGTTAGATAGTCACTCAGAGTTGTACAAATAGTTCCTTTTTCAACAGAATTTATTAGACGAGCTTTAGCGAGGATTCAATTTGACACACTGAAAAAATTGTGTTCGTTTTCATGTTTTTTTTTGTTTTTTTTTGTGTTTTTTTGTCGGTTCTCCACAGGTCAACGGAAGTTGACAGCTTTCAACTTCAAACTTTTTTCAATGGTTCCTTATCTAACTTAGATCTGTATAGTTTTGTGGCATTATTGGGTGATAACTTTTTTTTTATGAATTTTAGAAATTTCAAAAATACCCATAAGAATAACATGGCGGAAAATAAAGGAAAATATTTCCATTTCCGAAGAAAATAAATTTTGCGTGAAGTTGAATTACATTTTGATACACATTTCTGGAAACCTTCAGCTTAATCGGGTCAGCCATTTTGAAGAAAAAACATGAAATGTGCTAAATTGGTACCACTCGAAGCAGTTCTTAACCATTACTACCCATACTATTACTATCTGCTCGTCTAACAACGCATATATGGCGTTTTCCTAGTATAAACCTATACGCAATAAAAAACAAAACAAACCTTGTACATTACTGAAGGCAACACACAACATTACTACGCATCAATCAGCCAATAGGCACGCAGCATTTACCTAACACGACCGCGACCTTCCAACGCCACCGACCTCTCTTCGTGCAAGGGTCACAATAAGATCATAATGGAGGAATTACATACAATATTCAAGGTCATGGTATTGTCAATGAATGCCCTCACACAATAGAAACAGAACCGATGTTGCATGGTAGAGATGAGGGGAAGGAAGGAGGGGGGAGGGGGGATTACTATTATCTACCTGATATAATTTCTGTCATTCATATTTATATCGTAATAAAGAGATGGATTATTGTATTAATTGATGTTGTTTCAATAGATTACAAGATTATAATGATTATATAGAGAACGAGATTATAAACCAGGAATATACTAAGAACAACTCATTAAATGATACATTGTCAAACGTCAAATGTTTGAAATTAAACGACTAAACGACAATGTCTTGGAGTCGTTGAGCCTCCAACGTTGACAAGTCTTTAGGCCTACACACAGAGGAAATATCATGCTCGTTTCTATATGACTAGCGTCTGGCAGCGTAATTGTTCGGTACGGACTGATTACGGTGCCATCTCGAAGCGAGATCACAGATCAAAGAGGATTCTCTACGCTACGATGAGATCAGGGGCGGACTGGGGAGTTATTCCGGCCCTGGAAAATCTTTTCAAATAGCCCATAGGGAGGGTACAACATAGGGACCAAAAATAAACAGAAAACAAAGCTACATAAGACTGGGATGAAATCTTCGCTAACGCTCATCTAATTATATTATTAACTAGGCAAACGCAACATATGTGTTGTAAGATGAGCGAGATATCTAGAAAGTAAAATCTAAAACCCTACACACCTTGATCATATAAGCTATACTTCATTCGATACCAACGAATCAAAGGAGCCGTGAATCTAGCACTGCAACATTTTTCTACTGTTATTTCTATCTATTCGATGAGTAAAGAACATGTATTACATTATTTTCTTTGAATCGGCTGGTCCGTATTGCATACAATTTTTTTATTATGTGTAGGCCTATCACTTCCGTTTTTACATTTGAGGAAAATCTGAATTATATTGATGAGATTTCATTTTTCAATGTTTTCCGCTCAGCCTAATCATATGGGGTTTATAGAAACTTTGAGATGATGTTTTTCAAAAATGATTCGACCGATTTGACCCCAAAACCATAGGGTTCTAAGTTGGATAAGTTTACGTATAGAAAAAAAATCATGTCGATCGGTCAAACCCTGCGACCTGTGCAGTGCTTACCAAACAAACAAACAAACAAACGTACAGACAAAGCTCCGTAAGAGTTGGGTGGAAATCTTTGCCAACGCTCATCTAATTTAAGATCCAAGAGTTTGAATGAACACGGGTTCTACTCGGAAAAGATAATCAATGGTCCTTGGCCTCTGCATCGTAAGCCAGCTAATCCGCAAGTTCACCTTGTCGGTCTGCTAATGCTAGCGCTAGACGTACAGTTACTTGATCCTAGTAGCCCACATGTACAGCTGAGGGTTCAGAGTACACCTTCAACTCACTAACACTGATAACACTGATAACCAGGTGATTAACAGACCCATTCCAGCCAGCATGCCTAGTAGCAACCTGTCACCTGAACATCACTCACATGGAGAGTAATTCTATTAAGGTCCCGTTTTACCAATAATACATTTGCTAATCAAGCGATAATTAGTGGATTAATATATGAACTGTGTGAGAGGGAAAGAGAGAACAGCAGCTTACCGAGGTTCACAAGTAGACAGGCCTACTCGTGGTGGACAGCCGTTGATAGAACACAGAGATGAAGTAACACAAGATTCTGACGTTTCGGGTAGGTAACCTACTCTACAGTGATAGAGGCAGCAGCCGAAACGTCAGAATCTTGTGTTACTTCATCTCTATGTGCTCTATCAACGGCTGTCCACCACGAGTAGGCCTATCTACTTGTGAACCTCGGTAAGCTGCTGTTCTCTCTTTCCCTCTCACACAGTTCATATATTAAGCCTAAGGTTATTTTCCTGGACACACCAATTAGTGGATTAACTTGTTATTACCCTTAGTAACCAATGGTATTTTTGTACCCCAATTAATAATTAGCTTAATTAACACATTTTCATAATTGGTTTTTTTTTTTTTTTGTGTGTAATTTTGT
The DNA here is from genome assembly GCA_907164805.1 of Brachyptera putata. Classification (NCBI taxonomy): domain Eukaryota; kingdom Metazoa; phylum Arthropoda; class Insecta; order Plecoptera; family Taeniopterygidae; genus Brachyptera; species Brachyptera putata. The sequence continues at coordinate 14,933,723 of OU015474.1, forward strand.
ACGCGGCATACAGGTCAGGAAAAAGTTTCAATCAACTCGAAACTTATTTTACAAATTGGTGTTATACCAGAATAGGTTGGGATTGTTTTTCAGAAGAATCGGTCAAACGGATTTTCCGGAAAAAAATCGGAAAGTATGGAAATTCCCCATAAGAATAGGCCAGGGGAGAAATACTTGGAATTTTATTTTTTTCAAAAGCTCTCAAATTTATACTGAGTGTGGGAAGAACTATCATACACATTTTAAGCGACTTATGGAACAATCGGATGTGAAACAACGAAGAAAACTCATTTTTAATGTACTTTTTTACACATCAATAAAAGCAATTAAGAAAAGCAATTAAGAAACTATTAAATGTGAGCAACAAGTGTCACCAATAAATTAAATCGTTTAAAATCTGTGATGTATATGAAGAAGGCACTGGTTTAATTGTTTGGAAACCAAGGTCCATATACCAACAGGCAGCCGCGGCATTGGTAATATGGGGTATAAGTTGGTTAGTTTAGTATTAATTGTTTTTTATATTTTCCATTGTACACTGTATGTAATACAGGTGGTCATTGAAACAAATGTCATAATAATTATTAATAACTTGAAAAATTAAACATCAACAAAAAACTTGACATATTTATTTATTAAATTCATATTGGGTTTAAAGACACACTGTTATGATAGCGCGGATCTAATGGCGCAGGATGGATGATTAATAAGATGATGGGATGATGAGATGAAGGTTCTTGGTTAATGGGAAGGATAGTGGCAAGGAAGCGGTCATGGCCGACTTATTGTTGGAACCATCCCGGCATTAGCCTAGACTACAGAGGGAAACCATGAACAACCCCTGTAAAGATGGTCGGCGGCGGGGATCGAACCTCGCCTCCCGGATCACACGAAGCGAGCGCGTTAACCACTGCGCTGCATGTGCGGGTAACTTGACATATATATAGAGAAAAATAAGAGCAAAATTTTACACAAAATTGAATTCGAAATACCGTAGTCTTCTACATGATAAATAACTTCATTTGTTAATAGTGTTTTATCACGATGTATAAAAGTGCTGGACTCACTAATACACGAGATTGTATGAGGTAAAACCCAATGTAATGGACACCGTTTTCATAAGAATTCAGTCCATGTGCTGGAACAGCAAAGTCAGCAGCATGTCTTGTACAGTACTCATGAGTATCGGGCTGTAATTTAAACAGATTTTTGTTTTTATAAATGAAGCATATGGAGAAAACCTAGATGTCAAGTACAACATTACACTGCTTTCATATCAATCAGGACGTTAAGATAACGTAGGACTCCCCCATAGCGTGACAATAACGAGGAAAGTGGACCAGTAGGTCTACACAATAAATAGTGTTGAAAGTTGACAGGAATGGATTTAGTCAAATATCAGTTTGAAGATAACTTTTCAATGTTTGAGATTTCAAGGTTCTAATTAGGGTTGCCGTCGATATGAAATCATGTGAAACTGTACTTACTCGACAAGTGTTTGTATAGCATTGACGTAATGTGAATGTTAGATATTCTCTGATTTCATACTCTTATTACATTACTCGTCTAGTTTTAGTTTGACGCATTCTATAACAATGTAAATTGTTCCACTGAATAAAGAAATTATTATCAATATCATTAATTCAATTATTTTACAAAGGAAAAATTGACAATCAATAATCAATTAGGGCCTATCCAATTGCAATCGATCCAACAATTTCAAAAATAAAAACAAACTCTAACTGAATAGTAAACCTAGGCCTATAGGCCTATATGACCACGATATATGACAGAACAATAGCATAAAATCAAAAACTATCTAGGCAAAAAAAGGCCTAGCTGCGCTCATTCATTAGTCTTGAAAAACCTCAACAACTTTCAATTCAACAGATTTGACTTTTGTCAAACATCGATACCGGTAATAATCAGATGAAAATATTAATGATTCATCGCATGATTTTAATAGATTACTGACAGATGCGGTGTGATGACCCCAATCCTCGACCAGAGGACCCCGTTTCTGTTTCTTTCTTCTTGTCACGAACTCATCCACACAAAAGACACGACCTTCGCTTCCTCCCCATCCCTATATTTATTGCAACTTGTCAGATCTTAGCTTCACTTTTTCCCGCCGTTTCAGGTTTTCTCTTTTAATTATTTCAGCTTTGTTTGGTATTCAAGATAGTCAAAAATTCTTTCGTTTTTTCTCATTGATGTTTGTTCGTGTAATTTCAATTTTCTTTTGCACTGTATTGAGATTTATTTCGTTCATTCAATCTTTGACAGTGTTGCCTACTTATAGCAAGTAAGGGTAAGAGTGGGGGTGGTTTTGTGTGAAACCCCCGCCAATAAGTTAGTTAGTCTACGGACACTCATAGGGTAACCACCAACGGGTGCTCTGCTCCTCTTTATAGTGTGAAAGTTGTAGTGCCAATATTAATTAGATGAGCGTTAGCGAAGATTTCCACTCAATTCTTACGAAGCTTTGTCTGTTTTTGTTTGTTTGTTTCTGGGCACTGCACAGGCCGCAGGGTTTGACCGATATACATGAAACTTTTTCTATATGCCTATGCGTAAACTTATCCAACTTAGAACTGTATAGTTTTTGGGTTAAATCGGTTGAGACCATTTTTGAGAAATACCGTTTCAAAGTTCTAAAAACACTATGAGATTAGGCTGAACGGAAAAAATTAAAAAATAGAATCTCTCCAATCTAATTCAAATTTTCTTCAAATGTAAACAGGAAAATAACCATTGTTAACAATTTGTATGCAATTAGAATCAGCCGTTTGAAGAAAATGATATAATATAGGGCCTATGTTAATAATGGATAGAAATAATAGCAGAGACATGTTGCAGTGATAGATTCACGGCTTCCTAGATTCGTTGGTATCGAATGTAGTATATTTTATATGATCAAGGTATGTAGGGTTTTAGATTTTACTTTCTAGATATCTCGCTCATCTTATCGATTATCGTTTTCGATTATACTTTATGCCTCGCGCATCTCACAACGCACGTTCTGCGTAGGCCTAGTCATTCCACTTTCTAATGTGTCACGCAAATCAAATTCCATGGACAGGTTGGCCTTACACATAACCAATTCAACCTGCCATGCAACCTGTCTATCCAGCATGAAAACCCTCCTAATTCAAAATCCTTTCTATAGGCCTACTCTGGAAGAGTTCCTTTCATCGTAATTAATTAGACGAGCTTTAGCCAGGATTCAATTTGACATAATGAAAAATATTGGTGTTCATTTTTATGTTTTTTTTTTTTTAAGTTTTTTGTCGGTTCTCCACCTCAAACGGCTACAGCTATCAACTTCAAACTTTTTTTCAATATGGTTCCTCATCCAACTTAGTTCTGTATAGTTTTGTGGCACTATCGGGGGGTAAATTTTTTTTATGAATTTTTGAAATTTCCAAAATACACATTAGAATAACAAAGCAGAAAAAAAGGAATATTTTTATTTTCCAAAAAGATTAAATTTTGCGTGAACTTGAATTACGTTTTGAATTACATTTCTAAAACATTTCAGCTTGATCGGGTCAGCCATTTTGAAGAAAAAACATGAATTGTGCTAAATTGGTACCACTCGAAGCAGTTTTTACCTATTTTTACCCATACTATTACCATCCGCTCGTCTAACAACGCATATATGGCGTTTTCCTATCATGATGAACGCACTATCCGTCATCGAGGAGAATGGGGTCTAAATCAACCTTCATCGCATCATCCGTCGACGCCAATAGATCCTAGTCGTCAGGAATATGCATGTCCACAACGCCTATTGGTCACCCTGTACATAACGAAGTATCACCGTGCCGTGCTTTTGGAGATCTCACGGATAGCAACTGTTGCGCCATGTTATAGCACGACACGGGTGTCAGGGGGGGAGGTGGGGGAGGAGGGGGGGAAGGGGAAATGCAATATCGTTGCGTTGTCATGCATGTGATACGCAATACCAGACTCGGACTAGATAATAATAGTAGGTAATACATATGTCATGTTGGGTGCCTTTAATTACATTGTCTCTTGATCTCTTGTTTAGATCATTTTTATTGGGCCTAATTGTAAATTTACTTTTTTTCCTTCTGTCTTAGTACCGTATTTAATTTTACTGCTTAATTATTAAAATTGACGATTTCTCTACGTGTACGCTGTATTACGTCCAACGAATGAGAATAAACACAATAGAATACAGGTTGGCCTACAGATATCATGGTTGTATCAAGTGTAGCCCTGAAGTCAACAGTCTGTACTCACCTTGATTATTTTCCTCGGCTCGTGGTATCGGACGTTGATGCTGGAGCCGTCTGACTGCACGACCAGCGTCGGGTACGTCCGCTCGTACGTCTTGCGGTGGATCTTGCACACACTCGACGTATTGCAGTTCAAACTGCGGCTGGGTTGAGAGTGGTGCACGTAAAGAGCTGACAAGCAGTTGATTGGTACTCGCCACCGCTGACATCTGAGACATTCACAACATGTGGGGGGCAATGAGTTTAGGCCGACCCTATTCCCACCAATAGTGATGGAACGTTGACAATTTTCAGAACATTTTCAATGCAAATTTATTGAAATTTTCAATGAAAATTTTCAATAAATGTTCAATTCATTGAAAATTTTCTATGAATTCAATGGAATTCAATGAATTCACTGAATTCATTTTAATGATTTTTTTTTCAGTGATTTCCTCAAAAAATTGTTGGGTTTCATTCAATTGATTGAAAATTATCAATGCACAATCATTTAAATTTTCAATGTAGGCCCTAAATGTAAGTTATTAAAATCTTTATTGAAGAGAATTTTCAGTGAAAATTTCCAGCATCTTTCCTCATTTGCTTTTCAAATGGGACATTCCAAAGGAGTAGGGGGCCTACTGGCCCAACCTACATTTAATTCATTTTCCCTATCCTCGACAATTGTATCTAAAAGCAAACTGCAAATGCATGTGGTGGTTCAGCAAATCACTGAATTCAAGCGCCAACTTCTTCTGTAACCACACATGAACCTAAAACAATCGACTTGAAAATAAATTTGAAAATTTTCAAGCTCTTGAAAATGTTCATGAAAATTCACATCACTAACGTTTGTGCAGGTCGTGCCTCCAGCAACCTAAACTAAGTTCCCACGAACAACTGTGCGGGTCTCGTGAATAGCCGGCCAACACGACCACGTCTATTCGCAAGAACGGGCACACCAAGCGTTCTCACGTACTTCACTAGATTCCACACAGAGAGCCCTGGCAACGGAAGAAGGCAGTCGAGGAATTAGACTGAACAACCATCTGACCTATTGTCACACTATATCACATTATAGTTTCATTACGCCTGCGCGTAACCTGCTTTCCTATCTATGCTATATATTTGATATAATTCTGACTGTAGATGGTTCCCCAGGTGCTCATCACCAGCTTATTGCTAGCAAACGTCTGCTCTCAGTGAGGTCGTTGACTTGTTACGGGAACAATAATCTTCCATTACCAGGGCAATTCCTAATAGGCCTGCTTTTACTAGACCTATGTTGATACTATGTTGTAGCAAATAACTTTATAAGTATATTATTTAGGAAATAAATAAAGACTGGTTATGTATACTGTACGTGGCTAAACTGCTAGCTGTGATTGTTGTTCAAACAATGTATTTTGTAATGAATAAATATATCTATCTATCTACCTACTCTACTTACTACTACAACCCTCCATATCAAGTATCACTGTAATTGCCAACGAAGTGTATCCGCATTTATTTGTACAATGTTTGCCAAAGAAAGTGGCACCAGCCTCTCCTGTGGCTCAGTCAACTATCGTTTTTGTATACGTCCTTTCATCCATCTTCACTTCATCGTTTCATTGTCACCCGCTCATTGATACTTCGTATAACCTAGCTGTTGGTGGGGTCGGTTAAGTGGCAAAGTGGCACCTTCTAGGCTTACAGCTCCACTTCTGATCCGCTTTGCAAAATGTAACCAATCATCGAACGACTACGGAGTCCAGAACCCTCTCACGACGATCAAATGAACTACGTGCTACCGCTAGTGTGTTTCGTGGTTCCTGCGAACAGCCAACCCTAGTGGGTTTGCTATTCTCCAGAACTTTTTCGTGGGTCGGCTATTGGCAAGACCCGAACGATGGTTGTACGAATAGAAGTGCCCGCGAGGGTCGGCTATTAGGTTGTGGGGCGGGTCATGGAAATCGACACTTTGTTGAGTTTATGGGTCCAAGATCTGAATTTAGTTTATGTTGTAAGTGTATTATATAGGTAGACCTCTAGGAACATCCGACTATAAGCGCTAACTGCGTTATAGAATAGCAAGCAATAAGTAAGGCACAGAGGTGAAATTCATAACCCTAAAATAGTTTGGAAAAGAAACTGAGAATGAGTATGTGACAACATGTCTGGAAAAATATATTTTTCAGTGAATAAATATCGAAAATATATCTATTATATACGAATTAGCTTATGGATAGGCCAGAATGAAGTAAAAATACTGTTAATGTAATGAAAATATACGCAAGCTTACCTCGAAAATATCTCCATGATCGAAATCACCGCCTTTACAAATTTGTTTCGTTCTCGCACTGAGTTTCGAAGTGAAAGAGTACGATGTGATGAATTTTATTTAAAAATCTAATATAAATCATGAGTATTGAGTATAACATTTTTACGCAATGTTTATTGTATCCAATTGATTAGATTTGATCAGGAGTTTAGGTGACGATGAATTTACAGCGTTTGTTTTGACCTAATTATGCAGTTATTCAATGAGCCGAAAGCCGTCGCGCTGTCAGCTGCCAGCATGGCGGACCGTAAACAGAGTCGTGAAGTTTTCACAATATTATTTTTCTGTATTTTGTGGTATATTGTTAGTTCTAGTAATAATGTGATAGGTAAAATGTTATTAAATGATTTTCCATACCCTATGACTGTTACAATGGTCCAACTAACCAGTATAACTGTGTATAGTGGACCATTTTTCAATATGTGGGGCGTACGTAAATTCGTTGACATTAGTTGGAGTTATTATTTTAGAGTTATTGTTCCTTTAGCTATAGGCAAGTTTTTAGCTTCAGTGTCATCTCATATAAGTATATGGAAAGTGCCTGTATCTTATGCTCATACAGGTAACTATATTTAATCTTTCAATGACAATTTATATGAACCTTACACAATATGGACTTGAGATTTTGACAGCTCGAATATTTTAACAATGTGCATTTTCTTTCTGTCTTTCAGTTAAGGCAACGATGCCTCTATTTACAGTACTTTTATCACGAGTTATCATGGGTGAAAAACAAACTTGTAAAGTATGTACAACTACCAACTTATAATATCTAGGCCTATTTGGGCAACCTCACATTGTCATAATTCACTTTGCCTGAGGGCTGTTTGAAAGTAACAGTGTTTTACTTTCACTCTCATAATTATGTCAGTTTGGATAATGTACTAGATTGTGTGTTTTTAGATAGATAGATACAAGGTGCCTGTCCTTGGTCATTATTTAATACTCCTTGGAGTAATGACATTCACACTTTTCATAGTTTCAGACATTATGTCTAATTTTTAAAACAGTATCAACAAATGAAGTCATTTATGATGTTGAAGACTGTTTTGATTTATTTGATCATATACCGGTATACAAGTTTTTATTACTAGGAAAACGCCTTATATGCGTTGTGAGATGAGCTTAGAAGTATGGAAATGTAGAATTAAGAACATTTTGTCAGCTCAATGTACATATACAGGCCATGGATCACTTCAAAGGTTTAAAAACCGTGGCCGTCTGTTGGTATATGGACCTTGGTTTCCAAACAATCAAACCAGTGCCTTCTTCATATACATCACAGATTTTAAACGTTTTAATTTATTGGTGACACTTGTTGCTCATATTTAATAGTTCCTTAATTGCTTTCTTAATTGCTTTTATTGATGTGTAAAAAAGTACCTTAAAAATGCGTTTTCTTCGTTAATTCACATCCGATTGTTCCATAAATCGCTTAAAATAGGTATGATAGATCTTTCCACACTCAGTATAAATTTGAGAGCTTTTGAAAAAAATAAAATTTCAAGTATTTCTCCCCTGGCCTATTCTTATGGGGAATTTCCATACTTTCCGATTTTTTTCCGGAAAATCCGTTTGACCGATTTTTCTGAAAAACAATCCCAACCTATTCTGGTATAACACCAATTTGTAAAAAAAGTTTCGAGTTGATTGAAACTTTTTCCTGACCTGTATGCCGCGTACAAAATTACACACAAAAAAAAAAAAAAAAAAATAAATAAAAAATAAAAAAAAAAACCAAGCCCAAAATTTTTCGGTATATGGAATGAAAATCTTCGCTACGCTCATCTAAAAAACACTGCCGACAATACGGTTGCCACTTGGACACAGTATAACATGCTAGCCTACATATGATCAATTATGAAATATTTAAACATCGTCATTTAATGATAATAATACCGGTATTATCGTAAAAGTAAAATTATCAATACTCGTAGGAAAGATTACAAAATTAATACCGTAATTACATATGTACTAAATAATTCATACACTAAAGAAAAATAATGTAAAACACAATTAAATTTAGTAAAAAAACAAACAAAACAAGTAGGGTAACTTGATAAAACAGCTGACAAACTCTTGAATATAAAATTGCCTATTTTTATAGAGATAATATTAGAACCTTAGCTGTTGACCATAAAGGTGATTTCTAAGGATGGCAATTGAATCTCGATGACATGCCCGATGAGATGACATGCTTCTTTCCTTATTTGAACTTTTCTTTGAGTTTTCTTAATTTCACTCCATTCAAGTTGTTCTTTGTTGTTTAATTACCGGTAATCAAGTTTATGTTGATAGTCTTTCCAGAAACCAAATGCAAATAAGTCAATCTATTTCATCCCTAGTGATTTGTTAAAAATGTAACTCTCAATACAAACATGTTTTCTGGTATTATTATTGACTTCGGTTTAAATGACCAAACTGTATTATATATACAATGCAATAATGGTAGGCCTATGCAGACAAAAAATGAAATAACATTTCATTCTATTCTATTAGACCAGATATTATGTTTAATAGATGAATAAAACTCGATATCGTCACTGACTTTCAGCATGCATTCATTTAATAAGGTGTAGTTTTCTAAGCAGATCTGATGTATGTTCCTCAAGGTTCAATAATACAGCAGTCAAAAGTGTTTTTTCTATTGAACGATCGGTCTAGCAGTAATTGTACAATATTACGTTGGCCTAAATCTGATCCAACCATCTTGATTTAATTATTAGGTAACCAATATTATTGACTCTAGTCTTTACCGATAACAATGCTGATCATGAATCTCAGATCTGTTCAGCCTGAACCGGTTCTAACATTGATGTATATACGTGTAGGCCCAATTCTGTGTCAATAACGACCGACTATAGACAAATAGACTGCTGTGGTCCAACAGTGCCTATTAGTGATCAAAACGGTGACGTTATTATCCAGCAGTCATATCTAATGTCGTGAAGCCAGCGAGTCAATCTGTGCTGGAATCAATCATAGTTTATTGATGAAGTTATGATTTTAGGTGAATTGTTAAACATTTTAAGACTGAGATATATGCACTTTGCCTTTGCCCTGGAGACGTTAACATTTTAGGAATTTTCAATTGATAAGGCCTATCTTGTGCGACCTAGTAGGCCCTATATAAAGTAGAAAATGCAATGGCTTTGTTAATTAATACATATTTACCGATCATCGTCTAAAACAATCAAGTTCTAGGACCTGTGTCTGTTGTCTGTTTGCCATGCTGTATGTATACAACAAATCTGTACAATAATAGTCACGCCGCCCCGGTGGCCAAGTCAACTATCGCTAGCGGTAGTAACTGTTAGTCACCGTTGGGCGTGGGTTCGAGTCCCGCATAAAGCATGGGTTTTTGTAAACGTCCTTTCACCTATCATCTCTTCATCGTTCCATTATCACCTGCTCATTCGTACCCCGTATAACCTAGCTGTTGGTGGGGTCGTTACCAACATAAAAAAATACAAAAATAAAAAATAAAAGTCACACTACGACATACGTTATGGAATAAAACATCAACTTGGAAGAAATTAGTCGTAAAGTCTAGAAATAAATGATGAATTGATAAATATATACCGGTATGTTACTTTTGATAATCTTCTCAATCTCAATTTTCCGCAGGTTTATCTGTCTTTGATTCCGATCATTACTGGCGTTGCGATCGCCACGGTGACTGAAATCTCTTTCGACATGATCGGCCTAATCAGTGCTCTTGTCGCAACCATGGGCTTCTCCTTACAGAATATCTTCTCAAAAAAGGTGGGTAAAAACTCGTAGGTCTCAAAATCAAGGTGAGTATAGCACTCGAGTACATTTCATATAAATATCTCGCTCATCTTACAGAGTAGACCTATATTCTGTGTTTTCCTAGTTTAGATTCATTTTAGACGAGCTTTAGCGAGGATTCAATTCGACATACTGAAAAAAATTAGTGTTCGTTTTTATGTTTTTTAATTTTTTCATATTTTTTTTTTTATATGCTTTTTTGTCGGTTCTCCACAGGTCAAACTGCTACAGCTATCAACTTCAAACTTTTTTTCAATATTGTTCCTCATCTAACTTAGATCCGTATAGTTTTGTGGCATTATCGGGAGGTAACTTTTTTTTATGAATTCTAGAAATTTCATAAATACCCATTAGAATAACATAGGGTAGCAGAAGAAAAAAAAAGTATATTTTCCAAAAAATTGAAATTCTGCGTAAAGTTGAATTACATTTTGATACACATTTCTAAAAAATTTCAGCTTGAATGGGTCAGGCATTTTGAAGAAAAAACATAAAATGTGCTAAATTGGTACCACTCGAAGCAGTTTTTACCCATTTTCACCCATACTATTACTATCCACTTGTCTAACAACGCATATATGGCGTTGTCCTAGTTAGGGAGCCATGATGCATGATTACCTAATACATGTCATTTCGTGCTAGTGCTAGCTAGCTCCAAGAGACTATATAGTACAATGATTGGTTAACATCTACTACACAAGCTACCTGTCATGGCAACATATCAGGTCTCTATGTATTTCCATTGTTGTCAGCACAGAATCCCAGCCCTGATCTTGAGCTGGGCTAAGAAGTGTGATGAATTATTGCAGTCTAAGAGACCGTGACTTTGTTTTTTAATATATTGTCATTGTTAGTAGCTTTTTTAGAATACATTGACCAATGAAAGTCCTGGCTTCAGAGAACCGCGACGTGTGACAGAAGGAATGTTGCAGGTGCTTCACGACACGGGCGTCCACCACCTGCGGCTGCTCCACATCCTCGGCCGCCTCGCACTCTTCATGTTCCTGCCCATCTGGCTGGTCGTGGACCTCAGGAACGTCATGGCGCACCCCACGCTGGTGAGGCCCGGGGGGAGAGAGAGAGAGAGAGAGAGAGAGAGAGAGAGAGGGAGAGGGGGAGATGGAAGCTAATGTGAGACATGCAAACCATTCACGAAGAAAATTCATGGCAATTCTCCGAGCCATGGTACTATGGGTCTTGGTTCAATTCCAAGAGAAGGCGAGACATTTGTTCCTATCCATCTTTTCTGTCGCTGATCTGTTCCTTGTTGTCCTCGTTCTTAACCACCAGGGGGGCATTCCTGTACAAGATGAACCCAGTTTTAACTGGCCTGAAATCACTTGAAATCCCTGAAATCCCTGAAATCATCTGAAATCATCAAATCTGAAATCAGGTGTACACCAAATTCTCGAGTAGTAGACCCCTCGTGCGTGCCGTGCCCTGATTGGCCGTTGCTTGTGCCCTGATTGGCCGCTGGCCGCTGCGTGTTGCAGACGTCGGGGGAGGACTACCGCGTGCTGGCGCTGCTGTTCGTGGACGGGATCCTCAACTGGCTGCAGAACATCATCGCGTTCAGCGTTCTGTCGCTGGTGACCCCGCTGACCTACGCCGTGGCCAGCGCCTCCAAGCGCATCTTCGTCATCGCCGTCTCGCTCTTCATGCTGGGCAACCCCGTCACCGGCACCAACGTGCTCGGCATGACCCTGGCCATCTGCGGCGTGCTCTGCTACAACAAGGTCAGGGGCGGGCTCTAAAGTTCGGTCTTAAATTGATCAAAGGGGCGAATTGGAGTTGATTAATTTTCAAAAAATTGTTTTCAGGATGAAATAGCATTTGTGATGTTTTTTTTTTCACTTCATTGGTGATTTGTGGTAAATGATCAGGGCCTACTATTATTTTATGTTGGCCTACTGTTATTTCAAATGATCTATTGAAAGACAAGCTTTAAGGTGGTTTTACATGGACGCGAATTTCGCGTCGCGTAGCGAAAGCGAATTCGCGTTGCGAACTTTTGGTAGACATTTTGAAAATTCGGCCAATCGGTGACGACTGCGACACGAGCGACGAAAGTTGAACAAAATTCAATATTTTTGCTATCGCTGAGCGATTTCGCCGGAAGTAGGCTAGGGTTCTCAATAAATATCCCAGGATCGCGTACTGCATCCGGCGAGATATCAATTTATCGAAACTCGATCTTCAACATGTTTCGAGACAACTTTCTACTTCCTACTTTCATGTCTATTAATTTTACCTCCAAATTTTTACAATGGACATGGAACCACAACATAGCAATTCTCCTACTTTTTGCTTGTTTTCTTAGCATACCAAGTAAATCCATTATGCTGTCTCAAAACTAAAAAGTGTGACAGTCAAGCTTTTCCCGCAAAAACGAGGTTGATTGAGCTTTGAAATTCTACCGAAAGAGTGCTGAACTCGGCCGATCTGTACCTCACCAGTTCACCGCTAGAAGTCGCACCACCACGCGAATTAAAAATGGCGACGCGTTTTCGGTAAGCGAATTCGCTTTCGCTACGCGCCGCGAAATTTGCGTCCATGGAAAACCACCTTTACTCACTCATTTTTGGGGGGGAAGGGGGGGGGGAGGGAATTACAAACAATTCACGTTTATCATTAAAACTCCAGATGTTTGCCTCTGATAATAATAATACAGTGAAACCTCTATGCACCGTTTCCCTGCTTGTATCATTCATTCTTTCTCACCTCACTCCCATAGAATCAATGTTGAATCTTCCTGGATGGATGGTTTTCCTGCACGTATAGTTTTCCTGTATGGATGGTTTTATTTTCCTGGTCCCTTGAAAAACGATGGATAGAGATTTCACTGTAGGCCCCTATAGTTTTTTTAGGTGAATCATTATTCTCCCATTCTGAGAATATTTATTTTATAAATATTTGTTATAAACAAGTGACTATTTTTCAATAAAGATGATAATAGTTTCGAATAGGCTACATTTTTAAAAAAAACCTTTGAAGGCCAAATTAATTAATCTGTCATATGTTGTCCGTGATATTTTTGTAATGTTCTTGGGGGGGGGGGGGGGGGGGGGGGGGAGAAGGCAAGGTCTACTTTGAGGTGTGTTCCGGTTCCTTTCATTTACAAATTAAGCTCCGAGTACAACAATATATCATTACAATGAAACCATTTGTTTCTGCTACAAACGTTATCATAGGGTTGCCCTTTGATTTGACTTTCATGATCGATAATCATGGGCTTCATAACGGTAATCAACTAGGAAAATAATCGATATTTCAGATAAGTATCGATAATCAACTAGAAGTGATTTGAATAGCATGTGACCCATAGAGTTATTATAGCGGTGTCAGCTTCCCCTTCCTCTCTTCCTTTTCCTACCACCACAAATCACACCACTTCCAGCATTGAAGTCATTGACAAGCAGTTCACTTTGAACACCAATCGGGTTACACAAATGTTCCCGCCTTACTCTTTCATTGGATAATTTGGGAAGTAAACACTAAACAATCATATAAAAATGATGAAATACACGTTGATTATCGATACATATCGATATATCGAATATCAACTGGCAACCCTAGTTATAAACGTCCACCTCACCACGAGTAGGCCAGCCCGGGTCGAGCGGTTGAACCGCGGTGAGTAGAATGAATCTAACAGTGACTTGCTTTCACAGGCGAAGTACGACGGCCGGCAGGAGCTGAAGAAGCAGACCGTCCTGCCGTTCACGCACCAGTCGTGGCAGGACAAGTCGGGTTACGCGGCACACCCCTTGGTCGAGCGCAACGGCAACAACGTGAGCCACAAGACGCAGTACGTCTGATGAGTCACGCGGCTGACCGTCCTGCCGTTCACTCACCAGTCGTGGCAGGACAAGTCGGGTTACGCGGCACACCCCTTGGTCGAGCGCAACGGCAACAAGACGCAGTACGTCTGACGAGTCACGCGGCTGACCGTCCTGCCGTTCACGCACCAGTCGTGGCAGGACAAGTCGGGTTACGCGGTCGAGCGCAACGGCAACAAGACGCAGTACGTCTGACGAGTCACGCGCGACCGATGCCGACAGCTAGGAAGCCTGTTGTGGAACAGACTGGGAGTTTCTTGGCAAAAACATGGCTGCCGCTCATTTATTGTTGGTTTTTGTCAAGATAAAACATGGCTAGTGCAGCCCCTAACCATTCTGTTCTATATATAGGCCCCCTAGTAATGGGCGTGACTTATCAATAGGCCACCCAGACTTTTATATCGTGTGGGGATTTTGTTATTGTCGAAGTTCCCACATAATTTTACCCTCTTCAAGATAACGCAGTCCTGATTATATCTTCTGCTCGTCGAATCTAGCGAGTCGTTTGATCTGCCGATGAAAATGGCTTCAATTATTTATTGAATTGTTCGATTACGACTCGACTCTTATAATTTAGTCCCCGTGTAACCTAGTTGTTGGTGGGGTCGTTACGCAGCGTATCATTGTGGGCCATAGCGTAGATAGTCAACGAATTCTCCTAAGAGATTATAGTTTTAATCCATAACTTCGGTAATATTATTGAAGTGGACGAAACCTACGTTATTACGTATAATCGAAATGATCTATTTGTTTGCCTAGGATTGCGACCTAGGCAGCATTTTCTTCGTTTCACGTTCTATTTGTGTTTTAGCGCGCTTCCATGCTTGTTCTCTCTCCTCTTCCTCTCAGACGGTGGTTCATTCGCGGCTTAGCCCACGTGAGCCCGGCTTACACATCTATTGCTAGTTCGGGTGTCATGTAAGATCCAACTTTATAACCAAGAGAAACTGAAATATTTTCAAAATTTTAGGAGCCCTTGGATCTGGGCAAACCAGAAGTCCCAACCTATAAATATTACTTGCGATACGTGACGCACACGCAAGAGTGGCTTTGTTATAAGAAAGGCTCTTCAAAACGCGTAAAATGCTCCAAATCTAACCCCCAATTAATTATTTTTCTAGACCCCGCATTGTAAACGGGCATTATAAGTACGTCGTAGGTGCGCCAAAATAAGATAGACTATTGTTTATGAGCTTACTTACCGTTTCTCTACCACTGGACCACTGCTGTCAGTTGTGTGTAGTATGATACACACGAGTACCGCGGTGCTGATTCAGACGTCGTCGCGACGTGGGTCAAGGTCGTTCACCTGCTTGAAAATAGCGCTTTCGAAAAGACTTTGTTCCAACAGTGAATGAATTTATTGGATTGTAATACAGTAAACCCTCGTTAATCCAAACTCGATAATCCGAAATTTGACATATTTCGAACTTGCCAGCGGCCCCCGGTGGAAAGTATAGGCATTTCAATGTTGATTAATATGGTTAATCCGAATTTCGGTTAGACCGTAATTCGAACTAATATTTCGTCCCTTCAATAGCTTCAACACTGATTTCGGATTGGATAATTCGAAATGATCCGAGTGAATTCCGTGAAGTTATCACTGTTTTCCCAATTTCCATCCTTTTTATTTGATGCGTAAGAATGAGTGGAAGCACGCTCAGCTGTTCCATGCTTTGTGTACCGAATGCATTCGACCTTGACGAAGTCTGAGCTCGGAATACTCGTTCGGCCGACTCGGGACGGCCGAGCGCCAATAGAAACGGGCCATATGAGGATCACGCGTCACGGAGATAGCCGAGTTCACACGATCAGCGAGGCCTTAGCAACGGATCTATCACGTAGTCTCAGCCGGTGACATAGCTTCCTCTAGCACCAATAGCAACGGGCCATATGATGATCACGCGTCACGGAGATAGCCGAATACACACGATCAGCGAGGCCCTAGCAACGGATCTATCACGTAGTCTCAGCCGGTGACATAGCTTCCTCTAGCGCCAATAGCAACGGGCCATATGAGGATCACGCGTCACGGAGATAGCCGACCTACACACGATCAGCGAGGCCCTAGCAACGGATCTATCACGTAGTCTCAGCCGGTGACATAGCTTCCTCTAGCGCCAATAGAAACGGGCCATATGAGGATCACGCGTCACGGAGATAGCCGAGTACACACGATCAGTGAGGCCTTAGCAACGGATCTATTACGTAGTCTCAGCCGGTGACACAGCTTCCTCTAGCACCAATAGAAACGGGCCATATGATGATCACGCGTCACGGAGATAGCCGAGTACACACGATCAGCGAGGCCTTAGCAACGGATCTATCACGTAGTCTCAGCCGGTGACATAGCTTCCTCTAGCACCAATAGCAACGGGCCATATGAGGATCACGCGTCACGGAGATAGCCGAGTACACACGATCAGCGAGGCCCTAGCAACGGATCTATCACGTAGTCTCAGCCGGTGACATAGCTTCCTCTAGCGCCAATAGAAACGGGCCATATGAGGATCGCGCGTCACGGAGATAGCCGAGTACACACGATCAGTGAGGCCCTAGCAACGGATCTATCACGTAGTCTCAGCCGGTGACATAGCTTCCTCTAGCACCAATAGCAACGGGCCATATGAGGATCACGCGTCACGGAGATAGCCGAGTACACACGATCAGCGAGGCCCTAGCAACGGATCTATCACGTAGTCTCAGCCGGTGACACAGCTTCCTCTAGCACCAATAGCAACGGGCCATATGAGGATCGCGCGTCACGGAGATAGCCGAGTACACACGATCAGGGAGACCTTAGCAACGGATCTATCACGTAGTCTCAGCCGGTGACATAGCTTCCTCTAGCGCGCAATACGAAATTAACTATATTCTGAGCGGGAAAAATTACTTTTTGATTAATCCGAATTTTTATAAACCAAAATCATTTTTTTTAGGTCCCTTCGATTTCGGATTAACGAGGGTTTACTGTAGAAGACATTTACTGTGTTTCAGTTATGGTTTGTTGGGATGATCTTGATAGGCTTATTTGCCGGTAATTTATTTTAACGTACTTACAAGTTTAGTAGGCCTTCTTAGTCACGCAGGTCCATGCCGTCAAAGTGGAAATATTCTATCAACTGTTGATCCCCGGTTTTTCAACAGTCCGTTAAAGTGTTCGTTAGGCTAATCGACTGATTAGTCAATGAAGTAACACGGGTATACGAGCGAGATAACAAGTTAACAATCTATCAACTTTCAACGAGTAACTGAAAAATCGATCCTAACCGTTTTATTCCTTGGAAGTAGCCAACGTTGAATATTGCTGCCGTATTTCAATGTACTTCGTAGCTCGTTTGACGAAATACGTCTCTCGAATATCTCCGTCTTCTTTTTAATGCTTCCCACATATTACGGCGTAATTTCTACGCTGGAAACTTATCGTCCTCAGAAATAATCCGTTTCACCTGACACTTATCTTTTAAAATATCTGACATTATAAATACACAGGCGTAAATCGCTTACCACGGCGTACTTAGTACAAATCTTGACAGATTGCCATTTTATTCAAGTGTTCCTATGTATTAACATTGTCTCTGTATTAACAAGGTCGATTGACAACAGTTTTATCAAGTGTTTCGGTCTTAGTTCCAACAAGCTTCGAGCATCTCGGTACGCAATTGATTTGTAACTGCCTGAAACTACCAACAGAGTGCGTTAATGTCGCCGTCTGCACAGCCATCTTGATGTTCGAACTGTTTAGCGCGTCGTGATTGGCTCGTCGTAAGCAGACTTCGTCGCAATCCCAACGACCTTGGGACAAGCTCGAGACAGAAACTGAAATTAAGACAATTAAGACCATTAGCCTAACTAGGGTTGCCAG
Source organism: Brachyptera putata (assembly GCA_907164805.1). Taxonomy (NCBI): domain Eukaryota; kingdom Metazoa; phylum Arthropoda; class Insecta; order Plecoptera; family Taeniopterygidae; genus Brachyptera; species Brachyptera putata. Next base: position 14,951,786 of record OU015474.1, read on the forward strand.
TTGATATTTGATATGTATCGATAATCACTTGTTTGATATGATAATCGAATGTGTTTTTAGTATCAATATATCGATATAATCGATTAAATCGATAATCAACGTGTATTTCATCATTTTTACATGGTTGTTTAGTGTTTACTTCCGAAATTATCCAATGAAAGAGTAAGGCGGGAACATTTCTGTAACCCGATTGGTGGACACTCTTGGTGTTCAAAGTGAACTGCTTGTCAATGACTTCAATGTTGGACGTGGTGTGATTTATGGTGGTAGGAAAGGGAAGAGGAAGGGGAAGCTGACACCACTATAATAACTCTATGGGTCACATGCTATTCAAATTGATTATCGATACTCATCTGAAATATCGATTATTTTTCTAGTTGATTATCGATATGAAGCCAATGATTATCGATCATGAAATTCATATCAAAGGGCAACCCTGCCATTAACATCTATTAGGCTAAGACTAAAACAGCCGTTCGAACTGTTGTGAAAACACCTGTTGAATACGAAGAGCCGATGTTTTTGTTCTCCTAGACGCCCGGGCGTACAGTTGTAGACTTGACGCGTGAGAATCGGTCTCGCCAGCCAATCAGAGCTCGCGCGTCACACGTCACGACCGACAGACTGGTACGCCCGCGTCAAAGAGCGCGCGGGAGTCAAAAGAACGCCGTATGGATTGGTATTTTGTTGACAATTTTTCAACGGCACGAGATAAACTCTTGATCGATTGAACAACGAACAGATGTTTTCGTTACCGTAAAGTTGTTATAAGAATAAGAAGTATTCAAGGTACGTCTTATCATTAACACACGCGTGCGGATAACAAACGTATCCATTCAGTTGTTTAACTGCTGAATACGGGAATAACGCTAAGCATACGCTACGTAGGGCTCTGTTTCTACCGAGCTCGAACCTTGACTTCGTGTACTGTTGAAAAATTGTACCAAAAACTGATATTATTTCAAGGGCCAGTTTTACAAAATGATATTTGTTTGGTCAAGTTCTAGAATACTCAGAGGATTTACCAGTGCTGTTTTCATACCTCAACTGATGAATATAAATAAATAAGTATATACATATATATATATATATATATATATATATATATATATGTGTGTGTATATATATTCACCATTTCCACCTTTCTCTTGGTCTTCCGACTCTTCTCTTGGCTTCTTTCTTTACCGCTATCTCAAACATTGCCCTCGGTAATCTCCGATTAATAGTTAGCCTAATCAGCACATTTCCATGTTACGTAAATAACGGCCAGTTTGACTCTCGCGTTCTCGACCTAATCAAACGATAAGATTATACGTGACGGTGTAATCAACTATTTATAACGCTGTTATTGTTGTGTTTGTCCGATCGTGGAGTTGTATGAATGGAGGTCTATCTCAGTGCCGAGCCGTGTACTTCTTGTCACTTCGATCGGCGGCCATGTTCTTATTTCACTACCAGTTGGAGCTACTGCCACGTTGGTGATTCAGCAAGGCCTTCTTTATTATTACACATGTAATAATAAAGAAGGCCTTGCATTCAGGCACTAATTATAAAACAAATGACGATAAAATTACAGAGACACTGAGTACGCCTATTTGTGTTTTTTCCCCAACCTTCCCCACTAACCTACCGGACATATTACACCCTCCAGCAGCCCCCCCCCCCTCCCCAACCACAGCATCAACCCACCCCCCTAACCTAACCAACAAAAATCACCCCCTCCAGCACCCTCCCTCCCAAACAACACGCAAAAACCATCAGATTCAAGTGAGTTTAAAAACTATAAAAACCAACAATTCTCAATCTCCCGCAACTTTTTCTGAAATATATAAACAAGATCTTTCAGAAAACACAAAAAAATCGAAAATCAAACACCAATTGACGATGCTCAGTGTCAGAGTAAAATTACCAAAATGACTTGGTGTGTATATGAAAATAGCCTGAAGCTTAATACATGAATAATTGTGTGAGAGGGAAAGAGAGAATAGCAGCTTACCAAGGTTCACAAGTAGATAGGCCTACTCGTGGTGGAGAGCCGTTGATAGAGCACAGAGATGAAAGACACACGAGATTTTAGACGTTTCGCCTGTTGCCTTGGTCACCGTAGGGTAGATAACGAAGATGAAGGCTGTTTGTTCAGGTAGGTGGGGAAGGCGTGGGAGGGAGGGAAAATGAAAACAATAAGTTGAATTTGGGGGGGGGGGGGGGGTTGCTCATGGAGTGGTTGGATTTATGGGAGGGCTGGAAGAAGCTGATGCAGTGAAAGATTAATAAGTTAGTTATGTGACCAAGGCAACAGCCGAAACGTCTTAAATCTTGTGTTACTTCATCCCTATGTGCTCTATCAACGGCTCTCCACCATGAGTAGGCCTATCTACTTGTGAACCTTGGTAAGCTGCTGTTCTCTCTTTCCCTTTCACCCAATTCATAATTATAAAACAAGTACCGGTAAGTGTCATTAGGCGTAAACCTGTGACAACAATCAGCTTGAGCAGTGAACATGGCCGCCGTTACACACTATGTGATGTGATCAAGTAGTGAACGTGTTTTTAGCATTGAGTTATACCTCGAGTAAAGGCCCGTTTTCATGGCTCGCGGCAGGCGGTGGCGTTTAAACATATCGCCTAACATATCACTAACTCGCGTTTCTTCTCATCCAGTACGAGATTTCTTTCATTTATTCAAATATAAAATTCGAGTTAAATTCAGGAGTAAAAGTGATTTTCAGCATCGTCCTATGTGGCATGCAAATACAATAATAATGAATATTTGAAATGTACTACCGTAATTTAGATGTTATATTTCTACATAACCTTACTTCTTGTACGTGTGAGGGAATTGAACCGCGGCGTTTTATTTCCAAAGTTGAAATTATGCCATCTCGCAGCAGCGAGCAACAGGTTCAAGCGGCAGAATTCACGGCTCACTGGTTGGCCAGAAAATAAAACGCCAGCCGCCTGCCGCGAGCCATGGCAACGGGCCTCAAGACAAATCTTCACGGTCTGACATTCGCGTAAAGAGTTCTATTTTGTTTTACAACAGTATCATATTGACTGTGTGCTGTAAACTTGTTTGTTTAATATTACACCATTTTATTTTTATTATGTTTGTCCACTTTATTTTTTGATCTTATTTATATTTTGTATGACCGTATCAGCGTACCTGTACAGTTTCTCGTGTTGTCATCACTGCCGCGTTGAGAACGGAGCCGCGTTTCGAGCGAACGCTGGAATCGAACGGGTGTAGCTGGCTCCGTGAGCTAGCGTTCAATTACACGGATAAATGTTATTCAGGGGATCGTTAGATCAGTGCGAATTGTACAATGAAAGTAAATACAAAATTGTTTATATGATTTATTTTTAATAAATTCAATTATTGATTCATTCAAGTATTAGTCTTATTACCGGTAGTCATGGAAGTATTATTGAAGATCGTTCATTCATATGTGAACATTTATGTTTTTTATGTTTTTTATGTTTTTGAGGCTCATTTTATGCAAACATTTCATTTTACCTTGTTTGTGTATAGGAAAATAACCTCAGGCTTAATACCGTATATGAACTGTGTGAGAGGGAGAGAGAGAACAGCAGCTTACCGAGGTTCACAAGTAGACAGGCCTACTCACGGTGGAGGGCCGTTGATAGCACATAGAGATGAAGTAACATAAGATTCTGACGTTTCGGGTAGGTAACCTACTCTACAGTGATAAAGGCAGCAGCCGAAACGTCAGAATCTTGTGTTACTTCATCTCTTTGTGCTCTCTCACAGCTGTCCACCACGAGTAGGCCTATCTACTTGTGAACCTCGGTAAGCTGCTGTTCTCTCTTTCCCTCTCACACAATTCATATTTGAACTTGTTTGTTGTTTGATTGTGTTGCCAGGCCCGTTTGAATAAACGTTCTTACCGTGTACCGACTTGAAAGGTATTGCGTATTATAAAATGTTGCTTGTACCTTTGATCCAGATAGCAATATTATATTTCCATCTTCAGTCACAGCCTAGAAAGTGTAAATAACTAAATATCATATTAGTGCAATTTGTTATGAACAATTCTTCCACAACAATGTTCATCAAGTAGAAACATGGCATGTTACTTCTCAATGAAAAGTGGCCTGGAATTATCTTATGTTTCTGTGTAACTTATCATGAAAGTTTTTTGCTTGATTTTTGTAATAAAAAGAAAATGTTTGAAGTTATGAAGTTTTATTGTCTTATTGATAACTAGCTGACTCGGCAAACGTTGATCTGCCATCGAAGTGATTTGTAGTGAATGTTGGAGGTGGCGGAAGGCGGATCAGGCGCTATCTAGCTTGCAGTCCTGCAAATATTGCCGAGCGCGGCGAACATTGAGTAACACCGTCAATGTCATTGTACAACGCCATTACTGGTGTTGTCCTTGAAGTGCCAAAATTTGAATATTGCTCATAGGAGAAAGCTTGGCGGAAGATCTCGTATACTTTAGGACCTTCTACCAGCCCTATCGAATGTGCGTGAGGAATTTCACGACACTCGGTCGAGCCGTTTTGGAGGAGTTCATCCACTAACATGTGACACAAGCTTTTTATAAATAAGATTGGGCCTGTGTTTACTCGTAGATCCTGTCGTAATGAAAAAGGTTTTTCCCTCAAGAAATAATTCGAACATTCAATTTGTAGACCTCGTGGGAGTCGAATTAGCGGAATATAATAATTTTCGAAATGTGTAAATATCAACATTTTATTACCACAATAACACAGATGTGTTGAATACCTTCAAGATTATCTGCATTGTAATCAACGACCTGAGTAACATTTCACAGTTTTGCTTATTATAATAATCATGTTTCCTACTGTGACATTTACACAGTATCAGTTAACTAGTCCTTACGTGAATCACCTGGAAGGTAGCAATGAGATCCGCATGTAATTTGTATGAGATTTTTGTTAATTTTTACCATTCCCAAGTTATCAGCATTATAGGCCGAGGGGTTAACGACTAAAAATATCAGGTGAACACCTTGATTTTTGTTTAAATCACGGATAATCAAAAAAATCACGAAAAAAAAAATAGTTGAGAAAATCACAGAAAATTTGAAAAATCAAGAATTTGTTTTATCACAAAAAATAAAAAAAATCACAGAAATCACCAAAAATTGAGAGAAAATGAAGGAATCACGAGAATTTAAAAAATCACAAAAAATCAAATAGATATAGAATTTTTTTGAAAAATCACGTTTCAATTATTTGAAATCAATTAGGCCTATTAGAGATGAAAATGGAAAAGAATCAAAAAAATGTACGGAAAAAATCGCATCGTTTGTGCTCAACTCGTTCGCCTGCTGATTGGAAATTAATTTGGGGTGCCAGCAAAACGGTGCAGCAAATCCCTAAAACAAAAAATTCAAATTATTTTTCGTCAATCGTTTGTGCTTCGTTTGTGCACGTTGTGCTCGAAACCGTTTCGTTCGTTCTCCACTCATTTGCCCGCCAATTGGAAATCATTTCGAAAAAAAAAAATGTTATTCAATTGCAACCCCCAAATGCATTTCTGATTAGCATGCGAAGTGTTGAGCACAAGCGATGCGGTTTCGAGCATAAACATTGTACAAACGATTGGCGAAAAAATAATTCGACTAATTTCTATTTGGGGGTGTCAGCAAAATAGACCTTTAGATTTACCGCGTGCTGATTCAATATACCTTGTGTCAGTTTTAGCAGTTCATTACAATATGGGTTACCAAACCACTTCTTCACCCCACACCATGTAGTATACCAACTTGATGTATTCTGGATACAATATCTACATGATCCCGAATCTCACATTCATATCTGAATAAACAGTACCATGGAATACCATGAACTAAAGGACGTAAGTCATCGTAATTGTATACACTCAAACGCGCACTCACACAATAGAGATATCGAGTGTAGACCGCGGTCGCGGTATCATGAAGAATAACAAAATTAAGGAAAAAAAAAGGGAAATTGAAAAAAAATATATATGAAAACTCAAGAATAAAAAAAATCGTGAAGAATAAATTTAAAAAAAATCACGAAAAATCAAGAAGAATCACAAAAATTGTAAGAAGATATCGAAAAATAAAAAAAATCACGAAAAATCGTAGAAAAAAATTACATATAGAGAAAAATAAAAAATCAGGTGTATACACTAAACTGTCAAGTTGTTAACCCCCCGTTATGGGCCTACCATTCTGCTCAACTGACACCTGTGTGCTTGACAAGTATTTACTACTAACCTGTTGATATTTGTATGAAACTGCCTATTACCATATCAAGAGAATGCTCTCATTAACTTGGGTGAAATAGCTTTCATCTTTTGGTGACCATTCATAAAGGTCCCTTCGTCTGTATGATATATGGTCAGTTAAATGCCAGTAGCGAAGCTTCGGGGTGAACAATGAGACAGTGTCTACCCAACGAAAAAAAGGGAAAGGAGAAAATTGTATACCTCTATTTTCATTTCTAAATTGATTTCAAGTTTCTCCAGGAGACGATATTTTGCCTTACGCTGTGTGCGGTGCGTGAGTATGTTTCTGTGCCGTGGCTGTCTCCTATGCTTTCGCTGCTACGCTTGTGAGACGCTGTGGACAGTCGTCTCTTCCCGAGCCCTTATTGTACGTGTAATTGAGGTGTGAGCATGCTCGGATTTCAGGCCACATATGACAATTGAACAGCACGTATGAGACACGTCTCCTACACGTGTTTTTAGAGCGGGCTTTCATTTATTACGTCAAGTTGCAGATGATATATTGGTCCAAATAAACCCTTCACCTCTTATATATATATATATAGATATGTGTGTGTATTGTTATTTTTTTATTGTTCTAAAATTTATATTGGGTAGTTAATCTTCATTTCGAAAAAAGAATTTTCGGTCAATTTTTTATGACTGCTATTTTTGAAGTGTATTTGTTGTCTTTAGAGTTATTCCCACACTTCTTTGCGGTAATTTATATATTTTTTTACTGTACTAATCCTAACCAACCAACATCCTGAAAATGAGCTGATATCCGATCAAGAGTCTGAAAAATGTGTTGATATATACATTTTGACTCTACACTAGGTATGGCTTTACTGAAGCTTATTATTCCTAGGGCTTGTCTAGCTTTACTAATACACTCTTTTGTGTCTACCCTATCGGTTTTTTGTCTCGCTTTGCCACTGCTCATTGCTCATTGTAACACCTGAATTTTCAAAAAGATTCAAAATTGGAATGTGGACTATCAAGTTCAACCACTGCCCCCTACAAAGTGAAACTATTGTAGGTTATTGGCTGTTTTGAATATAGGTAGCTGGAAGTATAGCTTTAAAAACGGTTGAAGCTTCAAACAAACATTCGTTCATTAATATTTAATAGTTTTCACAGTAATTACTATACTAGAAATAAAATTGGTCTGAATTTGCAGTGAATGTAGTTATAATACGTTGAAAATCAAGTTATGAAATTACCAAATACTCAAATAACAGAAGAGGAGATAGGAATTGGAACATCGTGGCATACACCACAGAGGTAACGTTGGTACTGATTAGATTCCTATGATATAAAAATTGAAAAATTAAGTGGATCCAGATTTTAATTACCAGTCAACGAGCTAATAGTTAAAAAAGATTTTACAACTATTTGACTCTTCAAACCGAACATTGTAAAAACGGAAAGACATATTTACTAGAATTGAAGATCCTAATTCAAAAGCTGTAATATCAACATCGTTGTCGACATTTGTGTTATTCATTCATAAACCTGATTGAAATTACTTAATATTAATCATGACACGCTCAGAGGTAATATTTTTACACATAAAAGAAAATACGTATCGTGGTGAGAAAATATCTGCTATTCGAAAAAAATGTAGCGATAATAATAATAACCTGTGAAATACAATGATTAGGAACTGAATAAATTGTTTGATACATGAAAACAGTGTTTTGTATTTCCTGTAGATTACAGAATAAATGCCGTAAACCTAATATGTTTGAGAGGTATGTTGCTGTAGTTCTGATCGACTACGTTAATACAATTCGTTCTCAGATTACGTCACGCTGTGCCAGACAGTTTCAAGGGTGTTACGATGTCAGACCATAGAGAAGTAACCAGAGAGATGCATCTTGGGTAGCGAGCGGGCGACCTCGTACCGCAAATACATATTGGACTTTTGTATCACCATATAAACCGGCATAACCAAGTTTGAATGTGTTGATATCCATTCTCATGCAACGGAAGTACGAAATAATTGTGTATTAGTGAACCCTGCGAGTAAGAGCAATGCGAAATAGCACGTAATGGCTATGAGCGAGTCACAATAAAAGTCCAATATGGCGGATTGTCGTCATTTTTTGGAACACGGCCTTGTACGTCTCTATAACCCGTAGATGCATCTCTCTGTATACTTCTCTATGGTCAGACAGTTTGTGAGGTCGAAGGTCATAAGTTTGTCATGTCATGTTTTATTGGGAGATGAGAAGCCATTTTCATCATTAATGCATTATATCTATATTCAAAACATATTTCAAAATCTTTTTCCTGAATCTATTTTTGAATTACACCTTTGTTGATGAACATATTCAATTCCTTTTAGTTTTTGAATGATTTTCAATATGCCTCATCACATTTGTGATGAAAAGAAACTTTGGAGGGGGAGGGGAATTCTGGGGATAGATTTATCCCAAAGTGACAACGTGTGACGGGAAAAGAGGGGGAGGGGAGAAGAGTGCTCGACAACTGTGACGTAATTTGAGTCCGACCGCTTGCTGTACAATTACCGTGCATAATCACATCATTGATGTACCGTACGGTATGTATATAAGTTAGGCCTGCTGTGTATCCCAGCACCTGTCACCATTGTTGACAATCTCTCGCCGACAACGACGTTAGCTTCACCAGACAGGAGCTTGAAGGAGCCAAGTGGCGCCATCTAGAAACGGCTCGGTGAGTAATGTCGACCGCTGCGTGGAACGTTCTGCAGAATCGGTGGAGCCAGCGAATAGTTACCCACCGCGTGCACAGGAGAGAATCAACTCGTGTTTCTTTACCTAGCGAAGCTATTAGAGAGCCATATGCCTTCAGTGTATGTCCATCTAGTAGGGTTGCCCAACAATTCAATATTTTCACTCTGTCAATTTTTGAAAGACGATATCGAAACCACGATCGATATTCAATCCAAAAAATCGTAAACATCTAAAATAATAGCACATAATGACAGAACAGTAAACGTTGCTACGCAAGACCCGTACCTAATGAAGCACTTGAAATAACGTGCTACGGCTAGCTAGCTCCAAGAGATTAGGACTGTTTGGTTGATGAGTTCACCAACAAAGCTATCTACTAGGGATAGGTTTTATTATGAAAATTCAAAATCGATTATCTATTCCTCAGAATCGATCGACTAAGAATTGATTCTGACAATTTTTGGTACAGTAAATGTTGCTGGTATCAATTTATACTTGTTCAAAACTACCCGCGCTGTTTTTGCGTTGTTGTTAGCGGTTGCAGTTGCTTTGGTATACACTGTACTGATCGGCTATTTTAAGCCGTACAAGGTCACATAACCATAGCAACTAACATAACACAGCCATGTGCGCGCGATGCCACGTGCTTCTCCTTCAACCACGAGTGGCTACGACTGTACGAAGTACGGTCGTCGCTCGCGTATACTCAGCTAAATCAGTACAGTTCGAACCAAAAAAAAAAAGAAAAATAATCGACTCTCGGTTTTGAGAGTCGTTTGGTAGTAGAATCGATTAGTAATCGATTCTCGAATAGTCGAAGTTATCCCTAGTATCTGCCATGACATGAGAGTCTCGTCACGGTCTCTTGGACTGCAATAATTCATCATATGTCGTAGCCCACATCATGATCAGGGCTGGGATTTTGTGCTGACAACAATGAAAACATACAATAAAATGTTACCACAGAAGGTAGCTCTTTTTACAAAAAACTAACCAATCAAACTTCCATTGTCTTGAACCTAGCGAGGTTTAGCACGTAATTTATAAATTAATGGTCCATAAAGCTACATTTATTTGCCTGGCACCATTCTGCGCTAATCATGATTGAAACATCGATTGAGAATTCTGTGACCTTGAGATTCCGTTAACGTCTGCCGTGTTCGTGTCGACACGTGTGTGAGCAACGACGCGAGTGTGTGCGACGACACGTGTGAGTGCGATGATACGTGTGTGTGCGACGACGCGTGTGTGTGCGACGACGCGTGTGTTCGTGTCGCCACGTGTGTGAGCGACGACGCGGGCGCTAGAGTGTTTTGGTGATGGTGCTGGAGTTGTTGTTGATCGCGGGGCCGGTGTTTTCCTCTTCGACCCACGCCAGCGGCTGATTGGCACCGTCCTGAAACACAAACCCGCGACCAGTGGATCAAGTCAACCACTCGGTACGTCGCGTTACCTAGTTAGACGAGCTTTAGCGAGGATTCAATCTGACATACTGAAAAAAATAGGTGTTCGTTTTTATGTTTTTTTTTTTGTTGGTTCTCCACAGGTCAAACGGCTACAGCTATCAACTTCAAACTTGTTTTCAATATGGTCCCTCATTCAACTTAGATCTGTATATTTTTTTGGCATTATCGGGTGGTAACTTATTTTTTATGAATTTTAAAAATTTCAAAAGTACACATTAGAATAACACAGCGGGAAAAAAAAAGAAACTATTTTTATTTACCAAAAAAATGAACTTTAGCGTGAAGTTGATTTACATTTTGATACACATTTCTGGAAATGTTCAGCTTGATCGGGTCAGCAAAATTGAAGAAAAAACATAAAATGTGCTAAATTGGTACCACTCGAAGCAGTTTTTACTTTTTACCCATTTTTACCCATACTATTACTATCCGCTCGTCTAACAACACACATATGGCGTTTTCCTAGTTTTTAAGAATGAGAAAAACTGTCAGAATGTGATACAGAGTTGCACAGACAGTTGAATGTCTGGGACGCCTCACCTGTTGTTGTTGGAACGTGGAGTTGTTGTTGTTGTTGTTGTTGCGTGCGACGGTGAGCTCGAGGCGTTCGCCCGCCGACGCGATCAGCGGCACCGTCAGGCAGCAGTCGAAGTCGTGCGTCCGCGTGTCGTTCACCTGGAACAGCACAGGTGGCTCCGTGGTAACGCCTCGGTAGACTTTCCTCTTCACTGCCTCTTTAGTGCCTCTTTGGTGCCTCTTTAGTGCCTCTTTAGTGCCGGGAACAGGCCACGACCGCTTCCGGTAGTTTTACTGTGACACTGAGCATCGCCAATTGGTGTTTGATTTTCATTTCTTTTCTGTGTTTTCTGAAAGATCTTGTTTATATCTTTCAGAAAAAGTTGCGATTGGTTGAGAATTGTTTTTTTTTTTAGTTTTTAAACTCGGTGGAATCTGATGGTTTTTGCATGTTGTTTGGGAGGGGGAGTTTCGTAGGGGGTGATTTTTGTTGGTTAGGTTAAGGGGGTAGGTTGATGCCATTGTTGGGGAGGGGGGGGGCTGCTGGAGGGTGTATTATGTTGGTTAGGTTAGTGGGGGAGGTTGGGGAAAAAATCAATGAATAGGTATGCTCATTGTCTCAGTAATTTTACCACGCTTCCTCCCCATTACCTGAGAAACCTCCATCTCACCATCCTAACTTTTATAATAGGTTTAACGACGCACTGTTATGACAGCGCAGATCTATTGGCAACGGATGGATGATTAATGAGATGATGGGATGATGAGATGAAGATTCTTGGGTAATGGGAAGGATAGTGGGAAGGAAGCGGTCATGGCCGACTTATTGTAGGAACCATTCCAGCTTCTGCCTAGACTACAGAGGGAAACCATGAAAAACCTCTGTAAAGATGGTCGGCGGCGGGTATCGAACCTCGCCTCCCGGATCACATGAAGCGAGTGCGTTGACCACTGCGCTACATGTGCCGGTCATCATCCCATCATCTCATAATCATTCATCCAACGCTTCATTACAGTGCGTTGGTAACCTTTGTTGAAAGGTGATGAATTATTGCGGTCCAAGAGACAGTGACTGTTATTTTCTTATATATAAAAAGCTCGTGTCACATGTTAGAGGATGAACTCCTCCGAAACGGCTCGACCAAGTGCCGTGAAATTCCTCACACACATTCGATAGGGCTGGTAGAAGGTCCTAAAGTATATGACATCTTCTGCCAAGCTTTTTCTCATGAGCAATATCCAAAACATTGGCACTTCAAGGACAACACCAGTAATGGCGTTGTTCAATGACATTGACGGCGATACTCAATGTCCGCCGTGCACGGCAACATTTGCAGGACTACACGCTAGATAGCGCACCATTCACCTGCCTGACAGACATCCCACACCCACACACTTACAATATATTCGTTATTTTTACATTAACAACCAACATTCACTACAAATCACTTCGATGGCAGAGCAACGTTTACTGAGTCAGCTAGTTATGATATAATGTGATTGTAGGTAGTTTTGCTAGTAAACGTTGACCACTGAAAGTCGTAGCCAGGCTTAGCATGCTATGAACGTGTAGTGAGCGCACCTGTAGTATCCTGTCGAAGGGCTTCAAGGTCACGCTCATGTCCGCCGGGCCTCCCTTGCGCACCCGGTTGATGTACACCCCTCGCTCGTACAGCCCGTCCGACACGCTGAAGCCGAAGTCCTCGTACACCGAGTCCTTGAACAGCGTCACCTGCGGCACACGACGCACGTCAGGGCAACTCGACGCTTCAGCGTGGTTCACAAGCATTGTCTGCATCTCAAGCTGTTGGACGAGCTTCTGGTCAAACAGCTACAGCTATCAACTTCAAACTCTCTTTCAATATGGTTCCTCATCTAACTCAGATCTGTATAGTTTTGAGGCATTATCGGGTGGGAACTTTTTTTTTATGAATTTTAGAAATTTATAAAATACTAATTAGAAACACAAGACGGAAAAAAAATATATTTTCCAAAAGAATGCAATTTGGCGTGAAGTTGAATTACATTTTGATACATATTACTGGAAATTTTCAGCTTGATTGTGTCAGCAATTTTGAAGAAAAAACATAGAATGTGCTAAATTGGTAGCACTCGAAGCAGTTTTCACCCATTTTTACCCATACTATTACTCTTGGCTCGTCTAACAACGCATATATGGCGTTTTCCCAGTTATTATTAAGAAATACTCGTTCCCAAGTCGGTCCCGGACTCGAAACCTCACCTGATAGAGCTCTACGTGCTGATTGGCCGAGCCGGCTGCGAGGTTAGCCAGCGAGCCGCCCGCGTACGTCAGGAACACGTCTTCGTAGTAAGCTTGCTGTTGGTACGTGGAATGGCCGTCGTTGGGGCACGCTGTCTCGGAGAAGCGGCGCCGGCTGGGCAGCGTGTGGTTGCGCAGGTAGGAGGGCAGGGGGAGGGGGGAGGGGGCGGTCGCCGGCTCGTCGTAGTAGTCGCGCGGCGGAGAGGCGTAGTCGCGCGGGGGAGAGACGTAGTCGCGCTCGAGATGATGCCGAGGCTCGGGTATCGAGCACTCTGAAACGGAAAGCAACTTTTTTCTAATGCTGCTTAACGACCCCACCAACAGCTAGGTTATACGGGGGTACGAATGAGCGGGTGATAGTGAAACGATGAAGTGATGATGGGTGAAAGGACGTTTACTAAAACCCATGCCTTATGCGGGACTCAAACCCACGCCCAACGGTGACTTCAGTTACTACCGCTAGCGATAGTTGACTGAGCCACCGGGGCGGCTCTTTTGTTTCCTATTCATTTTTATCGTGTTGATTTGTTTTATTCCTAGTGACAGTACATGTTTGTTGAGAGTGAGCCGGTGATTCGACGAGTGTACCGACCTGAGCAGTCTGAGATGGGGCTTACGAGGTGATCTGCGATGTCGACGCCAGACGGCTTGTCCCAGGGCAGCTTCTCGTCGTCCGAGAAAACGCCTGCAACAGAATCAACAGCGCTCCATTCACATACTTCCACTCGGTTGTAATGATTAAATGTCAGAATAATTGAAGAGCATGAAATTATCTTGGAGATGTGAACTTTTCATTCAATTACACCGGTTTTTGAGGATAATAATGATAATAATAATATGTTTATTTGATAGCTCAGAAGCCAATTTCATACACTTCATTACAAACAATTCAGATGAAACTTAAAATTCTATGTACATGGTAATATATTGTGGTATATAAAAGTATATCAAAATTAAAATTATATCATTCTTATAGATTAGAGACAAATCATAAGTATTCGTGAGTAGTTTTAATCCATTGGACGCACCTACCCTTGAAACATCCGACACTTGTCAGGTTTCTAATAGTGTGGGGCAACTTATCAAACTCTTTCGTTCCTGCATTGAATATAGAATTGAACCATCTTTTCCCTCTACACATTCTTCTATACCCCAACCCGTCAACAGCCCTTCTCGTATTAATACTATGGATATTTTTAATAGATTCTATTTTATCACCTAAATATTCAGGCATAAGGCCTAACTTAATCTTGAATATAAATACTAAAACTAATAGTAAAACATTGTCATTGCCACTTGGCCACTCCGTCATTCTTAACATTTGTACAATTGGTGTATCCTTATTACATCTGAGTAAACATCTCATCACTTTATTTTGGAGTTTCTGTAATAGTCCCATCTCATTCTTGTATGCTTGGTATAGAATTGTTGCACCATATTCAGAATGAGGTTTGATTAAATTATTGTAAATCATAATTCTAGTCCAGTAGGAGAACTTTCCCCCTATCCTCCTAAGATACCCGACTTTTTACCCAATTTTTTTTACAATATAATCTATATGCTGTTTAAAATTGATCTTATTATCTATAACTATCCCTAAATATTTGGAAATATATAGAAAAATAATAGTGAAGATAAATGTCTTGATTTGTGTAAAGCTGGATTCACAATGAGAACTAATGATTAACGACTAGTACTAAATACTCAAATCAAGAAACTGTGCATCCACACACACTTGAAGTAAGAACTAATTTTGACGGAAATGACGTATTTTTCATGAGTAGTAGCTCTCTCAAGATGTTTAAATCTACATGCTAGAAGGCTGTAAACGAGCAGGAACATTCAGCGGGCAAGTCGTGCCTATATTTTGATTGATTGTGATTCACATTTTAGAAATCAAAAGTAGGCCTAGGGCTATTCAGCTATGGAGATCCACGCATTCTCTATCTTTGTTTCAATCGTGTGACGCTTGTCACTTTCATCATATATCCAAGGAAAGGTCTCCACAATTACAATCAAACTGTCGTCGCTTAGAAAGTCGCCCTCCATCTTGATTCTGATGTCGGTTGCCAACTGTCAGGTTCACCGCCTCCTCTGTTGACTTCCTGTCGTTTCAAATTCACGACTTCGGATTGGTTAGACTAATGATTAAAACTAATGATTAATACTAAAGTTGAAAGTTAGTTAACTTTCAAGGTCAGTCACTAATATTAAACACAATGTGAACGTCAACACTGATTTCGTATCTCCCAACTTGAGTTAATCATTAATCATTAGTTCGCATTGTGAATCCAGCTTAAGCACCATGCACGCAGCCCCCTCTGTTAATTTATTACTAGGCAAACGCAGGATGTGCGTTGTACGATGAGCGAGATGTCTATATAAAGTATCATCGAAAACTCTACAAACCTTGATCACTTGAAATGAACTTCATCCGATGTCAATGAATGTACAGAGCCGTAACTTCGACAATGCAACATTTCTCAACTAATATTTCTATCTTTTCGATGAATAAAATACATTTATTATATTATTTTCTCCAAAACGGCTGGTCCGAATATCAAACCAAATTTTTATTCGTGTATATTATTCTTGTGTTCACATTTGTGGAAAATTTGAATCGTATTGAAGAGATTTAATTTTAAAATTTTTTCCGCTCAGCCAAATCTTATGGGGTTTTTATAAACTTCTAGATGATGTTTCTCAAAAATGGTCTAACCGATTAGACCTCAAAACTATACAGTTCTAAGTTGGATAAGTTTGCATATCAAAAAAGTTTCATGTTGATCGGTCAAACCCTGCGACCTATGCAGTGTTTAAAAAAAAAAAAAAAAAAAAAAAAAAAAAAAACTCACAGACAAAGCTCCGTAAGACTTGAGTGAAAATCTTCGCTACGCTCATCTAAAAACTCTTTCCAGCGTCTTGTTATCGAACTCGCTTCACGCAGCTAAAAGCTGGTCCACAATCGCGGCACGTCAAGCCGTTGTCTCACCGGACTGCCCGCTGTCCATGCTGTCGACACTGTGCGATCCCCAGCGGTCCGACATAACCTCACTCTCTGGCGCGACGCCCTTCTGCCGGCGCCTGACGGTGGCGCTCTCTGCCCGGTACGCCGGGGCCGCGTGGTCGGGAGACACGCTGTCCCACGACTCCACGGCGCTGTCGCTGGACGGCACGCTGAACGGCTCGTCTGCCAAGCTGGCGCACGGCTCTGACACACACAACAGTAGCACATGGAGGAGATTTGCTGCTTAACGACCCCACCAACAGCTAGGTTATACGGGGGTACGAATGAGAGGGTGATAATGAAACGATGAAGTGATGATAGATGAAAGGATATTTACAAAAACCCATGCCTCATGCGGGACTCGAACCCACGCCCAACGGTGACTAACAGTTACTACCGCTAGCGATAATCGACTTTTGCTTCACATCACTTTCATCAGCAGACAAATCCTCAGCGTGACTCTATTGTTATCTCACTCAGAATAATCTCAAGGACTTCCAAGCACTGAGGGAGTTATATTTGAAAAACCACTGAAAACTTCACTAAAACATGAACATGGAATGGCGGCAACCATCTTTTTAGTTTTCACAGTTTTATTTTCACAACAACTTCCATTCTAGACTATATGACAAGACATGAGTTTTGATTTACCGGGTTCTATTCATTTTCCTGTTATTTTTGCCTGGTGGTTATTTCCTTCAGAGTCCGTGGAAAAGGTAACTGTGGGAAACTTGAGTTTGTTGACTCTTGTGAAACCTACCTCCCAGCACTCATGTCCAGTACATTGTGTGTGTGTTTTGTGCTCTGTCTCATCTGTTTCCTCCCACCTGTACCCACCTCATTATTCCTCATATCATAGCTTCTCCTACAGTGTGTTATCATTCTTTAAATCAAGTCCCATGCACTTTCCAATAAAGACTACAGTATTATCAAACGTTTGGATGGCTGTGAATTCCTGGCTCCAAGTTCACTCAGTTGCAACAATCTGCTCACAGATGGTGTTGCATGTAGTTTCTTTCAAGATGAACGGCACGACATCTGATCGGAAAGGGTGATTGATTTCAATCCATCGATAATGATGCAGACTGATGTTGGCGCTTCAAAGTCTCGTAATAGTTAATAGGGTTGCCAGTTGATATTCGATATATCGATATGTATCGATAATCACGTGTTTGATATGATAATCGAATGTGTTTTTAGTATCAATGTATCGATATAATCGATTGAATCGATAATCAACGTGTATTTCATCATTTTTATATGGTTGTTTAGTGTTTACTTCCAAAATTATCCAATGAAAGAGTGAGGCGGGAACATTTGTGTAACCCGATTGGTGGACACTCTTGGTGTTCAAAGTGAACTGCTTGTCAATGACTTCAATGTTGGAAGTGGTGTGATTTGTGGTGGTAGGAAAGGGAAGAGAGGAAGGGGAAGCTGACACCACTATAATAACTCTATGGGTCACATGCTATTCAAATCACTTCTAGTTGATTATCGATACTCATCTGAAATATTGATTATTTTTCTAGTTGATTATCGATATAAAGCCAACGATTATCGATCAGGAAATTCATATCAAGGGCAACGCTAATAGTTAATCGATAATCGATGCTAGCTCTAGAATTATTTGACGTGGAATTATGCGGAGTATAGATAATTATTGTTCTTCTATAAATATTATAGAATGTATTTTTTCCACCCACTTGGTCTGTTTCTGGCTATTTTCATCGTGACGCTGTCGCCGCAGTTCTGCAACATCGCGATCGCAGCCGACAGCGGCTTTCCCCGCAGCGACTCACTGCTGATGGCCAGCAACCTGCAACAATCATCAGCCCGTTCACCCACCGTCACCACGTTCACCACCGTTCACCCAGTCGCTGGGAGAGTTCATGAAGAGAATTGATGCATCAAAAGACAGTGACAATCCTAGTTGAAGACGTGAAATTGTATATACAACCCTAAATATTGGACGTGTACCTGGTACTTGTCAAGAAATAAAATGAAATACACTGAAATACTAACAATATTCCAGGAGCACTTCAGCTCCCGTCCTCAGGTTGAGTATTTCAGTGTGTTTTATTCTATCTCTCTGACAAGTACCACGTACACGTACAATATTTAGTGTTGTATTCTAGTTTCTCGTGGTACACTACTTCGTTATTTAATAGTAAAATTATATGATATGACATTATATTCTAGACAAAGAACGATACACCTAGTAATATGGCAAACATATTTATATTTATAACTTAATATTTTGATTGTTGTAAATATTTGAATAGACCTACATTGATTTTCACTACTGTGTAACATTAATCATGAACACAAGAAAGTGTTGTACCCTATTTATTTTTTATACATTTATTATTGTTTCTATACAGTGTAATAAACTGTATACAGGTAGTGAGAATAGAGCAGGAGTCCCGTAACAACATGTGCCTCACTACCTGCATAATAATATACATTATACAAATATAAATTACGAATTAGATCAGTGGAATAAATTAATAACATCAAAGGAATTTAAATTTAAAATAACTAAATATGAAATACAGATGCCTAACAGAATGCCTGATCTGAAATATATAAAGTTCAAAGTATCTAATTGAGTAAAAATGTTGAGTTGTTTCATTAGAATGCAATATTAGAATGAGAGATTATTACCTAGTCTCACAATAATTGTACCGACCATTTTTGACTGTTCACGTTTAAAAATTGAGTATGTTTATGGTTCTACGTTCATCACACGCTGAGAAACGGTTTCACCCCTTCACAATTAGTAAAATGTTCGATATAAAACCCACCAGGTTAGCCAATAATAGAGCATAATATTTAAATTCATAACTCACAACACAATAAAGATAAATAATTAATTTCAAAAGATTCGGTCAGACAAAAGTTCAAGTTACAGCATTTTAATTTTTTCTTCAAATTAAAATGTTGTAATTAAAATGTTGTAATTTAAATGAAGAAATTGAAAAAAAAACAGTAATACTGTCAGTTGTTGTTGTTGTTGTTGTTGTAAATCTTTATTTGAATGATAATTGTATAATATAATAAAATATAATATGGTATAATATGATATAATATTGCACATACAATGATAGTTCAATATAGGCGGGGTTCACTGCAGATGAGTGGTCTTCCACCCAAACCTTCTAGATATAAGATATTAATTAGTAATAAAGTAATAAGTAATAAAGATATAGAAGTAACGATTTAAATAAATAAACTATGTAATAAAGGCTACTAGTCAGAATGGAAAAGGTGATGATGATGCTTGGGAACTAAAATACTGATGACGCTACATATAATGGTGAGTGGTACAAGTGGGGGTGTTTTAAAATGTGAGGTAGAAGATAAATTAGGGATAGTTGTTTGTGAAGTACTCATTTAGGTTATAGAAAGGATTAGATGATAAATTGGTTATGATAGTTAGGTATGGGGGGAGAGGAATTCTTGGAGGCTGTAGAAGGCATTTAGGAGGAGGAAGGATTTAAGGGATGATTTGAATAGAAGAAATGTAGGAGACGACTTAATGTGATTTGGAAGATTGTTGTAGAGGATGGAGCAGAGATGTTTGGGGCTTTTAGTGGTGAGAGCAAGGTTGTGGGGAGGGATGAAGATGTTGAGGTTGGAACGGGTGGAGTGGGAGTGAACTGATGAGCTGAGGGGGAATTGCTCGGGGTGGAGACGTACATATGTGGCTGCTTCTTCGATAAGAGTGGACGGTAGGGTCAGGATGCGAAGGGATGTGAAGTAGGGTTTACAGGATTCGAGGCGTGGCAGGCGTGTTGAGGTTATGTTGTGTTCATAATAGTCAATTTCACTCTCATTATCACTTTTTCCAAAAATGTCATTGTCATTATCCTCATCACTGAACTCAAGATCACTTACCTCATCTAACACATACTCCAAGTTATCGGAATTAATTGTCATATGTCTATTATTGTGACGAGAATTACTTGCCGGCCTACAACTGGACGGCGCTATTGTTATTGTTTAGAACCTTGGCAACAAACACAGCAGTCGCGGATCGCGTCACGAAAGAAGAGGTTTGCTCAACATTCAGCGGTATGAGCTCGCGATATTGGCGGAAGTACACAGTTTCGGATACTGCATCCGGCGATTTATCGATAATCGACTTCGATTAGACGTTGATAGATGCACAAAATAATTGCCGCCAATAGTAGTTCAAGGTTTTGTCGTTTTATATACTCTCGAATCGCCAAGCGACTTTCAAAATGTCCGCCACTCGCGATTTTGACGCGCGACATGAGAATCGCGTGCATGGAAATCCAGCTTCAAGATATATCAATTTGAGCTTAAAATGAATGTCATAATTATCTGATATAGGCCTAAGTGGTACGGGGAGTGTTTTGCGTACCGGTCTCCGACGTGTAACGCGCCCGTCTGCTCCGCCAGCCCGCCGGGCGTCAGGCCCGAGATGACGATCGGCTCGAATCTCTCCTCGGAACCTGGACACAAGACAACACTGCTGACTGCCGTTCCCTCAACGACCTTCACTCAACGACCTTCACTCAACGACCTTCACTCAACGACCTTCACTCAACGACCTTCACTCAACGACCTTCACTCAACGACCGGCTTATTCCAGGGCAGGGGCGCTGACTCCGTGGGTGCTCAGGGTCCAGAGCACCCGTCGGATCTTTTCGAGGAGTGCAGAGCACCCCTCAAAAATTTGGCTCAACCAATATATATAATTACGAATTTGTATGTTTCATTAAATTTCCGGCAAATTTAACGTTTTATTTTTACTTCCATAATATCAATAATATGTCAATGTTGTTGTTTTGAAGAAGCATTTCTTTAGCAAGAAATAAGAAGAATATTTAGAGCCTTTTCTGATCTTTACTCGATTGCCGGGAGGTAGAGGGCCGGAGAGAGTCATAAATATGTACATTTTTCAAGAGAACCGATAGACTAGTCATTGTTATGATGAACATATGTTAACCATCCTTGTTGCTGGAACATTTTATTGGCACTCTTTAAGGGTAATAAACCCTTGCGTTGACCATCTATGCGTGAGATTTGTTCAACTATACTGTAAGTCACGTATTTCTTGTAACTCAAAGCTTTGAACACAAGGTATATTGTCTGTCATTTCGCGTGAATTTCAGTATAGCATTAAAATTGAGTTTTCATTCATGACGTTTTCGTTCCACCCGACTCTTGGTCCTTTTGGTAGGTAGGCATATTATATTTGTCGAATGATGTTCATATTGAGAAGTCACGAAGAAGGATGAAGTGCGCGTTAGTACTAAAAATCGCAGTGGAAAAATATTGGCATATTTGTTAAATATTTAGCAAAATGTTTTGATGGATCTCATGATGGATCGCATTCCCATTAGATTGTGCAGTGAGTAAAAAGAGTGGAAACATGAAATAATGCGGTGATCGAAATATAAGTGGTAGTTTCGTTGCTGTATTGGTAAGTCTCTGCATGGCCAACTCAATAGTATGGCAATAATATTACTATTTGTTGTTATTTTTTACATATATTTCAAGATTCCTAAATATTATCTGCTTCGACAACTTCTAGAATACTCAAGCAGGGACGTCGTTAAAACTTAAAAGGGGGCCAAGGTGGGACGCGTGCCCCACCAATCGACATTTGCACCCCACCAAAAATCTATTCATTTAGAAATCGCGAAAACAACTTTGAAAATGTCCATGATTGAGATATTGAAATAACGTTGGAAATGTCCATAATGGTTCAATCTAGGACTCCTAAACTGCTTGTAAATCGCAAAAATCACTTTAAAAAATGACCATATTTCAAAAAATTCCCTGCAGGGCTTTGCTGGTGGCGATCGAAAAATTAACTTCGAGAATATCCATGGAGGTTCATTGGACCATTGGTTCAATGGATCCATATCCATTGGACTTCAAAACTGTATGTAGATCGCAACAATTACTTAGAAAATAACCATATTTCAAGAAAATCCCTGCGGGGCTTGGGGAATGAGTAGCAAAATCAATTTTCAAAAAGTCCATAATGATGTCTTTGTTATTATGAAAGTCTTCTTGAACTGATAAAGATTTCCTTTACTTCTTATAGATGCATTTTTACTGTTTACCAGTTATCAATTTTACAGAGTTTGATTATCATTGTGAATACAACTGGAATTGTACTGTCAATATGTATTGTTGTTCCTGTCCATGAATTCATTAAATCAATCAATCTTGTAAATTGTAATGACAATGTACTTATTGTGTTGTTCTCCATATCTGAGGGTTGTATCCTAATAATACATCATTCAGTGTGAAATATGTTATAACTCACTAGAAATCAGGGTAATAAATTTAATCTAATTCAGTAGCCTAGTTTGATTCAGTGATGTAAATTATTGAAATGTGAGTAATTTATCTGGGACAAAAAGGCTTTTTCTCTCAAGCTTATATCCATTGCAGATTAGCACAACTGCATCTAGTTAAACAAAATATGACAAAAAACAAACTTCATGGTATTCGATATCAAGCCCGTCCACATCAATTTCCGCAGACTGTCAACGCTAGCAACTCAGCTACCTAGAACGTTATCGAGATATTTGAGAATTTACTCGTGTCAGGTGGAATACCTGTTGGGGCATTCTGCTTCCCTGGTACTTGAGTCAATTTTCCACGAACAAAAGTTTTCGAGCAAATTGGTCAACAGTCCAGTACTCCTACCAGGGTAGCAGAGCAATCGACAGGTCGAGTTTTATTTATAATATCTTCTTCAAGTATCTCGACAACTTTGATAATTCATATGTCCAGGTAGCCGAGTGGCTAGCGCAGACGATTTCGGATAGTGGTCGGGAGAGGCTCGCTATCGAAACCCATACAGAGCTGCTTTTTTGTCATATTTCACTCAACAATTACTATTCAGTAACAATTCAGTAATGAGAGTTATTACAGTGTGATTAATTTATCCAGTGAAGAGAGGAATTATCTCTGAGCTAATGTCCATTGAGGATTCGTACCATTGCATATGGGTATATTAAACAAAATACGACAGAAAAAAAGCAGTCCCCAATGGTACTCGATACCAGGACCTTTCGCATCGTGATCCGAAACCGCCAACGCTAGCAAATAAGCTGCCTAGACATGGAACATTTGCAAAGTTATTGAGTTACTTGTAATGAAATTTGAATTATTACCTAACCTGTTGGTAGGTCCGAGAATTCGAGAATGTCCATGAAGGTTCAATCATTGGTCTTCAAAACTGTATATAGATCGCAACAATTACTTAGAAAATGTTCATATTTCAAGAAAATACCTGCGGGGCTTGGGGAAGGAGTAGCAAAATCAATTTTAAAAAAGTCCATTATGATGTCTTTGTTATTATGAAAGTCTTCTTGAACTAATAAAATATGTACAAAAAACACCCATTGGGCTCTGACATGTTTTGCTAGAAAATTAGAGCACCCGTCGGAATTTTCAGAAGTCGGCGCCTATGTTCCAGGGTACGACGAGCAGGTGAAAACCAGGGTTGGGGAAGTTAACTTACAAAACAAACTTTCAAAAAGTTCAGTTCGTGTTCAATCCCAGCCGACTGCGTGTTTTGGCACACTGATATAATCACCATGTACATTTTATTCCATCATGTTGAAAGCTATTACACCAGGGGTTATATTAGTGCGCAGTTCTAAACTTCCAAAATGCAGCCCTTAATTTCAATTAGCGCAGTTGTAGAATAACGAATATTGTTAAATAATGAACGTTATCAAAGAAGAATTGAACAATGAGTAAATCGCTATTCTTCCAACCACATTATTTCATGTTCATGCTCGATAACTCAAATGATTCTTCCATGCATATTCTTCTCCCAATAATAAATACGCGTATACTTGGCGCAAATAATGCACTATGAAGCAACAGCCGTCGGTCTACATATTACCAAATAGTAAAAAGATACTTTAGAAAACAAAGATTTTCAAAAATTCCATGCGGGGCTGCGATGCCCCCCCCCCCCCACCCCCCCGACAGTATCCGCGCAAAATCTACCTCTTTATGTCATCGATTTTTTCACATGCGTAGTTCTAAATATTCAATAATATAACCACTGTATTACGCGTAGCAATGGTTACCGAATAGCGTTTGCATTATAATGCCTAATGTCTTTCTACACATATACATTTTCCCTCTCTTAGGCAGGGTTGGGGAAGTTCACTTATGAAACCATCTCTTAGAAGTTCACTTCGGGTCAAATAAATCGATCTTTAAAAAAGTTAAAAGTTCGTTTTGTGGCTTTGCTGTAAAAGTTCAAGTTTGAATTAAAAAAAAAAGAAGTTTGTTCAGAAATTCACCTTGAAAATTATATGGTAAAAAGGGTTCAAAAATGATGTATGTACACACACATTTTCTACAGTAAAGGTCTCAAGTTTATCAGTGATTGATAAGAAATGATAGAGAGAGGACAAGAGGAGCCGTGAGAGGACGAGGGGAGCAGGGAGAGGACGAGAGGAGCAGGGAGAGGACGAGAGGAGCAGGGAGAGGACGAGAGGAGCGGGGAGAGGACGAGAGTAGCGGGGAGAGGACGAGAGGAGCAGGGAGAGGACGAGAGTAGCGGGGAGAGGACGAGAGTAGCGGGGAGAGGACGAGAGGAGCAGGGAGAGGACGAGAGGAGCAGGGAGAGGACGAGAGGAGCAGGGAGAGGACGAGAGGAGCCGAGAGAGGACGAGAGGAGCCGGGAGAGTAGCCGGGAGAGGACGAGAGTAGCAGGGAGAGGACAAGAGGAGCCGAGAGAGGACGAGAGGAGCAGGGAGAGTAGCCGGGAGAGGATGAGGGGAGAGGACGTACCTGCCAGAGTTATGCCCAGCGGCCCGCCGTATCTCATCAGCTCCACGGTGTAGACCACAGTCTTGCTGTCGGAAACGTCTGTAACAATACGAGCAGACTGAATCACCGCCACGCGAACCTCTGACGTAACACTCCTCCAGCGTCACGTTGCGCCGTATAGAAGAGAACAAAGAGGTTACAAGTAGGGCTGCATCTCACATCAGTGTATAAGTACGGTACAGTAAACCCTCAATAATTGGAACTCGGTTAGTTTGAATTTTGCACTTATTCGAACTAAAGAAATGACCCCGGCCGCTGGTATAGGGATATCAATGTTAATTCATTTTGATAATTCAAATTTTTATCATTTCGAATTTCGAACCGATAATTAGTCCGAACTTCTGTTTCATTATTGTTTTATGTTTGTTTAATTCGAATGTCAGCAAAAATTAGGTGTCACAATCAGATATTTCATTATGTGAAATGGTCTGTAATTCAAACTCCCCATCACTAAACATGAGCAGTCGGCACGCCACAGCTGACTTGCCGTGTCAGCGCGTGCCAGCAGGATGAGAGGCGCGAGGCGGGTGGGTTATTCTTACCACACAATGACAACAAAGGACTTCTTATCCTGCGTAGGACATTAGTCAAGATATGCTCTTGTCCGTTGAAAAGTTAACTACTCTGTGTTGCTTGAAAGAAAATTACTTTCCCCATCATATATTTGAGGCCCATCTTTATTCAATTAGAATTATTTGATTGACAGAGTGAATATATTGATTGTAAATAAATCAGCCAGCTAGTGCTGCAGAGATCACAATTCCATCTTTCATTCTAGATCCCAATATTTATACTGTATATGTTTTCCCTCTACATTGCTTTTTACTTTACATCCGGTAATTTGACTCTTTTAACCTGTGAATGAGTCGTCCTTGAGGACCCGCAGCGTGACGATGTCGGCTGAGCCGCGCAGGACGTGCTGCGTGTCCTGGATGGAGCAGGAGTCGACCTGCAGGCTGTCGACTGCCAGGAGCCGGTCGCCGGGCTGCAGCGTGCCCGTGCGGTGGGCCACCGAGCCCCGGCGCACGCCCGAGATGATCAGGGGCTCGCCCGCAACCCGCTGCTTCGACGCTGGAACACAACAACCAGCGGGATAAACAAGCAAGACAAAATGACTGACACAATTTTCTTAAGGAGGACAATGGGGAGTTTTTCAGATTTATTTTATTTATTTTTTATTCACTAGGGAAACGCCATATATGCGTTGTTAGACGAGCGAATAGTAATAGTATGTGTAAAAATGGGTAAAAACTGCTTCGAGTGCTACCGATTTAGCACATTTTATTTATTTTTCTTCAAAATGGCTGACCTGATCAAGCTGAAAATTTCCAGAAATGTGTATCAAAATGTAATTCGACTTCACGCAAAATTTCATTTTTTCGGAAAATATATATATATATTTTTTTCGGCCGTGTTATTCTAACGGGTATTTTTGACATTTCTAAGATTCATAAGAATAAAAGTTACCACCCGATAATGCCACAAAACTATACAGATCTAAGTTAGATGAGGAACCATATTGAAAGAAGTTTGAAGTTGATAGCTGTAGCCGTTTGACTTGTGGAGAACCGACAATCGTTTTCCTAGTCTAATCCCACATGTGGCAGACCAATACCTGTGATGGTTATGCCCAGGCCGTTGCCTCTCTTCGCCAACTTGACGGAAAATATCCCGCTTGACGGCACCACGGAGTCGGCCACGTCAAACTCCACCTCGACCGTCAACACGGAGCCGTCAAGGTCAGTCAGCAGCACGGTCACGTCGTCGGCCGTCAACCCGTCAACCGCCACCGACCGGTCGTTGACGGACAGTATGCGGTCGCCAACTTGAAGGCAGCCGCACCTGAACAAATCAAACACAAAACATCACTTTCAGGCCCGTATCAGGTGATTTGTACTCGACAGATGTATTGACGTACATTCGGAGCGGACGATATCTCAAGTCTCAACGCAAAACACAAACAAGAGCTCTTCAAGATGTGGCCACCAGGGACACGAACCAGAACTTGAAAAAACCCGTATTTTTGGGGAACCGGATCCTTTATTATTGATTTTCAAGAACCAGAACCCCTAAAAATCTTGGGTTTTTTCGGTTCCATAAAGGTTCTCAATACCTGATTCCGACTCATTATTTACTCATTTTGTTCATAACTTTGTGGCCCAGTGTGAGGGGAAAGATCTGTCCCCCGCAGATGGACAAACAAAACAGAGTGTCGAAAACTACCAAAAGTAGAACCACTACAAGCAAGGAAAAAAACTTATGAAACTATTTAGCACGTGGAACCGGAACCGGAACCTTTATTTGAGATAATTACGAACCGGAATTAAAAAAATTATGAATTGGAATTATGAATGGAAATTGGAATTATGAAAAAATGTGATAACGAATGTGAACACGAATTTGTATAAATCACATTTTTCTATTCTCAAAATATTATACTTCATATTTTCAATATATTTTACAATTTTAATGATACATTCAATAACTTGCATCACAGTTCCAATGAATTTTCCAGCTGTAATAATCATCAAACACATCCTAAATAGCTCTAAAATATTTCAACATAAAACACATTATTCACTTGAATAATAAGACACAACTTGCAAACCTTTTTATATCACTACTTTTATATGCCAAAGTGTTTGACCAGGGAGGTTTTGGCTCCCTATTTTCTACAAGTTTTTGTTTTTGGTGGGATTATAATACTACTATAGTTATAGTATTAGGCCTACTATTATAATTATTATTACTATGAGCTGCTTGACCCCACTGACAGCTAGGTTCCACGGGGGTACAGATAAGCGGGTGACAATGTAAATGATGAGTGAAAGGACGTTAACAAAAACCTATGCCGTATGCAGGACTCGAACCCACGCCCAACCTGACTTCAGTTCCTTTCTTCCCTCCGTTGAGTTGCCTGAGCTAGGTAGTGCTGTTGTCCCCACCTGTCTGCAGGTCCCCCGGGGTCGATGCTGGCGATGACGACAGAGGGCGGTGCTGCGTTTGCTGACGGGAGAACCGTGAGGCCGTATCCCTGGTGGTCCGGAGACAGGGTCAGGTGCAGGACCTCCGGGTGGCACACTCCCGGACACCCCAAACTGCCGCTCCCCAGGGAACCTGGACACAGACAATCCAGACATCATAGAACAGGCAGACATCTTTCCATCTTTTTTTTTCCCATTGTTGCTTAACAACCCCACCAACAGCTAGGTTATACGGGGGTACGAATGAGCGGGTGATAATGAAACGATGAAGAGATGATAGCTGAAAAGACGTTTACAAAAACCCATGCTTCATGCGGGACTCGAACCCACGTCCAACGGTCACTTAAATTACTACCGCTAGCGATAATTGACGGTGACTTCAGTTACTACCGCTAGCGATAATTGACGGTGACTTCAGTTACTACCGCTAGCGATAATTGACGGTGACTTCAGTTACTAACGCTAGCGATAATTGACGGTGATTTCAGTTACTACCGCTAGCGATAATTGACGGTGACTTCAGTAACTACCGCTAGCAATAATTGACTTGGCCACCGGGGCGGCTCTTTCTTTCCATCTTACCGCAGTTAGCACGGTGTCACCCATGATGCTTTGCGCCCAGGTAACTGCAGTTAGATCAACAGTAGTTCGTGAACGGGGTGAGGGTTACGGCAAGGTATTGTTCTGGGGACTCACCGCTGTCTTGCTGGAACAACGTGGGGCTGTTGTCGTTCTTGTTCCTGTGGTTGTTCCTGCTGTTGTTCCGGCGGTGGCGGGAGTTGAGCGTCGTGGAGCCCACAGGACTCGACGGGCACAGGAAGCCTGGAACATTGCACACACCTCGCTAGACTCACTCGACGTTGAGCCATCTATCACACAATCGTACACTTCTCTTGCCCGCCCTTCTTGCAGCCAGCAGCCAGGGTTGGGGAAGTTCACTTATAGATGGAACTTTTGAAACGTTCATTTCGTGTAAAATAAATCGATCTTTTAAAAAGTTCGTTTTTCGTGGCTTTGCTGTAAAAGTTCAAGTTCACATTAAGAAAAAAACATAAGTAAGTTCAAAAATTCGCTTTGAAAATTATACGGAAAAAAGGGTTCAACACGTGGCTGCCTGGTGACAAGTGATCACATGATCAAATCCCCAACAGGGAATATCATGCATTCGGAATAGACCGTGAAATAGTCAATCTCATTCGGAATTTGGACAAGGAAGTACAGATAGAGCGATCGTGTCGAAATGAGTGACCTTATGAACTTTCAAATGAACGTTTTATTCCGTTAAAGATCACTGAAAGATCGAACGTGAAGAAAGTTCAAGATCGTCGACTGTAAATGTAGAGCGTTCATTGAAAAGTTCAGAAAATACGAACGCGCTCATTTTGAAAGTTCTCTACCCAACACTGCCAGCAGCGTACCTCTGGAGCTGTGAGACCAGCAGCTTACCTCTGGAGCCGTGAGACCAGCAGCTTACCTCGACTCCGAGCGCTGTCGTCCGATATCCTCCAGCCGCAGTTGATCTGCGACAGCGGGAGTATCTCGAGCGTGACGTGGCTGTTCCGCCGCGACGCGAGCAGCTGCGTCACGTCGGCGGCGGACATGGTCGTGCCCTCGACGCGTGTCTCGTCCACCGCCAGGATCTGATCGCCCACGTGCAGCGCCCCACACCTTCAACACAACACCGCGGGCGGTAATCAGACGCTTGGAAGATCTCCTAATCACACGACTAAAGAATTAGGTATCTTGGATACAAATATGTAACACATATCGTAGACGTTTTGTCCTAAGGGCCTAAGGGGACGTCCATAAATTATGTCACACTTTTTTAGGCCACTTTGAACCCCCCCTCCCTCTCATGTCACAGTTGGTCACAAAACCTATTACCCCCCCCCCTTTAAATACATCACAAATTCTCATACCCCCTTTACAAAAAAATTGAATTTACAGGCGGCAAAGGTACAAAATAATAATAATAAAATCAAAATATTCATTTCTTCATGTTTGCTTTTTGAATAGTCAAACTTAATAATTATTTGATATGCATCTGCTGTTTCTAGGGTGGGTACGAATATACCTAAGAATCTATAAGAGTGGCACCAAATACGTAGAACAGAAAACTGGTACATCACACAGTTGCCTCCCCCCCCCCTCCCCCCTTGTAACAAATCTTAACAACCCCACTCCTCCCCTTAAGCTGTGACGTGATTCATGGACGTCCCCCAAGTGCTATTTTCGAAATGGTTCAGGAGAAACATTTCAACTTCTTTCCAAGATTTGCCTTATTTATTGGTACCAGAAATTGTTTAAAAAATAGCTTCTTGGTAATGTATGAATATCGCAGCCCCCCATCGCAGCCTCACAGGGAATTTTTTGAAAATCTTTGTTTTCTAAAGTATCTTGTTACTATATTTGTGAATATGTAGGCCTAAGGCTGTTGCTTCAAAGTGCATTATTTGCGTCAAGTATACGCGTATTTATTAATTGGGAGAAGAATATGTTTGGAAGAACCATTCAAATTATTGAGCATGAACATGAAATAATGTGGTTTGAAGAAAAGCGATTTATTCATTGTTCAATTCTTCTTTGATGACGTTCATTATTCAACAATATTCGCTATTTTACAACTGCGCTAATTTTAATTAAGGGCTGCATTTGTGCAGTTTAGAACTGCGCATATTAGGGTCAACTGTGCACTAATATAGCCCCTGGTGTAATAGCTTCCAACATGATGGAATAAAATGTACATGGTGATTATACCAGTGTGCCAAAACACGCAGACGGCTGGGATTGAACAACGTCCGAAATGCCCCTCACCTCCCGGACGACCTCATTACATCTGCACCTTGATCTACAACAAACTTCCTCCCTCCATCACAAGCTCCCCAACCTCTAGTCTTTCCTAGCCCAATACCCTTTCTACAGCCTCGCAGAATACCTCGACTTCGATATCCTCCACAATAAACTCACTCTTATCATCATTTTCTTCTGTAAATAGTTTCACAATTGTTCTCTTTGTGAATAGTCCTCAACATTTTACTCCTGCTATTTTATTTTATTCAATCATTACAATCTCTATTGCAACTAATATCTCAACTATAATATATTCTACTTTTATGCTACTATTTTATACCTGACGATACCCATACCTTGTACTGGTCCACGGGACGATAATAAAATACAAATCCAAACTCACCTCTCCGCAATTCTTGCCGCCCTGATACTCTCTATCACCACGCAGTTCGACATCTCCCCGTCCTGACTGCCCCTGGATATCCACGACCCCTTGCCCTCCGCGTCCGCCAGCGTGACCCCCAGATCCGTGGCGTGCGGGCGCTCGATCTCGACCAGTAGCGGCCCGGTGGCGTGACGGACCGACTCCAGCACGCCCACGTCGTACTCCACCGTGAGCGTGCAGCGGGCGAGGCCCTGGTGGCGCTGCAAGACGTGCTGCGCGCCCAGCAGGGTGGCGCACTGCAGCGACACGCCCTCTAGCGCCAGCACGCGGTCCCCGGACTTCAGGCTGCCCTCCCTGCAACCAAACACTTGTTGGTGACAATCATTTCACACGTACTCTGACCTAGGACTAGAGCTATCTACGCATGGGCGTCGGCACTTGCCCCCTCCCCTGGAACCGGGCAGAAATTTATTTGAAAAATTGAATTTGTATTTTTAAACTTGTATGTTTTTCGAAACTTTGTAAGTACCGATGACATATTTTGACATGTCTTGTTACGCGGGTGGTCATGAGTCTGATGTGACTGGGGTGGGGAGGCAAGGTTATGCCTTCGCCGACTCACGAATATGATTCATTGGGCTATTCTCATTTCCTGGACATTTTGATATTGGGTAATATACAGACCAATCAGATTATAATAACTCATTTTGGCTATTTTGTATGATGAAATATTTAAAAAGATGAATAGGATCAACTACTTGCATAGAATTCATCCAATTCAACATTATCTGTCTGCTTTCTCTATAAAAATCAAAAGCTAATTAAATTCACAAAACACCCCAAAACACCATAAAATGATGGAATTTCAAAAAATCCCCTTGGGGAGCCCTCTCTTCCACTCCCATTGGGACTTGTGCATTTTCAAATTTGGGATATTTTACCCCCCCTTCCCCCTTGAATTTCTTCCTGCTGACGCCCATGCATCTACGTAGCTATTGTCCTATAGCTATGACACAACGAGAAAAATACACGCTGAAGAAAAGTACACCTAAAAAATCATACACTGAAAAGTTTGTCCAGCAAAAACGTTATTTAACAGGTGACCGTAGTGGGATGCAAGACCCGAGTAGAAGCCCCAATCAGGGTGGAGCTACGGTTATATCTGTATAGCGGGGGAGCAACCCTTCTCTCCAAAATAATATACTGTCATGGATAGGGTGACTATGTTAAAACGAGGAAAATCCGGAACAATGCCAAGACGTGCGTACGGTAGTCAAAAACATTTCTCTCGCATTTTATCAGGGGTAGGGAGGGGGGTTGAGGGCTCAACATCCCCGCAGGGGTGTGTTTTGGAATTTGTAGTTTTCTAGTCATATTTTGGTTGTTTTTTCTAGTCATATAAAATCAAGAATATATTTTGTCTGTACAGTGAAACCTCTATGCATTGTTCCCGGATCCATCGTTTTCCTGCTTGTGTCATACATTTTTTCTAACCCACTTCCATATAATCAATGCTAAAATTTCCTGGATGTATAGTTTTCCTGCATGTATGGTTTCGTTTTCCTAGTCCCTTGAAAAACGATTGATAGAGGTTTCACTGTATAGTAATTGCATACAACTTTAGGAGGTAGCTAGGAATGTAGCCCACATATGTTAATGATAGCAAGACAGTTATTTGAATTTGATGTGCAATTTAAAAATTGATCCAACAAATATCAGAAGTTTTTTAAATTTGAAACGAAAAAGAATTATGAGTATACCTATATGAATTTTACCCAGAAAAATACCCAGTATATTTATGCAATAATTATGCAATAATAATGGAGCAAGGAAACTATGGCTTGTCTAGACAGCCGAGGGCCTGTTTACCTGTCAGCCAGGCTATTGTCTAGACAGCCCAGGGCCTGTTTACCTGTCTGCGGGCCCCCCAGGCCTGATGTGCGTGATGGTCAGTGGCCTAGTCAGCAGCGGGTCTGGGTGCACGCCCCCACGCAGTGTGAACCCCAGGCTGCCTGCCTCTCTCTCCAAGGTCACCTGCATGACCTTGCTGCACAACGACTGATCACAATCTGCAACAAACAGGTGTTCTCGTTTCATCGCCGGTTTGTTTCAACGAGCCCACCGACAGGTAAGTTATACGGGGGACGAATGACCGTGTATTGATGTGGAAAAAATATAGAAACGATGAGAGATAGAAAATATCTAGATGATTTTATTAGACGAGCTTTAGCGAGGATTCAATTTGACACGCTGAAAAATATTGGTGTTCGTTTTTTTTTTTTTTTTTTTTTTTTTTTTTTTTTTTTGGTTCTCCACATGTCAAACGGCTACAGCTATCAATCTCAAACTTTTTTTCAATATGGTTCCTCATCTAACTTAGTTCTGTATAGTTTTGTGGCATTATCGGGTGGTGACTCTTTTTTTTAAGAATAATAAATTTCAAAAATACCCATTAGAATAACACACCGGAAAAAAAAAGAAAATGGTTTCATTTTCCAAAAAAATGAAGTTGAATTACATTTTGATACACATTTCTGGAAATTTTCAGCTTGATCGGGTCAGCCATTTTGAAGAAAAAACATAAAATGTGCTAAATTGTTAACACTCGAAGCAGTTTTTACTCATACTATTACTACTCGCTCGTCTAACAACGCATATATGACGTTTTCCTAGTTATTACTAACGGTTTGGCGGCAGCGGGTACTCGATGTCCAGCGTGGCCCGCTGCTCGACGTCCTTGA
The DNA here is from genome assembly GCA_907164805.1 of Brachyptera putata. Taxonomy (NCBI): domain Eukaryota; kingdom Metazoa; phylum Arthropoda; class Insecta; order Plecoptera; family Taeniopterygidae; genus Brachyptera; species Brachyptera putata. The sequence continues at coordinate 14,985,745 of OU015474.1, forward strand.
GCAGGTTGACGAGCTCCTGGTGGCGCAGTGCGCAGGTCCGGACACCGTTGACGGCCGTGATCCGGTCGCCGGGCGCCAACGCGTCGGAGCGCTGGGCAGCCGAGCCGGGCCGCAAGCTGCTGATGCTCGGGCACAGCTGGGACGAGCCGCCGCCTGCAACACAGTCCTTAGTCACGTGACCAGACACGAAACATGGACACTTTCAAACTAGGAAAACGCTGGAACTGACAATGTGGCGGATTGTGGCCTAACCTGACTGCCTGGGTTGAGCCATCATTGTTAGGGTTATCAAGGTCAGGTAGGGATTGACTTGGACCTGACATGACCTCGAGTGACCTGATCTATTGGCCTAACCTGACTGCCTGGGTTGAGCCATCATTGTTAGGGTTATCAAGGTCAGGTAGGGATTGACTTGGACCTGACATGACCTCGAGTGACCTGATCTATGTGGCCTAACCTGACTGCCTGGGTTGAGCCATCATTGTTAGGGTTATCAAGGTCAGGTAGGGATTGACTTGGACCTGACATGACCTCGAGTGACCTGATCTATGTGGCCTAACCTAACAGCCTGGGTTGAGCTATCATGGTTAGGTTGTTCAAGTCAGGTGACTCCACAGTAGAGTACAGTAGACGCAGTACAGGTGTTAATTTTCCATCTCATCCTTCAACGCGAGGGAAACACGTGGCGTTTACCAGGGAGAATACCGAGAACTGTTGCATCAAGTGATCTTTTCAACTGTTCTATAATACAATAGGCTGGCCTTAACTCATTAACATTTCCGACAAATATCGTCTGCATCTTATGATGTATATATTCTTCAATTGTGTATTGCAGTGTTGAAGTTATATTTGTGGAATCACCTGGCGGGAACTTTCCGTATTATGGAGACTGGGGAGGCCTTGAAGCAATTTATTGATATATTTGACCTTCTTAGTGCCTAAAAACGTGGGTGTTTAGTCACATAAAAAGACGCAGAAATATATGCTGATTGTCTGAAGTAAATTTCTCAGAAGTATTGCCACGTCAGTCATACCAATCAGTGAATCAAGTAATTTGTTTGGTCTCTCACGGAGCTCCGCCCATTAGGATAACGTGTAACGAAATATGGCCAGTCAGGCTGATATCACCGCATCACGTGACTTATTCCCACCCCGCAGACCCCGCGCCACCAAGCATGTCGGCTTCATCTATGCGCTCTCTACTAGTATCTATAAGCTCTATGGGCTGGTATCACCGCATCACGTGACTTACTCCCACCCCGCAGACTCCGCGCCACCAAGCATGTCGGCTTCATCTATGCGCTCTCTACTAGTATCTATAAGCTCTATGGGCTGGTATCACCGCATCACGTGACTTACTCCCACCCCGCAGACACCGCGCCACCAAGCATGTCGGCTTCATCTATGCGCGCTCTACTAGTTGCTAAGCTCTATGGGCTGGTATCACCGCATCACGTGACTTACTACCACCCCGCAGACCCCGTGCCACCAAGCATGTCGGCTTCATCTATGCGCGCTCTACTAGTTGTAAGCTCTATGGGCTGGTATCACCGCATCACGTGACTTACTCCCACCCCGCAGACGCCGCGCCACCAAGCATGTCGGCTTCATCTATGCGCGCTCTACTAGTTGTAAGCTCTATGGGCTGGGATCACCGCATCACGTGACTTACTCCCACCCCGCAGACCCCGCGCCACCAAGCATGTCGGCTTCATCTATGCGCGCTCTACTAGTTGCTAAGCTCTATGGGCTGGTATCACCGCATCACGTGACTTACTCCCACCCCGCAGACCCCGCGCCACCAAGCATGTCGGCTTCATCTATGCGCGCTCTGCTAGTTGTAAGCTCTATGGGCTGGTATCACCGCATCACGTGACTTACTCCCACCCCGCAGACCCCGCGCCACCAAGCATGTTGGCTTCATCTATGCACTCTCTACTAGTTGTAAGCTCTATGGGCTGGTATCACCGCATCACGTGACTTACTCCCACCCAGCTGACCCCGCACCACCAAGCATGTCGGCTTCATCTATGCGCGCTCTACTAGTTGTAAGCTCTATGGGCTGGTATCACCGCATCACCTGACTTACTCCCACCCCGCAGACCCCGTGCCACCAAGCATGTCGGCTTCATCTATGCGCGCTCTACCAGTATCAAAGCTCTATGGGCTGGTATCACCGCATCACGTGACTTACTCCCACCCCGCAGACCCCGCACCACCAAGCATGTCGGCTTCATCTATGCGCTCTCTACTAGTTTTAAGCTCTATGGGCTGGTATCACCGCATCACCTGACTTACTCTCACCCAGCTGACCCCGCACCACCAAGCATGTCGGCTTCATCTATGCGCGCTCTACTAGTTGCATGCTCTATGGGCTGATATCACCGCATCACGTGACTTACTCCCACCCAGCTGACCCCGCACCACCAAGCATGTCGGCTTCATCTATGCGCTCTCTACTAGTTTTAAGCTCTATGGGCTGGTATCACCGCATCACCTGACTTACTCCCACCCCGCAGACCCCGCGTCACCAAGCATGTCGGCTTCATCCATGCGCGCTCTACTAGTTGCATGCTCTATGGGCTGGTATCACCGCATCACGTGACTTACTCCCACCCCGCAGACCCCGCACCGTCAAGTATGTCGGCTTCATCTATGCTCCCTCCACTAGTTGCTAAGCTCTATAGGCTGGTATCACCGCATCACGTGACTTACTCCCACCCAGCTGACCCCGCACCGTCAAGTATGTCGGCTTCATCTATGCTCCCTCCACTAGTTGCTAAGCTCTATGGGCTGGTATCACCGCATCACGTGACTTACTCCCACCCCGCAGACCCCGCGCCACCAAGCATGTCGGCTTCATCTATGCTCCCTCTACTAGTTGTAAGCTCTATGGGCTGGTATCACCGCATCACGTGACTTACTCCCACCCAGCTGACCCCGCACCACCAAGCATGTCGGCTTCATCTATGCGCGCTCTACCAGTATCAAAGCTCTATGGGCTGGTATCACCGCATCACGTGACTTACTCCCACCCCGCAGACCCCGCGCCACCAAGCATGTCGGCTTCATCTATGCGCGCTCTACTAGTTGTAAGCTCTATGGGCTGGTATCACCGCATCACGTGACTTACTCCCACTCCGCAGACCCCGCGCCACAAGCATGTCGGCTTCATCTATGCGCGCTCTACTAGTTGTAAGCTCTATGGGCTGGTATCACCGCATCACGTGACTTACTCCCACCCCGCAGACCCCGCGCCACCAAGCATGTCGGCTTCATCTATGCGCGCTCTACTAGTTGTAAGCTCTATGGGCTGGTATCACCGCATCACGTGACTTACTCCCACCCCGCAGACCCCGCGCCACCAAGCATGTCGGCTTCATCTATGCGCGCTCTACTAGTTGTAAGCTCTATGGGCTGGTATCACCGCATCACGTGACTTACTCCCACCCCGCAGACCCCGCGCCACCAAGCATGTCGGCTTCATCTATGCGCGCTCTACTAGTATCAAAGCTCTATGGGCTGGTTTCACCGCATCACCTGACTTACTCCCACCCCGCAGACCCCGCGCCACCAAGCATGTCGGCTTCATCTATGCGCGCTCTACTAGTATCAAAGCTCTATGGGCTGGTATCACCGCATCACGTGACTTACTCCCACCCCGCAGACCCCGCGCCACCAAGCATGTCGGCTTCATCTATGCGCGCTCTACTAGTTGCTAAGCTCTATGGGCTGGTATCACCGCATCACGTGACTTACTCCCACCCCGCAGACCCCGCGCCATAAAGCATGTCGGCTTCATCTATGCGCGCTCTGCTAGTTGTAAGCTCTATGGGCTGGTATCACCGCATCACGTGACTTACTCTCACCCCGCAGACCCCGCGCCACCAAGCATGTCGGCTTCATCTATGCTCCCTCTACTAGTTGTAAGCTCTGTGGGCTGGTATCACCGCATCACGTGACTTACTCCCACCCCGCAGACCCCGCGCCACCAAGCATGTCGGCTTCACCTATGCGCGCTCTACTAGTTGTAAGCTCTATGGGCTGGTATCACCGCATCACGTGACTTACTCCCACCCAGCTGACCCCGCGCCACCAAGCATGTCGGCTTCATCTATGCGCGCTCTACTAGTTGTAAGCTCTATGGGCTGGTATCACCTCATCACGTGACTCACTCCCACCCCGCAGACCCCGCGCCACCAAGCATGTCGGCTTCATCTATGCGCGCTCTACTAGTTGTAAGCTCTATGGGCTGGTATCACCGCATCACGTGACTTACTCCCACCCCGCAGACCCCGCGCCACCAAGCATGTCGGCTTCATCTATGCGCGCTCTACTAGTTGTAAGCTCTATGGGCTGGTATCACCGTATCACGTGACTTACTCCCACCCCGCAGACCCCGCGCCACCAAGCATGTCGGCTTCATCTATGCGCGCTCTACTAGTTGTAAGCTCTATGGGCTGGTATCACCGCATCACCTGACTTACTCCCACCCCGCAGACCCCGCGCCACCAAGCATGTCGGCTTCATCTATGCGCGCTCTACTAGTTGCTAAGCTCTATGGGCTGGTATCACCGCATCACCTGACTTACTCCCACCCCGCAGACCCCGCGCCACCAAGCATGTCGGCTTCATCTATGCGCGCTCTACTGGTTGTAAGCTCTATGGGCTGGTATCACCGCATCACGTGACTTACTCCCACCCCGCATACCACGCGTCACCAAGCATGTCGGCTTCATCTATGCGCGCTCTGCTAGTTGTAAGCTCTATGGGCTGGTATCACCGCATCACGTGACTTACTCCCACCCCGCAGACCCCGCGCCACCAAGCATGTCGGCTTTATCTATGCGCGCTCTACTAGTTGTAAGCTCTATGGGCTGGTATCACCGCATCACGTGACTTACTCCCACCCCGCAGATCCCGCGTCACCAAGCATGTCGGCTTCATCTATGCGCGCTCTGCTAGTTGCATGCTCTATGGGCTGGTATCACCGCATCACGTGACTTACTCCCACCCCGCAGACCCCGCGTCACCAAGCATGTCGGCTTCATCTATGCGCGCTCTACTAGTATCAAAGCTCTATGGGCTGGTATCACCGCATCACGTGACTTACTCCCACCCCGCAGACCCCGCACCGTCAAGTATGTCGGCTTCATCATTGCTCCCTCCACTAGTTGCTAAGCTCTATAGGCAGGTATCACCGCATCACGTGACTTACTCCCACCCAGCTGACCCCGCACCGTCAAGTATGTCGGCTTCATCTATGCTCCCTCCACTAGTTGCTAAGCTCTATGGGCTGGTATCACCGCATCACGTGACTTACTCCCACCCCGCAGACCCCGCACCGTCAAGTATGTTGGCTTCATCTATGCTCCCTCCACTAGTTGCTAAGCTCTATGGGCTGGTATCACCGCATCACGTGACTTACTCCCACCCCGCAGACCCCGCGCCACCAAGCATGTCGGCTTCATCTATGCGCGCTCTACTAGTTGTAAGCTCTATGGGCTGGTATCACCGCATCACGTGACTTACTCCCACCCAGCTGACCCCGCACCACCAAGCATGTCGGCTTCATCTATGCGCGCTCTACCAGTATCAAAGCTCTATGGGCTGGTATCACCGCATCACGTGACTTACTCCCACCCCGCCGACCCCGCGCCACCAAGCATGTCGGCTTCATCTATGCGCGCTCTACTAGTTGTAAGCTCTATGGGCTGGTATCACCGCATCACGTGACTTACTCCCACCCCGCAGACCCCGCGCCACAAGCATGTCGGCTTCATCTATGCGCGCTCTACTAGTTGTAAGCTCTATGGGCTGGTATCACCGCATCACGTGACTTACTCCCACCCCGCAGACCCCGCGCCACCAAGCATGTCGGCTTCATCTATGCGCGCTCTACTAGTTGTAAGCTCTATGGGCTGGTATCACCGCATCACGTGACTTACTCCCACCCCGCAGACCCCGCGCCACCAAGCATGTCGGCTTCATCTATGCGCGCTCTACTAGTTGTAAGCTCTATGGGCTGGTATCACCGCATCACGTGACTTACTCCCACCCCGCAGACCCCGCGCCACCAAGCATGTCGGCTTCATCTATGCGCGCTCTACTAGTATCAAAGCTCTATGGGCTGGTTTCACCGCATCACCTGACTTACTCCCACCCCGCAGACCCCGCGCCACCAAGCATGTCGGCTTCATCTATGCGCGCTCTACTAGTTGTAAGCTCTATGGGCTGGTATCACCGCATCACGTGACTTACTCCCACCCAGCTGACCCCGCGCCACCAAGCATGTCGGCTTCATCTATGCGCGCTCTACTAGTATCAAAGCTCTATGGGCTGGTATCACCGCATCACGTGACTTACTCCCACCCCGCAGACCCCGCGCCACCAAGCATGTCGGCTTCATCTATGCGCGCTCTACTAGTTGTAAGCTCTATGGGCTGGTATCACCGCATCACGTGACTTACTCTCACCCCGCAGACCCCGCGCCACCAAGCATGTCGGCTTCATCTATGCTCCCTCTACTAGTTGTAAGCTCTATGGGCTGGTATCACCGCATCACGTGACTTACTCCCACCCCGCAGACCCCGCGCCATCAAGCATGTCGGCTTCATCTATGCGCGCTCTACTAGTTGTAAGCTCTATGGGCTGGTATCACCGCATCACGTGACTTACTCCCACCCCGCAGACCCCGCGCCACCAAGCATGTCGGCTTCATCTATGCGCGCTCTGCTAGTTGTAAGCTCTATGGGCTGGTATCACCGCATCATGTGACTTACTCCCACCCCGCGCCACCAAGCATGTCGGCTTCATCTATGCGCGCTCTACTAGTTGTAAGCTCTATGGGCTGGTATCACCGCATCACGTGACTTACTCCCACCCCGCAGACCCCGCGCCACCAAACATGTCGGCTTCATCTATGCTCCCTCTACTAGTTGTAAGCTCTATGGGCTGGTATCACCGCATCACGTGACTTACTCCCACCCAGCTGACCCCGCGCCACCAAACATGTCGGCTTCACCTATGCGCGCTCTACTAGTTGTAAGCTCTATGGGCTGGTATCACCGCATCACGTGACTTACTCCCACCCAGCTGACCCCGCGCCACCAAGCATGTCGGCTTCATCTATGCGCGCTCTGCTAGTTGTAAGCTCTATGGGCTGGTATCACCGCATCACCTGACTTACTCCCACCCCGCAGACCCCGTGCCACCAAGCATGTCGGCTTCATCTATGCGCGCTCTACTAGTTGTAAGCTCTATGGGCTGGTATCACCGCATCACATGACTTACTCCCACCCCGCAGACCCCGCGCCACCAAGCATGTCGGCTTCATCTATGCGCGCTCTGCTAGTTGTAAGCTCTATGGGCTGGTATCACCGCATCACGTGACTTACTCCCACCCCGCAGACCCCGCGCCACCAAGCATGATGGCTTCATCTATGCGCGCTCTGCTAGTTGTAAGCTCTATGGGCTGGTATCACCGCATCACGTGACTTACTCTCACCCCGCAGACCCCGCGCCACCAAGCATGTCGGCTTCATCTATGCGCGCTCTGCTAGTTGTAAGCTCTATGGGCTGGTATCACCGCATCACGTGACTTACTCCCACCCCGCAGACCCCGTGCCATCAAGCATGTCGGCTTCATCTATGCGCGCTCTACTAGTTGTAAGCTCTATGGGCTGGTATCACCGCATCACGTGACTTACTCTCACCCCGCAGACCCCGCGCCACCAAGCATGTCTGCTTCATCTATGCGCGCTCTACTAGTTTTACGAGGATCCCACCCACAAAAATGTATCAAATATTTCGTTATTCATTGATGTATCAAGGTTAAAATGTTGGGCCTGTACTAAAAATTTGAAAGGAAAAAAGTTGAAAATTCCGAGAAAATTTTGGAAATTCCAGTTGAAAAGTACGTTAAACCGTTACATACACGACAACCATTAGATAGTTAGCATCCAGATGACAATTGATAGATGGATAGGGTGAACATTCCTCTACCAGCCAAGCTCTTTGTCTTCAGCATACCTGAAGCTGTTCTGTTACAAATACATAGTTTCGGTTACCTCGATTTACGAAAACAAATGCGTGACTTTTTCTGGTGTTGTGTTCCAAACGCATACGGTTGAATTGTTTATTGTTAGCTCAGCCCAAAGCCAGCTGTTTTACGACCACATCGATACCACACACGATAAAATACCTCAAGAAGTAACCAAGTGGTGTATGTAACGCGAGATGCATTTTTTGTGACCATTTTTAGTGTCAACTAAAGCATAAACAATCGTAGTGGCTTTCCGGATGAACGTATTATTATACATTCACATTTATTAAACATTCACAATATTTTCGAAAACAATCACCCTGGTGGGAAGTATCCCCTATGGTGTCTGTGGACGCCTTAAGCTCCATGGTTCCCCCTCTACCCCCCCCCCCCCCCTACCGTCCTGGTGGCGCCCGCGATCTCTCTACAAGACTGTTAGGAACACCGGCCATTACGCGGCAGTTCCACCAGCCGCCTGCTCCTCGACTCGGACCTCTCTCTCTGTTGCACGCGTCCCCAGACGTCTCTTGTCTCGCTCGCTCGCACGGCGGGACCAATTAAAAGACGATTAATCCGACTGCGAAATGCAATTGTAATCATTTGTAATCACTCCGCATCAACTAAGTGAGTGACTCTTTCGAGTGTTTGTTGCTGGCAATGATCCTGGAATAACTCGTTCAGAGGGAGCTCACACAACTTATCTTCACTATTTTGTTCCATTCTCAAAACACCAGTGTAATTGAATGAAAAGTTCACATCTCCAAGATAATCTTCTTCTGGAGATATATTTATTTCCAAGATGAATATAAATAAGATAAATAAGATTTCCAAGATATATATATATATATATATATATATATATATATATATATATATATATATATATATATATATATATATATATATATATATATATATATATATATATATATATATATATATACGGTATATATATATATATATATATATATATATATATATATATATATATATATATGCCCATCTATATGTCCACATGTCGTTGTGTTGTTGTCAGCTCGGTGGTGGCGGGGGGTGAGGGAAGGGAGGGGGGGGGGGGGTGATTGAGAGGCGGTCTGACAGAACGGAACAAGAAGTGAGAACGAATCGCAGCCAAGTTTCACAAACCGAAACAACAGATTTGTAATCGATTTGGTTTGACGTTGTTTAATTTCAACGACGCGGCACTCGCCTGATGAACGAGACAACAACGCGGCCACTGGCGTCGGTACCGGGAGAGGGGCAGGGGGTGCAATGCCCCCCCAAATTTTGGCCAAGGGGGGCAAGGGGGGGGGGGGGCAAGAAAAAGGTCTTGCAAGACTTAATTTGAAAAGACGAGAAATAGAAAAGACGAAAAAAATGGGAGAGAGGAGGAAAGAAAGAAAAAAAAAAAGAAAGAGAAGGAAGGAGAGATGTATATAGAAAGATAAAATCTTACATAGATTCATATTTTTTATTGCATAGAAAATCAAATATCAGATGGGCACCTTCAGTTTTGGGAGAAAATTGATTTTTGCATCTAAATCTCATCTGAAACACGTTGAACCATATTGAAAAAGGTGTGTTTAAAGGAATTTGATGTACCGTCTCGAAATGACAGCTCTGATACGTAGTTTATGAGTTAGCAGGAATCAACAAACAACACTATGCTTCTTCCAGATGTACATTATTCATTACAATTTTAAAAGTTTTGTAAATTTCCAAAATTCCAACAGTCGTAACAATGACAATGGAGTGAAATGGAGAAAGGGAACTTCCAATAAGGGTCGTTTCTAGGGGTGGGCAAAAACTAAAGACTGCCAGGAGCGTCAAATTTATGGGGCGCTATCGGCGCACATTTGTAACATTCTATTAATAATAATATTCCACAAATCATATTCTATTTTATTTGTGCATTATTGGGTGGAGTAAATGTTATTATTCGAACAGCATTGTAATCGAATGATAGATTAATTTAGCGTTTTATTTTCTTGGATCAGCCATTCAGCAAAACTAGCTCTTACCACACTGAAGAATTCATGAATTCCAGAAATTTCGTGTAGTTCCCAAACCCGTAGAACCGTACTTAAAAAGATAAATGTTCGAACATTTCCCTGCGGGGCTTGGTTCCTCCCTCACTTGCATTCACTTTCACTTTGCGCATACAGTTTTTGGGGCTCATTATTGAGTCCTTGCCCGTGGCGCTAAAATGAGCCAGAATAACCCTGCAGTTACAATAACTATGATTGGGAAATATCAGTTGGGTACCTCTAGTTCTTCAGAACAATTAATTTCATCATCTAAATCTTATCTGAAACACTTAAATCGTGTTAAAAAAGGGGCAATTTGAAGAAATTCCCTGCGGGGCCAGAAGGGGTCCTTCCCCCCTGCTCCCCGCGGGTCGCAGGCTTCGCGTTAACTGGCCTTTACACAACTGTTTTTATATGGCATTTTCTTTCCCAAACTGAGACCCCCCCTCCCCCGTCTTGGTATGTTTAGTATTTTTTCCTTCTGTCTGTTCCAGCAATGTTATTACAACCAGTTGAAGCTTGTATTGGGCCGACATGCAAGTCGTCACAAGCTCTTGACCGTAATTGACCTAGGGCGGCGCTAAACCTGAATACGACCCTGAATATAGAGCATTCAGTGGGTGGTAACAATTTGTGAAGAGGAGGAGCCAAAACCCTCAATTCTACTTCTATACAGGTTGCTCAACCCCCGACAGCGCATGCGCCCCGTGCTTACACTTGCCGGCGCGGCGGTGGAGCGGCAGTGGCGTGCGAGGCGGCTTGGCAGTGATGGCCAGGTTCAGCGCTGACGTGGCACCCACGTGGCCCAGCCCGCTGTTGTTGTGCTTGCGCGTGCGCAGGTTCGACAGCTTCAGCGAGGAGAACATGGCGGTCTGCTGGCTCTTCACTTCGAGGCGGAGGTCGCCATTTTAAGATCTGACATTTTGTTCATTTCTTGGGTAGACATAAGTCTCGCGTATAAAAACATGACTTTGTGTTAGATCGAAAAGTTCACTTGCTGAATTAACCATAGTATATTAATCCCGTATCGGACTGTCACTGTCAACATTTCAATTCGCTATATTATCCGGAAGTGTTAGGTTAGGTATTAGTTAAGCAAATTGGCTACACGGAAGAATTGTTAGTCAAGCAATTGTTATAACATATAAAGGTAGACCCTACATTGAGTCTATGGGCTTCATTCACTCATTGTCAGTGGTTAATTTGTAAAAAAAAGGTGAGTAAGCCCTCCTAAACAATAGTCCATCTTATTTTGGCGCGCCTACGCCGTATTTAAAACGCCCGTTTACAATGGGGGGTCTGGGGGAGAGGGCCCCCAGTTCATGCGAGTCCGGGGCGCGTAGACCAGGAGAAAAATAATAATTGAGGGTTATATTTGGAGCATTTTACGCGTTTAGGAGAACCTTTCTTATAATAAAGCCACTCTTGCGTGTGCGTCATGTATCGTAAGTAATAATTATGGGTTTTGGACTTTTGGTCTGCCCAGATCCAAACGCCCTCCACGAGTCAGCGCTGACAATGTTAGTCTGTGTTATAGAATTACGTGTTGGATCTTGGATTAGTTTTGAAAATATATACTTTTCCTTTGGTAAAGATGTATACATGACACCAGAACTAGAGATAGGTGAGTGAGCCGGGCTTACGTGGGTTTGGACACAAATTAACCTCTGCATACGCACTGAAACTAGCAGACAAAGTGTACACGCACTCCACGCGTAGCCTGTGGGAACATGAGACCGCTAGTGTCTCACACACGCTAGTCTGTTACTGTTACTTCAGATGTAAACTGAAAGCTTCTGTCAACTGAAGTTTCTCATTGTTGTAAACGAGACGGGCAACAATGTCCGCCAATCAGCTGTGATGCTATGCTGTTATTGTCAGTCACGTGTAGTGATGGGCGCATGGGAATGTTCCTGCTAGTGGGAATATTTCCAGCAATGTTTCCCATGTTGAATAAATTCCCATATTCAGGGAATTTATTTTTCGAAAAATGAGTTCAGCAGTTAGTTAATTAATGAGATTTCAGCAATTTGCCTACTATATGTGTATTTCATTTTTAATCAATTTTAAAGTTTTTCGAATGATGGGTTTTCAGAATCCAAGGCCGTACTTTTGTTGGTAGAAATGTCTTGACAGGCCTCAGACGAGAAGATTTGTATAGTACTTTTTTTTGTTTTTATGTAATGTTTCATGATTATTTTCCGTACGGACTTGATACACCAAAAATGTAACTATAGGCTTTATAGTTTTGTATTTCTTCGTATCCTTCCTTTTTCATACTATAGTGAGTGTGAACAAAAAAAGAAACATATTCCCTGAAAATTCCCATTTTGAGAATATTCCCGGGAAAATTCCTGGGAATATTCCCCAAATTATAAATTCCTGGAATTTACCCATCACTAGTCACGTGTTCTATGACAGATAAGCCTACAGGCTTCCGTCACAAATGACAACAAATGAACGACCATTGTCACCATAACAACTAATACACGGACTGTGATTGGTGGATTTGACGTCCACCATTGACGTCACTTGACAGAAGCGTATATAGGCCTACTTTTAATTAGTTATTATTTGAGGTTAGAATGCATGCGTCAGTTTACAGGCAGTCTTTTTAGTGGAAAAGTCATCATTAAACTATATATATAGTTAACTCGATCGGTTGTTTCTTTACTGATTAAATATTTCGTACGATAATCAATCAATATTGGAGACTCGAAAAATAATCACACAAGATTTAAGGCGATGATTTCTTTCGTTTATTGCACTTATTTCCTGGTCGGCGTTTCTTTGTAAACTCAGTTAGTCACCGACATCTATTACATTGAACGGCACACGGTCGCGTTTGTTGTTCCAGCCATCATTAAAACCTGTGCTTCAAAACCCGACAAAACCCGACAAAACCCGACAAACTTCGCGCACTCACACGCAAACAAATCACTGACGAAACAATTATCGTTTACTCTTCATTTATCGCAATAATATTCCGCACACGCTGATTGAAAAGAAAAACATATTTATAACACGCTGCCAGTCTGCGTTCGGTTATAATATGAACTAAAGAAACACAAAATACTGTTCACCTAAATGTTTAAATTTGGAACGCAGATATACTTAACTTCGTTACGATAATGTTGACGTAACGAAACATACAATCGTTATCGTTAACAAATACAAATAGACTCTCGATCGGTCCTTCGACATGTAATTATTGAGATGTATTCGAGTATTGATGGATCGAAACGGCCGAGTGTTGGTGATAATGGATAGAGGAGACGGGCGACCGGGACAGTGCTTGGTTCCCCCCTATATTCGAATCTAGCCGTAACCGTTGTTGACATCGTGCCAAGAATCATAAAGCACGGAAATATACACTTTAATTCACGAGTGTTGGCGGCGTCGGTGCCAACATAACAGGTGCGTCTTTGTCGAGTGTTGGCGGAGACAGTGCCAACCTGACAGTTGAACGTATGAGATAGTTGGCAGCAGTGGTCGACTGGGTACATATGCGGGAAATCGAGTCGGGAATAATTATATTTACGACCAATGGTTACTGCAATAGCAATAGTACTGCGCACAAAGTACTGCGCACAAGGTACTGCACAAGAGATACTGCGTACAGAGTACTGCGCGGATGGTGCTGCGCACAAGGTACTGCGCACGAGATACTGCGTACAGAGTACTGCGCACATGGTACTGGGCACATGGTACTGCGCCCAGGTTCGTGCGCACATGGTTCTGCGCACACGGTTCTGCGCACACGGTTCTGCGCACAGGGTACTGCGCACAGGTGCAGCGCACAGGGTACTGCGCACAAGGCACTGCGCACGGGGTACTGCGTACACAGTACTGCGCACATGGTACTGCGCACGAGATACGGAGTACAGAGTACTGCGCACAGGATACTGCGCACAGGGTGCTGCGCACAGGATACTGCGCACAGGGTGCTGCGCACAGGGTGCTGCGCACACGGTACTGCGCACGAGATACTGCGTACAGAGTACTGCGCACAGGGTGCTGCGCACAGGATACTGCGCACAGGATACTGCGCACAGGGTGCTGCGCACATGGTACTGCTTACGAGATACTGCGTACAGAGTACTGCGCACATGGTTCTGCGCACAAGGTATTGCACACAATGTACTGCGCACACGGTACGCTGTGATGGCCCAGGCCGTACGCAATGCACCTCAAGTAGTAGGAAGGTAAAATGTGTGTTTGTTTCCACTAATTATTCAAATCACAGAAAAGGAAACAGAAGAGTTCAAGAATAAGACGAGGAAGAAGTTCAAGATGGTGAGAATATTGGTACATGGTTAGTCCAAGTTTAATATATTATATTTTGCAATAATATATAGATTTGGTGGAAAATGTACTTTCAGTCTGTCGTAATGGGTTGAACCTAATAAGGGTCCTGCGCACGCATATGGAAACATATTGCCCGATTTCTCAAAACATCAAGATTCTGGAGAAATCATTCTACTAGAAGGAAATCTCAACCCTGAGGGTGGATTCCAACGAACGATAAGGATGTGGTTGAACAAGTTATAGAAAGACCTAGTAAAATGATTGAGGAAATGGGATGGGAAAATTTGGCGAAACAAAGACTAATAGAAAGAATGTGCAATTTTGTTCGAGTCAAGAATGAATATACAGGATGGGATGAATTAAGCAATAGAACTGGAGAGGGATTACAAAGAAGTACAAGGGGAGGGGTAAGAATGGAAGAGGAAAAAGTGGATAGAGAAGTAGGTAAATATGGATTCATACAAAGAACGACGCGGGAATGGAATGAATTGGAAGAAGATATGAAGAATATAACGAAGATTGGTGATTTAAGAAGAGAGCTAAGAAGAAAATAACAAAGTATAATTTTATCGAGTATGTTTGATTGTAATTCCATTAGGTATAGTAACTATTAACACCTGTTCTATGAACAATCTGTAATGAATAAATAAAATATGTAAATATGTAAATGATAACGATATCTATTTCCCTAATTCTAGCTGAAACTCATCTCAGTTAAACACAAGAAGTTAATCATTTGTCCTCCAGGACCCGACCCTTCTGAGTGTGACGTAGACATTACTCGATTCTGTTAAATATCTTTCCATCCAGAATCGGCAATGCCTACGTCATGATTCATGGTGTCGGGAGCACCAACAAATTAAATATAATAATCGAAATCCAGCTGAAGAGCTCCTTTTTGTCAGCTAAATTTAGGGAAATAATAATCGTCATTATTTATCAGAATTTAGTTTCAGGGTTGTGACGTCCTTTAAGTATTTCTCCAAGTAATGTGTTCAACTTTGTACAACATACCATTCTGAAATTAAAATTATTTTTTTTACCGTTAAGAGTCCATATGAGTCGATTTAGCGGGACATCAGGTTTTTGGTGATAACTTATGAACGGTTCGAGATATCGAAATTATAAAAACAAGAAATATAGATATTTTTTCAATACCTTCAAGGCGGTGTAAGTGATGACAATTCATCTCACTTCGTATAATCGTCAGGCGTATACAATTGAGAAATGTGTATTTCAACCTCATACGCCTGACAATTAGGCTATTTGAGATGAATAGCTATTACTTACACCGTCTTGAAGGTATTAACAATATCTGTGTTTCGATATCTCACACCGTTGAAAAGTTATCACCAAAAAACTGGTGTCTCGCTAAATGGAATCCCAAGACAGCTGATGCACGCGTCTGCCCGCCGTGATGACGTAGGCACGCATGACGTCACTACAAGATGGCCGCCGTGTTATTATTGAAGTCGTAAAGTGTGGTTAATGGAGTCTCCTGTCAGCTCGAATAGTTCTACATGACTTACTTATCTTCACTACTTCCAAACCAATTTGTTCGAGGCGGAAACGCCATACGTTCTGTTGCTTTGGCCGCCCTCCATAGCTCAGTCAACTGAGACACCGCTTCAGTTAGCTAGTTAGTCTCGACAGCGAGGTCATTTAGCGTCTAGGTTCATGTCCGTGTACTTTGACATAGTTGTCAACGTTTGTGGATGTTTCAAGCATATGGAGAGAGCGAGATAGAAAGAGCTAGAAGAGTAAGATAGGATGATATAAAAGAAAAGCAGACGATAGATGAAGAGAAAAGTGTCGAGAAAACGAATAAAATACAAATACTAACGCAAGGTTCAGTACTCCCTCCATATACTCCGGTCACCAAAAGGCTTCCACTCGACCGAGACGGTCCGAACTTGGTCTGGACCCTCACTCCAGACCTTATCGCCGTGGGTGACCCTGACTTCTGGAGGTCACGGGGTCACACCACGTCAAGGTGTCCGGATCCTTTGAGGGGACACCGCTTTAGAAAGTGAAGTTGCGTCGGGCGTGGGTTCGAGTCCCGCATAAGGCATGGGTATTTTGTGAGCTTCATTTCACCTATCATCACTTCATAGTTCCACTATCACTTGCTCATTCGTATCCCCGTATAACCTAGTTGTTGATGGGGTCGTTAGGCAGCATTAAAATGAGAGATAAAATAAACGACTGACAACTAGGCAGTACGAGTTTGATAGTTATCACTCACACCGTCTTCAAGGTATTGAAAATATCTGTGTTTACTCTGTATTGAAATGTTGATATCTCATACTGTTCAAAAGTTATCACCAAAAGCTGATATTCCGCTAAATCGCCTCCCACGGACTTGTGGGAGCTAGTGATGGAGTGCGAGGCTAGGTTGTACTGACACTAAGATAGCACCGAATAGTTATTAACACTAGGAAAACGCCATATATGCGTTGTTAGACGAGCGGATAGTAATAGTATGGGGAAAAATGGGTGAAAACTGCTTCGAGTGGTACCAATTTAGCACATTTTATGTTTTTTCTCCAAAATGGCTGACACAATCAAGCTGAAAAGTTTCAGAAATGTGTATCAAAATGTAATTCAACTTCACGCAAAATTTCATTTATTGGAAAATAAAAATATTTTCTTTTTTTTCCGCGGTGTTATTCTAACGGGTATTTTTGAAATTACTAAAATTCATAAGTTGATATCTGTAGCCGTTTGACCTGTGGAGAACCGACAAAAATACATGAAAAAAAAAAACATAAAAACGAACAACAATTTTTTTCAGTATGTCAAATTGAATCCTCGCTAAAGCTCGTCTAAAAATACAGGTAGGTCCATGTGAATAGAGACATTCTGACTGTTCCTGTGAAGTATAATGATTACACCTCGACTGCTCAACCACTTGTGAACTGGCTGATAGGTTCTTTATACACTGGCCCTAGATCATGGGGAGTCCCTAGACACTCTTAACGCGTTCCTGTGTTCCTTGCACTTCGTAGAAACCCAATTAGTTCCCAGAAATTCCCACTTTTCAATCAACTTCGTTCCGCTTTTCTTCCAGCGTATTCCAGAGTCACTGGAGCGGTCGACGCAGGATATTACAGGGTGATACTTTACCGACTCGAGATGAGACACTTAAGGCGGTGCATGCACGGTGCTCATAAAAATAGAGATACTTATTCTTTTCTTCATCACGAACGAGTGCATTTGAATAAAAAGTATCAAACCCAAGATAATTTCATGCTCTTTAATTAATATGACATTCTATTTCTGTGAATTCAATCAGTTTTAAGATAATACGTCAATAAATTTTATCACGTTCTTGATATTTATTGACGTATTATCTTAAAACTGGTTCAATTAACAAAAATAGAATGTCATAATAATTGAAGATCATAAAATTATCTTAGGTTTGATATACTTTTGATTCAAATACACTTGTTCGCGAATTAGAAAAAAAATAGTATCTCTATTTTTATAAGCACCGTGCATGCACCGCCTCAATGCGAAACTAAGAGAGGGAAAATAGTTCCCGCCAGGGGGATTCCACTGATGGAAATGTGACGTCATCACAACACGTGAGGGAGGAGTGTTACGTCACAAGATGCAGACAATTGTACAACATACAATAAGTGACTATAGGGATAGGATGATTAATAAAATATGATTATTTGTTCCATATGTGCCTAGAATTCTGAAAATGTGTCCTTGAAACGACAACAGATTCAATTATATATATTTTTCTCATATCAATAAAACTATTTTATTTCAATCGTGTTCAAAAAAATAAGAAAAAAAATACAAAAAGTATTTAATGGAAAATTTGGCCCAAATTGAAAATGTGCTTCCCATTTATTGTGAAGAATATTACATTTGATTCATTCACATTAAAAGAATCAGCTCTTCAAGTGTCGGGAATAAAAAGGAGTAGCGATTTTCAATATCGCATCGTATGAAAACACTGTGAAGAATTACACGCTCACTACAGCGTAACAGGTGTACATACAAAAAGTATTAATCGCAATGAGTAAGTCTGCAAATGTGACGACACTTTTTGAGGCTCTTTAATCAGGTACGTGTGATTGAAAATAAAGATAAAAATAAACGAATAAAATGGTAAAAACTTGTTTTTTCAGTGACTTATCCCCTGAAAATCAGTGGAATATCAGGGACTATTCAAATCATCATACAAAAAAAATACTTTCGGTGAAACAAATTTCAGAGAGAATTTAAAAAAAATCATTTATAATTTAATTAGCTACAATCTGTGAACTTTTCTGTTCTGTTTCGTTTTTCGTTTGTAAAATTGTAGTCAAGGGGATTCGTGCCAGATGCTTACACAAATCTAGAAATGTATCTCTACTATTTTTTTCAATTTTCAAAAACCAGTGTAATTGAATGAAAAGTTCAAATCTTCAAGAAAATTTTATGCTCTTTAATGACATTTCATTTTGGCGAATTCAATCAGTTTTGAGATCCGCCTACGATATGAATTTCATCACATTCTTTGTATTCATTGACGTATTATCTTAAAACGGGTTGAATTCACTCAAATAGAATGTCATATTAATTAAAGAGCAAACAATTATCTTGGAGATGTGACCTTTTCATTCAATCACAATGGTTCCTGAACATGAAAAAAATGAGTGAAGGTACATTTCTTTATTTTTATAAGCACCTTGCATGAACCCCCTTAATCATTTTATTGCATTCTTTGTAGTATACCTATTCTATATACATACGATTAGCCAACAGCCGCGGTACTGGGTTCGAACCCACGACCCCTCAGCCTGTATCGGTTCAACAGCCGCGGTACTGGGTTCGAACCCCTCAGCGTGTATCGGTCCAACAGCCGCGGTGCTGGGTTCGAACCCCTCAGCGTGTATCGGTCCAACAGCCGCGGTACTGGGTTCGAACCCACGACCCCTCAGCCTGTATCGGTTCAACAGCCGCGGTACTGGGTTCGAACCCCTCAGCGTGTATCGGTCCAACAGCCGCGGTGCTGGGTTCGAACCCATCAGCGTGTATCGGTCCAACAGCCGCGGTACTGGGTTCGAACCCCTCAGCGTGTATCGGTTCAACAGCCGCGGTACTGGATTCGAACCCATCAGCGTGTATCGGTTCCAACCAGCCGCGGGTACTGGTCGAACGTATCGGTCCAACAGCCGCGGTACTGGGTTCGAACCCCTCAGCGTGTATCGGTTCAACAGCCGCGGTACTGGATTCGAACCCCTCAGCGTGTATCGGTCCAACAGCCGCGGTACTGGGTTCGAACCCCTCAGCGTGTATCGGTCCAACAGCCGCGGTACTGAGTTCGAACCCCTCAGCGTGTATCGGTCCAACAGCCGCGGGTGTCGCTAGCTTCATCAGCTGATCTCGGCCTTCTGGCTTCAATTAACTGCTATTTATAAACCTCGACTCTTTCGCGGTACATCCGTTGCGCGTGGCGGGTTGCCTACCAGGCCTTGATGTGTGGCGGGTTGCAGTGCATCTCATTCACGGGGCTCATCCATTGTGCTCTTAGCGTCAACATAACAAAATTCAAATCGCAAAATCGATTGATTGAGCTTACATATATACATGATCGTTAGCTCAGAAGGAAAGAGTATATGTGTATCAAGCATAAGGTCCGGGGTTCGACTCCCCTACGAGGAGGTATTTTTCAGTGATAGTAATACCGTCCTATCAACATCACGTGCTGTACGTTTCAACAGAAAGACATGTACGGTACTTCGCTCATATATATATATATATATATATATATATATATATATATATATATATATATATATATATATATATATATATATAGAGAGAGAGAGAGAGAGAGAGAGAGAGAGAGAGAGACGATGAAATTGTGGCGTCAAATTAGACATGCAAACAGTAGCAATACAATCGAGCTGTCTACAGGTAATTTTAATTCACTATATTAATTTGTATTGTGTTTAACGACGCACTGTGATGGTAACTAAGATCTATTGACGTCGGATGAATGATTTGTGATAAGATGAAGGTTTCGTAGGTAATGGGAAGAATGAATTGTGAGAAGGAAGCGCCGAGCCAAGTCAGTGTCTGGTGGGGAGGGGGGATGTCAGGTTCGTTCTGCCGTGAGGACGAAGCGTCGCGGCGCGTGACTCTGACGCGTTTCCCGCCGCCAAACAACTTCACCGTGTCACCGAAAACCACAAACATTTCGCACGCTTCCTGTCAGATCACCCCATCTCTGCCCTGATTGGCTGAGCCAGTCACGAGCTGCCGCGTGATTGGCTGGAGGATAGACGAGCGATGAGGTTCTATTTTCAAACTTTCTGACATAACCATTACTGAGACGCTTCATACGAACTGAGTGGTGAAAAAAGAAGAAAGCGAAAGAACAAAGAAATGCTTACCCTCCTTCTGCACGCGAGTATTTCTCATTACACTAGCTTTAGCGAGAATTCAATTGGATATACTGTAAAAAATTGGTGTTCGTTTTTATGTATTATTTTTTTATTCATTTTTTTTTTTCATGTTTTTTTGTCGGTTCTCCACAGGTCAAACGGCTACAGCTATCAACTTCAAACTATTTTTCAATATGGTTCCTCATCAACTTAGATCTGTATAGTTTTGTGGCATTATCGGGGGGTTACTTTTTTTTTATGAAATTTAGAAATTTCAAAAATACCCATTAGAATAACATGACGAAAAAAAAAGAAAACATTTTTATTTTCCAAAAAAATGAAATTTTCGTGAAGTTGAATCTCATTTTGACACGCATTTCTGGCAATTTTCAGCTTGATCGGGTCGGCCATTTTAAAGAAAAAATATAAAATGTGCTGAATCGGTACCACCACTCGAAGCAGTTTTTACCCATTTCACCCATACTATTACTATTCGCTCGTCTAACAACGCATATATGGCGTTTTCCTAGTCCATAGTTATAACAGCTATATTGTGTGAAAAGTGGTTAAAGGCTATTTCAGTTATTTTTTCGAATACATTTGACCGAAAACTCCCCGATAATACCCGACACTAATCGTACTAAGACCACGATAATACCCTACCCTACCTGATTTTCATGTTTACATCAATGTTTTAACTTCAAATGAATATCTTACTCAACAACTCATTCCTTGCTGGAATACGAATACATTTCCTAACCGCATCATCCAATCCTCTCTCTCTCTCTCTCTCTCTCTCTCTCTCTCTCTCTCTCTCTCTCTCTCTCTCTCTCTCTTCAATACAATCCAACAGAGGCCAAATTCTTGGCTTGTTCAACAAAAGCAACATCATTTCCACTCAATAAATCCAAGAAACTGTAGTCACTGTCTCTTTCTCTCTCTCTCTCTCTCTCTCTCTCTCTCTCTCTCTCTCTCTCTCTCTCTCTCTCTCTCTCTTTGTTCCAGGAATGATCATCTTGCCAGGAACAGAGGGGATCATTTATCACTACCTCTCCTGTAGGATAACAAAGCGGGTGGCCTACCCACGCAGGAGTCACTTGTATCGGGTCTAGGTAATGTTTTCCTTGGCGACCTGACCATGCAGCCAGAAGTGACATTTGCATGTATGCATGATTGAGCATCTGAAATAAATATATATATATATATATATATATATATATATATATATATATATATATATATATATATATATATATATATATATATATATATATATATATTATATATATATATATGTATGTATATATATATATATATATATATATATATATATATATATATTATATATGTATGTAGTATTATATATATATATATATATATATATATTATATATATTATATATATATATATATATATATATATATATATATATATATATATATATATATATATATATATATATATATATATATATATATATATATATATATAAATATATATAAATATATATAAACTAGCTGTGACCCCGTGTTAGAGAAACACGGGCCTCTCCTTTTCTCCTATTAACGCTACCTCCCTCCCCACTACCCCTCCTCACTCGACTTCTCCTCACCCACCTCCTCCTCCTCCTCTCCATGCCCTCCTGTCATCGATTCCCTCCCCCTCTCCCCTTTCTCTCTCTATCTCTCCCTCTCTCTCTCTCTCTCTCTCTCTCTCTCTCTCTCTGTCTTGCTCTTCTTTTTTCACTCTGCATTACACTTCCTCTCTGTCTCCCCCCCTTCCCCCTCACACGATTCGACTGTGTGACGTGTCATTGCCACGACATTGAAGCACAACGGTACCAGACAGCGGAGTGTCTGCCATCTAGCGTGTACTTCCGCAACCTTGTGTGACCGCAGGAAAGAAGGACAGACCTGGGTAATTCTATTTATAATATATATGAATATATATATATATATATATATATATATATATATATATATATATATATATATATATATATATACCAGCTGACACGGCAAATGTTGCTCTGCCATCGAAGTGATTTGTAGTGAATGTTGGTGAAGCTTTTTATATATAAGATACCGGCACATGCAGCGCAGTGATTGACTTGCTCGCTTCATGTGATCCGGGAGGTGTGGGGAATTTCGAACCCAGTTCGATCCCCGCCGCCGACCATCTTCACTGGGGTATTTCGTGGTTCCCCTCTGTAGTCTAGGCCTACAATAAGTCGGCCATGACCGCTTCCTTCCCACTATCCTTCTCATTACCCAAGAACCTTCATCTCATCAATCATCCATCCGATGCCATCAGATCAGATATAAGAACGATTAAATCTATTGTCCCAGTTTCAACATGTTTCGACTTATTGTCAGCAGGGGATTATTGATTGAATGAATAGCATTATATTATTGAATATTTATTGAGGTTTAATCGTTATTCCAAATTGTAACACACATGGTATTCCCGAAAATATGTATTCAAATATATATATATATATAGCCATGACACAAGAGTAATACCTCGGTAGCTCAGTGGGAGAGCAGCGGACCGGCAATCTGAAGGTCCCGGGTTCGATTCCCGGTCGAGACGTATCTTTTACGACATGGCTAAAATATTCAACACTTCTCGATATTGGATCGTATCCAAGAAGTTTAATTATCATACATATATATATATATAGGGTATATATATATATATATATATATATATATATATATATATATATGGCAGCGAAGTATAGACACTATAGTGGAGAATAAACCTAGGCCTAAACCTGAAAAATACTGATAGACGCAGGGATATATTGTTATTTATTTATTGTAATTTATATTGTAAATTGTTAGTTTTGTGCTTCATATTTCACAATCAACCTATAAGAACAATAAATCGAACTCAGAAGATATATTTGATTGTTTTATTATACGCATAAAGACAGTTGGAGGAAAGAGAGATTGGAAATTATTTCCCTTCCCTTTTTGTTAGCGAAGTTTGTTCAGCATGATAAGGTTGCTGTAACTTTTCATCAAATGAATAAAATGCAGATAAATCAGGATAAAAAGTTGAAGAACAAAAACTGCAAATCAAATAAAAAATATACGGTACGTGTAGGGCCTATATGTTGATACGACATGGGCAACTTCTAGCAGTATAAGTGGCTCATCTTTGAAAGTCATTTATTGAATCATATACATTGGAGATAATAATATATATATATATATATATATATATATGTGGGTTTGAGTCCCGCATAAGTTTTTGTTTTGTTTTGTGAATATTCTCTGGGTGGATTGCAAGAATGAAGTTTAGAACCCGGCCTACTTTGGACGCCGTCTAAGTACAAAATAGCATTACATAGGCAATGCTATTTTGTACTTAGACGGCTTCTAAAGTAGGCCGGGGTTAAACTTCGTTCTTGCAATCCACCCTCTCACTTCTCATCGCTTCATAGTTACATTGTCACCCTCTCATTCGTACCCCCGTTCAACCTAGATGTTGGTGGGGTCGTTAAGCATCATCGAAATAAAATAGTAAAATTTTGATTCATAGTTTGTTTTTTGGTGCTTTTCAATAAAAGAGATGCTTGCTAAATGCTGACTTGTTTAAATTAGTTTGGGAAAATTGTAATTTAAACTTTATTTACTTCGTCTTTATCTCATAATGCCCCTGCCCGATCAACAACGCGGCACATAGAGCGTTCTCCAAAATGATACTGTCTTCATATTGTATATTCGAAGTTGCTGGGATGCACACAGCCTCATTGGTCAAGCTATTATTAATAGTAGTTCATTCACCCCGCTAGATTGCGCCACGGTAGGATTTGCGTATGTGTTTGCTCTGTGGTTCCTCCCATCAGTTTTGTTAGTGTACCTCGAGTTTCCTTTTCTAATTGTCCCCTCCGACTCGTCAGCAATGGCGAGTCCTATAACCTAACCTAACTACAATGTAAAGTTGTTGTTCTGGTTGGCACAGGTTACTTTATAACAACAAAGCCGACCTGAGGGGACCAGAGTAGCGAGTAGCTAGGCTGTGCTTCGGTCCGGTCAGGCATCCTACTCACCTTTAAACAACCATCTTAGATTAGGACAGCCTACAGCTTGCTTCAGCAGGTTTGGTTAGCAAAGCTATGGCTAAGCTAAACCAACCGCTACCAAGTCTACCGTCTGTTGTCACAAGCCAACTGTAGAGATGAACCTAAAATGCAGTCCTACGGATGTCCCAGTTTTCACGGAATTATCCTAGTATTAGGAAAACGCCATATATGCGTTGTTAGACGAGCGAATAGTAATAGTATGGGTAAAAATGTGTAAAAACTGCTTCCAGTGGTACCAATTTAGTACATTTTATATTTTTCCTTCAAAATGGCTGACCCGATCAAGCTGAAAATATTCAGAAATGTGTATCAAAATGTAATTCAACGTCACACGCAAAATTTCATTTTTTGGGAAAATAAAAATATTTTCTTTTTTTTCCGCTGTGTTATTCTAATGGGTATTTTTGAAATTTCTTAAATTAATAAAAAAAAAAGTTACCCCCCGATAATGCCACAAGACTACACAGATCTAAGTTAGATGAGGAACCATATTGAAAAAAAGTTTGAAGTTGATAGCTGTAGCCGTTTGACCTGTTGAGAACCGACAAAAAAACATAAACACGAACACCAATTTTGTTCAGTATGTCAAATTGAATGCTCGCTGAAGCTTGTCTAATAAACATTGGAATGAAGGATCGACTTACCACCAGAAATAACGATGCCCAGCGTGCTTCCTTCCTTCTTGACGAGCTCCACTCTGGACACCCCGAGATACTCCTCGCAAGCTAGACAAGGACAGACATAGGGTCAGTCAGGACCTGAGCTGACCTTGACCTGGATCTGACCTCACAGAGCAGTCCTGGCAAAGTATTCATTCATACATAGTCGATACAATATAGTCATATCTATATTAGTTGACGAGACCATGGGCGTCGGCGGGGGGGGGGGGGGCAAGGGGGTGCACTTGCCCCCCCCCCCTGGGATCAGGCAGAAATTCATTAGATTTTTTTTTTTTTAAGCAATGATGTTTTTCCAAACTTTGTAAGTACCGACTGTACCGGTGACATATTTTAACATGTCTTGTTACGCGGGTGGTCATGAGTCTGATGTGACTGGGGTGGGTAGGCCTCGCCGACTGACGAATATGATTTATTGGGCTATTCTCATTTCCTGGACATTTTGATGTTGGGTATCATACAGACCAATCAGATTCTTATAACTCAGTTTGGCTATTTTGTGTGAGGAAATATTGAAAAGATGAATAGGATCAACTACTTGCACAGAATACAACCAATTCAACATTATCTGTCTTCTTTCTCTATAAAAATCAAAAGTTGATTAAATAGTCACAAAACCTCCCAAAACACCATAAAATGATGGAATTTCAAAAAATTACTTCGGGGAGCCCTTTCCCCCACTCCCATTGGGACTTGTGCATTTTCGAATTCAGGATATTATTAGGATGCAGGAAAAGTTGGTGATGTCTCTTCTTATATTTATGATAGCAAGCACCTACCCCTAGCGATGGTTTATTGCACTACCTGTCAATGGGTTCCAAAGTGAATACCTATTGTTAGCGGGGTCTCGGTGACCATCAAGAGGACATTGCCTCGTTACGTGAATCGCACGGTCATCCTCGAGTGGGGTGGGTTGCAATGTCACTCTCGATGGTCAGTGGTCAGAATGGTAAAGCCCAAGGGCAAAAGCCTCGAATTGAGCCCCGATGCTAGTCTCGAACCCAATAGTATTAAAATCATTTTTTTACCAGTTAAGAATCCCCTAAAGATTGGGATAGTTCAGTCAGTCTTATTTTGGCAGTCGTAAGCAGAACAAGTGATCAGGTTCATCCCCGGCAAGAGACTGGCTGGCAGGACTCCTGTACTTTAGGAATATGTAAGTGTTTTTAATTCAACTTTATAATATGTAAGTGTTTTTAATTTAACTAATAATAAATGTATTATAATTATGATAAATGTATTAGTTATTTATTGTTGATGTAGGGAATGTAAAATCCAATTAACCTTATATTCCCGCATCATCATAATATTTTGCCCCCCCTTAAATTTCTCCCTGCCGACGCCCACGCACGAGACCGCCTCGCAGTGTTCAAGCAACCAAGAGATGCCGCTTCATCACAGTCTTACCCACTCATCCTCAGCCTTGATCGGGAAACAATATAATTGTCCACCCAAGTTCGAATGTTCAGTCTAATAATATTCATTGGAAAATTTGATTTTTCAAATAATGTTCTCTGATTCTCTGAATTATACTCTTCATTCATTTATTTAATATATTTCAATAAATATATTAAATAAATATATTTCAATCCTGCCAATATGGCGGTCGACCGTATGCTTGAACAAGGCGCTGATTGGTCGATTCCCACGTTTTCTGTAAACTCAAGAAACCAAGTTTGGAGTTTGCAAACTTCTACGTTACTGCTCCTGTTAAGTACTAAGTTTAATGTTGTCGTGGACAGTAACGAGAAATACCGTATGACAAACAATTTGTAAGTTCCCAAGTTTACGGTTAAGTTTAATCGTGAATGGGTTTTAGTGCTAACTGCGTTCCGTTCACCACATTACGTTGCTAACTGTAGTTAGAGGCTTAACTGCAGTTAGTGATCATAGCGTGGTCGGGGTATTATCAACACAGCATCCCTTGTGGGACCTATAAGGTGGTGTGAGAGGCCAGTGGCGGACTTACGGCTCTGGGACCGGCTCTCCAGCCCCCCGCTTTGCTGCCCCGAGTCCGTGGAGGGGGCGGGGCTTACGCTGCCAGATTCAACAACTGCAACAAACAAGTCAGACAAGACTTATTATCACCCTTGTGGCACCTCACTGACATCGACAACTTCACCCAAGGTCATTCGAACGACAAGGGCGATATGCCCACCATACATTTCATACATTTTAATATACTTTCTTTTCTTACATTCAACAAGAATGACAGAAAATCTGTTAATTTTATGCGCTCAAATTGTAGCATTTATTTACTTATTCACTTGATACGATTGTAATGAACACCTTACGTTTTGTAGATTTTATAACCCACAGTCAAACTGTCCATTTGCCAGTTTTGTGGAATTCCAAATGATATTGCCTTATTTTATTCGTACTTCTGTAAATGTGCTATCTGTGTTTATTTTGTAATTGAAAAAAAAAGTAATTTGAAAATAAAACCAACTCAAATATCACTATAGAAAACTAACAGGAATAGGCCTAGTATTTTTTACCCCGAATTAAAATGACGTAAGAAATAAAATAAATCTCTATTCGAAATTATATTTAAATAAAATAATTATTTCGACCCAACTTATCATTAGAGAAGATTGATTTATATCAGATTATTTTTTTTATTTCACAACACCAAAATGTATTATTTCTTTAAATGCTGCTTAACGACCCCATCAACAGCCAGGTTATACGGGGGTACGAATGAGCGGTGATGATGAAACGAAGAAGTGATGATAGGTGAAAGGACGCTTATACTAAACCCGTGCCTTATTCGTGGCGGGCCTCGAACTCACGCCCAGCACCGCTAGCGATAGTTGACTGAGTCACGGAGGTGGCTTCATAATGTATAGATGACTCGTCATATCCACAGTTGATTTAGAGATGATTATTAATTGTTATATTTGAATATTGCGACAAGAAATGAGTGGTTGTTTTTCTGTTATGTTGAATCCACAGACCACAATGAGGCGTCCGCTCACCGGATCAGTGTTCAATCCAGGCATACCTGCGGAAGGGGGGGGGCTTCCCCCCCTCCCCACAGCTAGTTGTTTGCCCCCTCTCCCTCCCCCCCCCTCCCTCCTCCCGATATACAAGCATTAAGCACTAGAGTGTATTTTTTGAGAAACTTAAATTTCGGTTTTTAAAAATATTTGTAAAAACTAAAAGTACTAGTGGAGTGGAACGGGTTGCCTCAGAAAGTAAAAGTATTTGAAAACTGCCAATCAATTGAAATATTCAGGACACGAGTGTTGGAAATTTTTAGACTTAAGGGTAATATGAAATGAGTGTAATTAAATTTTAGATGAATGCGACATGTGCCACCGAATTTGTACAAAAAAAAATTCAAAGCATAAATAAAGTTTGATATATATAGGCCTATAGTCTACTAGCCGCCCCGGTGGCTAAGTCAATTATCGCTAGCGGTAGTAACTGAAGTCACCGTCGGGCGTGGGTTCGAGTCCCGCATGAGGCATGGGTTTTTGTAAACGTCCTTTCACCTATCATCTCTTCATCGTTTCATTATCACCCGCTCATTCGTTCGTTAAGGAACATTAGAAAAAAAGAAAAAACCAAAAGTACTAACAATTTTAGATGTTATTCATTTGTATTGTTATTTGTCATTCTGGCCGTGAATCCTGGTTAGTGACACCTCAATGTCAGAAGTGGCTGGAGTGGAGTCAGTTCCATATGGATCAGTCGAGTGTACGCCACTGGTACCCGTTATACTGTAATTACCTCTTATCACATTATTAACAATAAGTAGCATAATACTCATGATAAACTGACTCAAAATTAAAAAACTGCGTATTTTTGTATATATAGGCCTAATTAGACGAGCTTTAGCGAGGATTCTATTTGACATACTGAAAAAAATTGGCGTTCGTTTTCAAGTTTTTTTTCATGTTTTTTTGTCGGTTCTCCACAGGTCACACGGCTACAGCTATCAACTTCAAAGTTTCTTTTCTTATGGTTCCTCATCTAACTTATATCTGCATAGTTTTGTGGCATTATCGGGTGGTAACCTTTTCTTTATAAATTTTAGAAATTTCAAAAATACCCATTAGAATAACATGGCGGGAAAAAAAGAAAATGTTTTTATTTTCCAAAAGAATGAAACTTTACGTGAAGTTGAATCACATATTTTGATACACGTTTCTGGGAATTTTCAGCTTGATCGGGTCAGCCATTTTGAAGAAAAAACATAAAATGTGCTAAATTGGTACCACTCGAAGCAGTTTTCACCCATTTTCACCCATACTATTACTATCCGCTCGTCTCACAACGCATATATGGCGTTTTCCTAGTACAGGTTCTCATGCTTAATTTCGTGTACGTATCCCTTCCCCCCCCCCCCCCCCCGGAAAACCCAAAAGCCCCCCGCAACACAATCTCCGAGTTCACCACTGCACCGGAAGTAGCACGCGAGCGGGCATTTAATTGGAGATAAGAACGACAGGAATACGGTCTGCACTCTGATGTCTGCACAGCGCGATTTGCGATGCACTTTTTCTTGGCCGCTATTCAATTTCTGCATTCATCAAAGCAATCAAAACAAGATTGAAGATAACATGGAATGTTTGCTAGTGTAAAAAGATGAAGGGATTCATTCAATATTCTCAACTGTTGATAAATGATATTATAATTAAAGCCTAGACAGGAGGAAGAAATTATTAAATAGTTTATTTTAGAATTGGCCAGGGTCGGTGTGGGCGTGTGTTCGAGTCCACACAAATCATCGGGTTTACTAAACGTTCTTTCACTAATCATCAGTTTATAGTTCCATTGTCACCTCTTCATTCGTAACCCCATGTAACCTAGCTGTAGGTGGGGTCGTTAAAAACGCAATTTTAAAATATTTTTGTGATAATTCAATTTGAAAGATGAATCCTCAATTCTGTTACAACTGTTTTTCAACCCAACAAAATCAGACAAATCGAACAATTCGTTTGGCCTGTAGCCGATTTCGCGGGTGACGACGGAAGGAGGTGGAGAAGAAGAAAAAAGTACGCTTCTCTCAGTACTATAACTTCCAGACGTTTGGTTCGATATTGCTGACATTTGATATCCCGTGTCGTGTATGGCGCCTCATTCCAGTACAACAAACTAGAGTACTCTAAGTTCATTAGTTGCGGAGATACAGTAGGCTCAAAACTGCCTGGGCCCTTATTCTATAACAGTAAACGAAATGGATGCGTGACGAAAGTGTCAGAGCCCATATGATACACCATGTTAAAGTATACGAGATGGTTTGGACAAATCGAAGATGGCCTGATTTCGTTTCGATTTAGAGTTATAGAATAACCCTCCTGGGAGTATTTCGTGTAAACAGTGTAGCTGGCTTCGTGCGTGACTTGGCTGCCGTCGAGCTACCGCTCGACTAGATGATCTGTTTATTCCGCTCATTTTATGATAAGTAGGCCCGGCCATATGGATGCTTTACTTTGTTCCACTGCCGATAAGTGGCTGGAAATAACCAATAATGTTGTTAGCAATTACGTCCCATAGAAAAATGGAAAATGATTTCGAATCGAACCCACAAAAATGCGAAATTTAAACCGTAAATCTTGACCGTTTTATTATGGGGACGATTACCCAATACGCGCTGCATGTGAAGGGGTGGGGTGGGGAGGGGGTAGGGGGGTGATTAACACTTGGGGTTGCAACTTTGTTTGTAAACAAAACAAAAACGGTGCCATTTTCACAATATTCTGGTACTTACAACAATAGGGCGACGCAACAATGCCACACTGACTGTACGAGGAACAGCGAGGGGGTGCATGGGCACAACTATTTCATACATTTATAATTGTTTTGTCAGTTAGTATATTCCTATTTCAGCTATATACCATTTTCCCATCGGTATAGATCATGCTTTCGATATCGAATTAATCGAATATCGAATAGGCCTATTCCAATTGTATCGAATCGAAGTCCTAAACAATTATCGAATCGTTCGAAAATATCGGAAGTAGGTTTCACATTAGTTTTAGTTTAGATTAAATTAGTTTAGGATGTTTTTTTGGTTAGGTTACTCAGATGGATTAGGTTAGGTTAACCAAGCCAGTAAGGTCAGGCCGCCCCGGTGGCTAAGTCAACTATCGCTAGCGGTAGTAACTGAAGTCACCGTTGGGCGTGGGTTCGAGTCCCGCATAAGGCATGGGTTATTGTAAACGTCCTTTCACCTATCATCACTTCATCGTTCCATTATCATCCGCTCATTCGTACCCCCGTATAACCTAAAATAAAAAAGTAAGGTCAGCTTATTTGGAGTTAGACAACTTTCAAGTCATTTTGAGTCTAGTTTAGTATACAACTTGTGGGTGGGCAGAGATCAAATGATTGCAAGTTTGTGTCTCACCGAGTGGAACGTTCAATAAAACGGTCGAGGAATGTAAGTAGTATTCGAAGTAGGCCGAGTCTAGGCCGAGTTGCGGCCTACATCCTACTTCTACGCAACAACCAGCCATTTCTCGTGCAGCTGTTGGTATTACTGCAGCGTGCAACACATCAATGCACAACATATGAGCAATTGGATGAGCGTGAGCCAAGACTCTACTTTACAGTCCTTGAAAGTACGCAAGTGGGTTGTGGCTAGAGCTTCACTGGTGAAACGAGAATAGAGTTTTCGGTGGACCTTGGCTTTGCACATATGTGACGTCATCAACTCGATACGGTATCAGAGTGATGAGTCAAAATTGGTTAAACCAGTGCATAAAAAACACATATAGAAACTTTGAAAATCCCCATGATTTTCAAAAATCGTAGGCAATAGGGGAATAAAAAGGTCAAACAGGTTTACTATACCTTTTTAGGCAGTAAGGGAATTATAGTAGGAAGTGGGAGGTATGGTAATGGTTACAGTAAACGTGTAGCAACAACAGTAATAGTGCGAAAGTAAGCGTGTATTCAGTGACTAGAACAGCACAAATACGTCATTGTGGGAGCGAGGGAAGGAGAGAGAGAGATAGAGAGAGAGAGAGAGAGAGAGAGAGAGAGAGAGAGAGAGAGAGAGAGAGAGAGAGAGAGGTGGAGGGAGGGTGGGGAGGGGGAGGGGGGTGGGGAGGGGGAATAGGGGGGGGGGGTGAGGTCAGTTCCAGGTGATTGACGGTGCGACGTAATTGAGGCTCTACATTAGGTATTATTTACGTGTTTGTTTACAGCCTAAATTACCGGGAGATGATTCGGCACGGCCGAGCGGCTGTGTGTCAAAGTAATACGACGTACGCGTGAGCGGTTATATGTACCCCGTGTTTAGAAACACGGGGGCTGAAGCCATAGTCTTCTACGTTTTCCCATCAAGTAGAATACATTCTTCATAAACGTATCCTATATATTATATAAACTTCCCTTATTAGTTCAATGTTTAAACACACAACTTGTTGGTATCAGCGCTGCGCTGTGACCCGTCCGAACGATCCTAACTTGAAATCCCGAGCATCAATTCAGAGACAATGACTTGGTGTCAAAGTTCCAACAAAATACAATTAGAGGAATACATTTGTTTATTTGTATTTCATTAATTGATGAAATATCTGTCAACATATCACGTACCACAAAAGCAGTTGAACTCTTTTTCAAACTGTTTGACAATAGTTCAACTTCCGGGTTGTCAGCCGAGCGCCATGTGTTATGAATCAGATCTTGTTGTTGTTGTTTTGTTGTACACAAAAACGAGTCGTGTCCTCATCGGATGACATGACCTTACGCAACAACAGGGCCGTGATTCAACACTTTTTCTCAAAGTTTTTATTAGCTTCTTTGGGGCTTAGTTTGGGCACGATCTAGTGATACCAACCCACTTCATCATAATATCAACAAGGTGTACCGACTCAGCCTTCCAATTGGAGGACGTCCGCTGTCATAGAGGGCACAATTGCCTGTAGCGCAACTATCGCTTTCATATTGAGCTACTGATCACGGCTCAATAGATAACATGCGGGATGCACATGTTATTGTTTGATAGCGATCAAATAACATCAAATAGCAATCAAATCTAGAACTCTAGATTGTATTAACACGGTAACAACATCAACTAGGCCCCAGTGATTATTTTATAAGTTCATCAATGTCACCGGTACCGTAGCCACTCAATCTCATCTAGTTCACAAGAGAGTCCGCCAGGGTAAATGGGGGATTTGGGCTCTGATCTGACGGCAAGCAAACAGTAATGCCCGCCATGTTATTAGTATGGGAGTCGGCACACCTTCTTGATATTATGATGAAGTCAGTTGGTATTACTACATCGTGGTTTGGGTACACGAAATAAACATCTTGGACAGATTTACAGCCTGGTGCACTTTGGCAACATATATCTCAACAACTACGAACACCACGTTGCAATCAATCAGTAATACCCTCACAATTAGACGTGCAAAGTCGGATATTGGGAAATAATTTCATGATAGAGCAACAATTGAATCAAAATGTGCCTAATTTGGTGGTTTTCTTTGTTAAATTCCCGGTTAACGAATGATAGTATGAAAACATTACAAAGGAACAAGGAACATCTTTAAGTTCAACTTTGCTTATCAATATTTGAAATCCTGATTTGCCTATAAATTTATAATCTTCCCATTTTCCTTGGCCGAAATATGTAATGTAAATAATTAAAATATGTAAAACTGCTCCATCTAGCGGTGGTTCCTGGAACTCTCAGAATGTCATCTCCTCTCCACTTGACAACACTGGTAGCAAGTGTAGCCTAGCTATGAATGATGTCAGCCGGAATATACGCATCTCGAAGAGAAATGTTCTCAGCTAATATGCGAGCTATTATATCAATTTGATTTGTTTCATGAGATATACGTATCTCCCTAGCTTTTTTTTTTTTTTTTTTTTTTTTTTTTAATGTCGCTTAACGACCCCACCAACAGCTAGGTTACATGGGGGTACGAATGAGCGGATGATAATGGAACGATGAAGTGATGATGGGTGAAAGGGCATTCACAAAAACCTATGCCATTATGCGGGACTCGAACCCACGCCCAACGCCTAGCTTTTCGCATTCAGAAATAATGATCTTGTTTTGTTAAGGACCCCACCAACAGTCACGATATATAGAAACTAGTAACTACCCCACCAATAGATAGTTATTTGGGGCTACGATTTGGCAGGCGATCGAGGCACGACGTTGACAAGGACCCGAGGCGAAACAAGGGATTCGAACCCACGCCCAGTTCTAGCTCAGAGCGTGATGTGAGAAGAAGATGACATTCTTCAGCGTTCAGCTGTCATCAGCCAATCATGGAGAGGAAAAGTTTTACGTACATTTTCAGTTCAGATTTCTGGAAAGTGTAAGGATCTGTAAGGGAGTGTAAGGAGAGTCTATTCGTGTGAAAATATATATAGATAAGTTTTTTTTTAATGTCGCTTAACGACTCCACCAACAGCTAGGTTATACGGGGGTACGAATAAAACGATGAAGTGATGATAAATGGAAGGACGTTTACAAAAACCCATGCCTTATGCGTGACTCGAACCCAGGCCCAACAGTCACTTCAGTTTGTACCGCTAGCGATAGTTGACTGAGCCACCGGGGCGGCGTGACTATCCTTTTGTTGGCCAGATTATATTTAGATGCATGCGAGCGATACGAGGGCTCGAACCACCCGCGCGCCAGTGGTGTGGGATAGGGGGGACGGTCGGTGGAACGTGTGATGTTCTTCCCCCTTTAAACGCAGGCACATGAAACAATTCACAGGCTTGAAATAGTTTCATGAGCCACTAATTGTCAGAGTGCTGCAATAAAACTATTCCCTTCCACAACTCTCGTACCCC
Organism: Brachyptera putata; assembly: GCA_907164805.1. NCBI lineage: Eukaryota > Metazoa > Arthropoda > Insecta > Plecoptera > Taeniopterygidae > Brachyptera > Brachyptera putata. Next base: position 15,021,060 of record OU015474.1, read on the forward strand.
CATACTCTCACTGCTTGACTGTCGTACCCCCATACTGTCACTGCTTGACTGTCGTACCCCCATACTATCATTGCTTGACTGTCGTACCCCCATACTCTCACTGCTTGACTGTCGTACCCCCATACTCTCACTGCTTGACTGTCGTACCCCCATACTCTCACTGCTTGACTGTCGTACCCCCATACTCACACTGCTTGACTGTCGTACCCCCATACTCTCACTGCTTGACTGTCGTACCCCCATACTATCATTGCTCGACTGTCGTACCCCCATACTCTCACTGCTTGACTGTCGTACCCCCATACTGTCACTGCTTGACTGTCGTACCCCCATACTCTCACTGCTTGACTGTCGTACCCCCATATTCTCATTGCTTGACTGTCGTACCCCCATACTCTCACTGCTTGACTGTCGTACCCCCATACTGTCATTGCTTGACTCTCGTACCAGTCCTATCTTTGATTCGACCCCACCACTGCTAGGTGACTTGGGTACCGAATATACTGGGTTGATGATGAAATGGTTTCATGCTTGGTCTTTGTACCCCCTTTTACCTATCTGACGTTCGTTTACCCATATCTCCTGTTACTGTCGTACCCCCATAACCTACTGTTGTGTCGTAAGCGCATAATATGAAATTGACTGTCGTACCCTTATCTCTCAATCATTCGACCCCGCTATATATCTTAGTTACCATCCAGTGCGTCGTTTAAACCACAATCAAATTTCAAATGAAGACATGATTAAATCACCTTGACTGTCTCGATTATTCTTCTTGGGATGTCGTAATTCGACGCCACATTTCGTCCCCTCTCTCTCTACTCTCGTCTCCTATTTTTTTCTTACTTCTGCCCCACCACACTCAGTGTATGGTAGGGTACAATGACTTGAAAAGAATGGGGTTTTTTTTGTAAACGTCCTTTTACCTATCATCACGTCATCGTTTCATTATCATCCGTTCATTCGTACCCCCGTATAACCTAGCTGTTGGTGGGGTCGTTAAGCAGCATGAAAAAATAATGAAATTACTTCATCTTATCATCTCACTAATCATTCATCCGACGCCAATAGATCTCAGTTATCATCGCAGTGCGTCGTTAAACACAATACAAATAAATACAAATGAAGATAATGAATTATAATCACCTGTAGACAGCTCGATTGTATTGCTTCTGTTGGGATGTCGGATTTGACGCCACAATTTCATCTCTCTCTCTCTCTCTCTCTCTCTCTCTCTCTCTCCCAGCCAGCCTCTGTCTGTCCTTGTCGCACTCACTGTTCACTCATTTCCACAAGTCACTGGCTTTAATTCACGGCTCACAATTCAATCAATAGCAATTGAAGAAGGCACAACTCTTAAGGGCACTCGTCAGTTGATTTTCTGAACACTTCAAAAGCACAATCATTCATTAATTCAGTTCGGATTATCTCAATAATAGGCAACACGCAGTACATATTTATCACTAGGCAAACGCAGGATGTGCGTTGTACGATGAGCGAGATGGATAGAAAGTAGAATCTAAAACTCTATATACCTATCATATAGAATATACTTCATTCGATACCAATGAATCTAGGGAGCCGTGGATCTTTCACTGCAACATTTTTCTGCTATTATTTCTATCTATTCGATGAATTTATTTATATTTATGTATTTGTATTGGGTTTAACGACGCACTGTTATGATAGCGCAGATCTAATGGCGTCGGATGGATGATTAATGAGATGATGGGATGATGAGATGAAGGTTCTTGGGTAATGGGAAGGATAGTGGGAAGGAAGCGGTCATGGCCGACTTATTGTAGGAACCATCCCGGCATTAGCCCAGACTACAGAGGGAAACCATGAACAACCCCTGTAAAGATGGTCGGCGGCGGGGATCGAACTGGGTTCGAAGTTCCCCTTGCCTCCCGAGCACATGAATCGAGCGCGTTAACCACTGCGCTGCATGTGCCGGTTCTATTCGATGAATATAGAGAACATGTATATTACATAAATTTCTTCGAAACGGCTGGTCCGAATTGCATACACATTTTTAATTATGTGTATCATTTCTGTGTTCACATTTGGGGAAAATTTGAATTATGTTGAAGAGATTTTTTTCAATTTTTTCCGCACAGCCTAATCATATGGGGGTTTTAGAAACTTTGAGATGATGTTTCTCAAAAATGGTCGAACCGATTCGACCCAAAAACTATACAGTATAAGTTGGATAAGTTTGCGTACACAGAAAAAGTTTCATGTCGATCAGTCAAACTCTGTGACCTGTGCAGTGCTTACAAACAAACAAACAAACAAACAAACAAACAGACAAAGCTCCGTAAGAGTATAGGATGGAAATCTTCGCTAACGCTCATCCAACTATCTTGTATGTTAAAACAGGAACTAAAAATCAGTGGCTTCGTTTCATGTTTTTGGTTTCAATGAAAACTAAATGAACCAATAAAGGACATCACAGAAGTTTTAGGCCCGTTTTTAATTTATAAAAACTTTTCTGTCAGCCATCTTATTGGAATGTATCTATAGAGAATGGGGGTACGACAGTCACGAGGTACAGCTATGACAGTATGGGGGTACGTCAGTCTTTAGCGGCACCGTTGGGCGTGGATTCGAGTCCCGCATAAGGCATGGGTTTTTGTAAACGTCCTTTCAACTATCATCACTTCATCGTTTCATTATCATCCGCTCATTCGTACCCCCGTATAACCTAGCTGTTGGTGTGGTCGTTAAGCTCATTCGTACCCCCGTATAACCCAGCTGTTGGTGGGGTCGTTAAGCTCATTCGTACCCTCGTATAACCCAGCTGTTGGTGAGGTCGTTAAGCTCATTCGTACCCCCGTATAACCCAGCTGTTGGTGGGGTCGTTAAGCAACATTAAAGAAAAAAAAGACATTCTTCGATTCTGTTCGTGTTTCTGGACTCTCACGTAAGTTGACTTCGCGAGATTCAAACCCCTTTCATTATCACCAGAAGTTACTTCAATGGTCGCTGCACATTCCTAGAGCGCTGCTAGCAGTCAAGTTGAAGACTTGACAGTCAAGCCTGACAAGCATCCATCTTACCGTCGACTGAAGCACAATCGCCGAAACGATTTTGAGAGCCTTTTTATTTTTATTCATTTCTTGCTTCACGCCGACAGCGTGGTCATTTTATTATTCGTTTCCATACTTAGAGTTTTGAATTAGTATAGATTCCATAATTTTATGCATTTTCATTTGTATTATTTATATATTTTTTAAATATGTACCCGTATATTATATTATTCAACCGGATTATTACATTTTTTCATTTTGATATATTACTAAATTCAATTTTAACTATTAAATTTGACTGCTTTGGGAAAATAAATACTTTCATCATCCAAACTTGTGAAATTATGTCTTCAATTGCTAGTAGTTGTCGTATATTGTTATAGTCTACTTGGTTCATTTTATTAGTATGTGTTTTATGGTCAACACCTCATCAGAACGATAAGGATGTGGTTGAACAAGTTATGGAAAGACCTAGTAAAATGGTTGAGGAAATGGGATGGGAAAATTTGGCAAAACAAAGACAAATAGAAAGAATGTGCAATTTTGTTAGAGTCAAGAATGAATATACAGGATGGGATGAATTAAGCAATAGAATTGGAAAGGGATTACAAAGAAGTACGGGGGGAGGGGTAAGAATGGAAGTGGAAAAAGTGGATAGAGAAGTAGGTAAATATGGATTCATACAAAGAACGACGCGGGAATGGAATGAATTGGAAGAAGATATCAAGAATAAAACGAAGATTGGTGATTTAAGAAGAGAGCTAAGAAAAAAATGAAGTATAATTATATCGAGTATGTTTGACTGTGTCTGTAACTTCATTATGTATAGTAACCATTACCACCTGTTCTAAGAACAATCTGCAATGAGTAAATAAATATGTAGATATATGAGTCGCAAAGAGGACGAATCGTCTCTTGCCGGAACTACAGTGTGAGGGGTGAGGAGAGGGCGGAGAGGAAGGAGGGGGGGGGGGAAGTCGTGCCAAGTGTGGCTCACCAGACAGCCCCGTGTGTCACCGTTGTCTCGTCGTGACGCGTCACAAGGACACGGGGACCTGACGAACAAGGTACACATTCATGCTCAACGACCCCACCAACAGCTAGGTTATACGGGGGTACAAATGAGCAGGTGATAATGAAACGATGAAGTGAAGGTCAGTAAAAGGACGTTTACAAAAACCTAAGAACTTATGCGGAACTCTGAACCCACGCCCGACCTTTGACTTCAATTCCTAACGTAGTGCAATAATCGACTGAACCACGGGGGCGGTTTGGGAATTCTTTTTTAGCAACAGAAATTGTATGAAATGATCATGATAAGGATGGCTGGATGAGTGGTTAGCGCGTTGAACCGTTATTCAGACCGGGGTTCGATTACCGCCAGGGTTAACCATCCTGACAGGGGTTTTTCGTGGTTTCCCTCTCTCGTTCAGATCAATACTGGGATAGTTCCTCAATAACAGGCCTCGACCGACTCCTTCCCACTATCCAATACACCTGCTTCAATAACGTTTCGTCTCATCCAGTCATCATCTCATGATCATTCAGCGACGCCAATAGACCTTCATCAGTGCAGTGCGTCGTTCAAACCGATTCAAATAAATCTTCCATGAAATGTTTCTCTGACGTATAAATACAACGTAATGAAAATGTTTTTACAGTTGTACAACTTGAAAAAAAATCAATTCTGAAACGATCTTTTCTAAAGAGATCTACATGTTTTTAGAGTTTGAATTTTGAATCCCCCCCCCCTAACATATAATTAGACGAGCTTTAGCGAGGATTCAATTTGACATACTGAAAAACATTGGTGTTCGATTTTATATACGTATAGGCCTTTTTTTTCTTCATGTTTTTTGTCGGTTCTCCACACGTCAAACGGCTACAGCTATCAACTTCAAACTTTTTTCAATATGGTTCCTCATCTAACTTAGATCTGTATAGTTTTGTGGCATTATAAGGAGGTAACTTTTTTTTAATGAATTTTAGAAATTTAAAAAATACCCATTAGAATAACATGGCGGAAAAAAGGGAATATTTTTATTTTCCAAAGAAATGAAATTTTGCGTTAAGTTGAATTATATTTTGATACACATTTCTAAAAAAATTCAGCTTGATCGGGTCAGCCATTTTGAAGAAAAAAATAAAATGTGCTAAATTGGTACCACTCGAAGCAGTTTTTACCCATACTATTACTATTCGCTCGTCTAACAACGCATATATGGCGTTTTCCTAGCATAGTTTGAATTTTCCCCCCACCCCTCCCCCCCTCTAACATATAATAAAGTTAATAAAAAAGTTGCCTATACGTGTAGCCTATATCTGTTGGTTTGATTATTTACACGCATCATGACTGACAAGTTCTCACCGCGATTATCTGATATTCCGGTAAATAAACTCCGTTATCCGATATTCCTGTAGGTTTTACCGACAGAGGCTGACTGAATCAACATTGCTCATTTTATCAACAAGGAAACCAATTAATATGAAGGCAATTATTTCCAGCCGATCTTGTAAGATATGAGGAATGTATAAACTTGATCTGCTATAAACAGACGTTCAGAGTGGTCTGCTATTCCAAGAGTTTTCCGAAAGACAAAACACAAGAAGTCAGCAGAGTCTCAGACCGACAAACACGTTTAACATATTCGGTCATTGATTGACGGCTCAAGGTGCTTATACACAAATAGAGAAGTTCATCTTTACAATTTTATTCCATTTCCAACTCAGTTCGGGGGGTAACTTTTATTTTTTTGAATTTTAGAAATTTCAAAAATACCCATTAGAATAACACAGCGGAAAAAAAGAAAATATTTTCATTTTCGAAAAAAAAATGAAATTTCGCATGAAGTTAAATTACATTTTGATACACATTTCTGGAAATTTTCAGCTTGATCGGGTCAGCCATTTTGAAGAAAACATATAAAATGTGCTAAATTGGTACCACTCGAATCAGATTTTACCCATTTTTACCCATACTATTACTATCCGCTCGTCTAACAACGCATATATGGCGTTTTCCTAGTAATAATTAATAAAGGTAATGGAAAGATCACTTGCATGTTGCAGAAACACCCGATATTTTCACCTCACAGCGTACCGATTCATGCAAACATATTGTAAATGTTTAACACGGATCAACAACAGTATTTTATAAGCTACTGCTCTGAATGGTGTGAAGCACTTCCACTATACGATATGTTAAAAGTAAGTCACTTCACAATCGTTTATATGCTACGTAGACACTACAAATGTTATGCTGTGGTTACGTACCCCTAAACAACAAACCACGTTTCGCTACTATTATAAACATATCACACTGCTATAACCTATACGTACAAATAAATGTAAGTTATTCAACAACTTCACTACGACTTGAAAACCGGAACTGTTTGTTTGTCAAGTTTCCACCGTGGCTACATCCCCGTTGACCCGACACCGTGTTGCTCCGAGAGCTGTAGCACGTGCTGGGGTTGGTACGACTGCACTCGCTCGAGTCGCGCACACAAATGACAGATAAACTGAGTTGTCTTCTGTAAACGTCCCATTAGACACACGAGATGCAGGCTCGAGACGCTCGGTGGTTAGTGCTACGAGATACGAGAGACGGTTGATCGGCGTGTGTCTATCGTCAGTAATAGAGAATTGCAGCACATGAGATGGAGGATCGAGACGGGCGGTGGTTAGTGCTACGAGATAGAAGAGACGGTTGATCGGCGTGTGTCTGTCATCAGTAATAGAGAATTGCAAGCTCATGAGATGGAGGATCGAGACGCCCGGTGGTTAGTGTTACGAGATACGAGAGACGGCCAATCGGCGTGTGTATTTCTAGTGTGTTAGGGAATTGCGAGTCTATAGAGATGCTGGGTCGAGACGGGCGGCGGTTAGTGCTACGAGATAAGAGAAACTACCGATCGGCGGGTTGTTTTTAAGTGACACCCAAATAAACCTAATGTAACCTAACTTCGATTTTGTTGTGGTAGTAAAAATAAAAGCCCCGTGGATAAAATATGGTACTTATCAATTTGAATAATATCTGTTGCGATTGAGAAGCGCAACAAAGATCTAGATGGCAGTGGATTGTAGAGTTTGGTTGATAAGCTCGATGACCATGGTGACCGTCAGAAAACAACTAACTGACAACTAAGAAAACGAACTAAACTTTTCAATCAGATGCGTATTACAGCTTGTTGTATTCTGAAGGTCACACAGCTGATGACGTCACGATCCAATTAATTATGCAATCTGAAAAAACTGGGATATTCTGCCATCGAAGTGATTTGTAGTGAATGTTGGTTGTTAATGTGAAAATAAGGTGCTGGAAGGCGGATTAAGCGCAATCTAGCGTGTACCCCCCCCCCAAATGTGTTGCCGAGTGCGGCCGACATTGAGTAAAGTCGTCAATGTCATTGAACAACGCCATTACTGGTGTTGTCCTTGAAGTGCCAATTTTGTGGATATTGCTCATAGGAGAAAGCTCGGCGGAAGATCTCGTATACTTTAGGACCTTCTACCAGCCCTGTCGAATGTGCGTGAGGAATTTCACGACACTCGGTCGAGCCGTTTCGGAGGAGTTCATCCTCTACCATGTGACACGAGCTTTATATGTATAAGATTAACCTTGATTAATTAGTAAATACAATTGAACAAAAAAACAATATCAATTAACGGGTGATACAAAATGACATGCTACTGCATTAGCTGGTTAATCTAATAAATACTTTACTTAATCACTAGTTAATGATTTAAATCAACAAACACTGAATGTGTGGTGTTTAAACACACAAGCAACCTGAACCAGGAAGCAATCCAGTTGCATGGAGGAGAGAGAGAGAGAGGGAGAGAGAGAGGGTGAGAGGGAGAGAGAGAGAGAGAGAGAGAGAAAGAGAGAGAGAGAGAGAGAGAGGTTGAGATGTTTATGACAAGGATGCCACCCTTTAGCAGATAGGACTGTTTGTCTTGGAACCAGTCGATCACCTTAGACCCCCTCCCTCCCCCTCCCTTCCCCTCCCTTCCCCGCCCCTCCCCCTCTCCGCCCCCTCCCCCACCCCACCCCTAACAGCAACCCCTTAGCATGCACTGTCGAGATAAACACTGAACAGCTGTCAGTCAGTCGGCCGAGCGCTCACGGAAACACCCGAGCACACCGCATGGCTTGTTAGCTAAGGGTGACACATGCGCGTTCGACATATATTTTTAAATACTACATGCATTTTAAGAAACATACAAAACTAAACAGCGAATAAAATATTTTTACACAATTAATGTAAAAGTTTAATAGTATAAAGTGTAATAATGTTGATTTGTTTGATCCACCAACAGCTAGGTTATACGGGGGTACGAATGAGCGGATGATCATGAAACGATGAAGAGATGATATATGAGAGGATGTTTACAGAAACCCATGCCTTATGCGGGACTCGAAGTCACGCCCGACGGTGACTTCAGTTACTAAAGCGGTGCCTCAGCTGACCGAGCCAACAAGGGGAACGCTGAGTTGCGTATACCGGAATAAAGTGGACTCGGTCGTGTGACATGGGCTTCGGATGGTTGTTAATGGAATGTGGTCAGGGTTCAGGTAAGGCTGGACATCAAGCCCACGTCACACAAAAGAGTCGACTTCATTCCAGTATACGCTCCTCGGGGACCCACGCGGCGGGTGGCTGATTCAACCCTTTCATGAGACGAGCTTTAGCGAGGATTCAATGCGACATACTGAAACAAATTGAGGTTCGTTTTTATGTTTTTTTTTCATGTTTTTTTGTCGGTTCTCACAGGTCAAACGGCTACAGCTATTAACTTCAAACGTTTTTCCAATATGGTTCCTCATCTAACTTAGATCTGTATAGTTTTGTGGCATTGTCGGGTGGGAACTTTTTTTATGAATTTTAGAATTTTCAAAAATACCCATTAGAATAACACAGCGGAAAAAAGAAAATATTTTTAGTCTCCGAAAAAAAGAAATTTAGCGTGAAGTTGAATTACATTCTGATACACATTTCTGGAAATTTTCAACTCGATCGGGTCAGCCATTTTGAAGAAAAAATATAAAATGTGCTAAATTGGTACCACTTGAAGCAGTTTTACCCATTTTTACTCATACTATTACTATTCGCTCGTCTAACAACGCATATATGGCGTTTTCCTAGTATATAACTACAAGTTTACTTATCAGCTGACTTTTTAACATTTCCTATTTCAGAGGTCTAGATCATCCTCTTCCCATTCCCATCCCACACCAGAGTTATTCGGGGACCATAAACTAGAGTCAATAGAGATATAACCCCTCTTACCGAACAGCTGACTGTTCGACCGGCAGTCTCCCTGTACTAGCGAGCACTGACGAGCAGTAGTCCCGAGCCCTGGCTCTGGTTATCAGGAGACTGTTAAAACGTCTCAAGCGATTAACACAGGAGAGGGTTGAAATAATTCCAGCGATAAGGCTGTTAGGGACAGAAATACTTGGCGGGCGGGGGGTGGGGGGTGGAGGGGCGAGAAGGGGGGGTAATATTATCTCTGGAAGGAAGGAATGCTGTGGGTTATGAGGGGGGGAAGTGGTTTGGGCGGACCACGAGATACGAACAAAAGTTGCGCGTAAAAAGCTTTTGGTAGGTTCAAGAAACGTATGTGGCAAGCAGTCTGAAGCTTCCACTGCAATCAGTTCAATATTGGCTCTTGTCGGTCAATAATAGGCCTACTTGAAGTTAGAAGACTGGACTGAAAAAACAATATTATTCGGCCGCTACTGAATAAATAGTTCAATAGTAATCAATTGAAAAATGATCATTTAAACTAGGAAAACGCCATATATGCGTTGTTAGACGATCGGATAGTAATAGTATGGGTAAAAAGTAAAAACTGCTTCGAGTGGTACAAATTTAGCACATTTTATGTTTTTTCTTCAAAATGGCTGACCTGATCAAGCTGAAAATATCCAGAATTGTGTATCAAAATGTAATTCAACTTCATACAAAATTTCATTATTTGGGAAAATGGAATATTTTTTTTCCGCTGTGCTATTCTAATGGGTATTTTTGAAATTTCTAAAATTCATAAAAAAAAAGTTACCCCCGATAATGCCACAAAACTATACAGATATAAGTTAGATGAGGAGCCATATTGAAAAAAAGTTTGAAGTTGATAGCTGTAGCCGTTTGACCTGTGGAGAACCGACAAAAAAACATTTGGGGAAAAAAAAAATGAAAACGAACACCAATTTTTTTCAGTATGATAAATTGAATCCTCGCTAAACCTCGCCTAATTAAAGAGGGCAGTGAAAACATCTAGAGATATTCAAACCAAGGTGTGTTGGTGTATATAGGCCGATAGTTGGCATACATTTCAAATATCTATCTCTCATCTCTCAATGCACGCATGTACTGCGTTTCCCCAGTAATTAGATGAGCGTAGCGAAGATTTCCATTCTACTCTTACGAAGCTTTGTCCGTCTGTTGTTTGTTTGTTTGTAAACACTGCACAGGTCGCAGGGTTTGACCGGTCGACACGATTATTTTTTTATATGCAAACTTATCCAACTTAAAACTGTATTGTTTTTGGGTCAAATCGGTTAGACCATTTTTGAGAAACATTATCTAGAAGTTTCTAAAAACCCCATAAGATTAGGCTGGGTGGGAAAAATTGATGAAAAAATCTCTCCAATATAATTCAAATGTGAACACAAAAATAATACACATTATTAAAAATTAGCATGCATTTCGGACCAGCCGCTCCGAAGAAAGTAATGTAATAAAGGTTTATTAATCATCGAATCAATTAAATAATATCAGGAAAATGTTGCAGTGATAGATTCACGGCACCCTAGATTCGACAGTAACCGAATGAAATGTATTTTATATGATCAAGGTGTGTAGAGTTTTCGAACCGGCACATGTAGTGCAGTGGTTAACGCGTGATCCGGGAGGCGAGGGGAATTCCGAACCCAGTTCGATCCCCGCCGCCGACCATCTTTACAGGGGTTGTTCATGGGTTCCCTCTGTAGTCTAGGCTAATGCCGGGATGGTTCCTACAATAAGTCGACCATGACCGCTTCCTTCCCACTACCCAAGAACCTTCATCTCATCATCCCATCATCTCATTAATCATCCATCCGACGCCAATAGATCTGCGCTATCATAACAGTGCGTCGTTAAAGCCAATATAAAAAATAAAATATGGAGTTTTCGATTATACTTTGTATATTATCTCGCTCATCTTACAATGAGCGCGTGTATAGCGTTTCCCCAGTAATTAAATACACATTTGTGTCTAGTATTTACTCTGAACACGACACAATTCCAGATGGCTGTGACATTAACACCAATTAACAGTAATCGTTTATGACTTCTGCTCTGTGACATGTTGTTCAGGCCACGATCGACCGTCCCCCCACGCTTCAGCACTAGCGGCTGGTGTTCCGAGCCGGACAAGGAGTGATCACTTTTTACCGTCATTGTGTTTTCAGATGTTGTGCTGGGTTTCAAGTGACGTATGTGTTAACACTGAGAGCGAAGCGAACACTCGTATTGTATTGGAACTAGAAAATATCGGTAAATTTGTTTCTTTGATGAACCCACCAACAGCTAGGTTTTATGGGGGAATGAATTTGCAGATCATAATGATGAACTAGGAAAACGCCATATATGCGTTGTTAAACGAGCGGATAGTAATAGTATAGGTGAGAATGGGTAAAAACTGCTTCGAGTGGTACCAATTTAGCACATTTTATGTTATTTCTTCAAAATGGCTGACCCGATCAAGCTGAAAATTTCCAGAAATGTGTATCAGAATTTAATTCAACTTCACGCAAAATTTTATTTTTTTGGTAAATAAAAATATTTTCTTTTTTTTCGTCTGTGTTATTCTAATGGGTATTTTTTAAATTTCTAAAATTCATAAAAAAAAAAGTGATCACCCGATAATGTAACAAAACTATACAGATCTAAGTTAGATGAGGAACCAAATTGAAAAGAAGTTCGAAGTTGATAACTGTAGCTGTTTGACCTGTGGAGAACCGACAAAAAAACATAAAAAAAAACGTGTGAAAAAAGACCATGCCTTATGTGGGACTCGAACCCACGACAAATGGTGCCTTATTTCATTGAGCTACGGAGGGCGACACGGAACGCCTGTGGGATGAGCCTGAAACTACGAATATATATATTTCAGAATATGTAGGCCTATATTTCTTCCCACATGTAGGCCTATGTTATATACTTATATGTACTTATATGTACTTTATATATACCGGCAGATGATTTTTTTCGGGGAAAATACATTGACATTTTGACAAAACCACCAAAGTAGAACCACTAACAAGTGAGGACAAAATCTTATGAAACTATTTAGCAAGTGGAACCGGAGCCCTTATGCACACTTTGGAACCGGAACCTTTATTAATTTCGGTTCGGGTCCCTGCCGCATTACATCTGGCAACTGACTAATGAGCTGTCGGCTGGGGGATTGACCAGCTGTACTAAAAAAACTGTACTAAAAACCAACTGTACTAAAAAAACTGTACTAAAAACCAACTGTACTAAAAAAACTGTACTAAAAACCAACTGTACTAAAAAAAACTGTACTAAAAAAACTGAACTAAAATTCAACTGTACTAAAACCCAGCTTTTTGAGCAGTCTGTACTTCTGCATAAGGCTCCTCCCCTTCACAAATTGTTACCACCCATCCTTGAAAAATAAGTTAGATGTTGGTTAGGTTAGGGGGGTAGGTTGATGTCGTTGTTGGGGAGGGGGGGGGGGGTAGGCTGCTGGAACTGTACTAAAAAAAAAATGTACTAAACTTATTATTCAAGGACGAGTGGTAACAATTTGTGAAGAGGCGGAGCCTTATACAGAAGTACAGACTGCTCAAAAAGCTGGGTTTTAGTACAGTTTTTTTAGTATAGTTTTTTTTAGTACAGTTTTTTTTAGTGCAGTTGATACACCTGGTTGGTGCACCTTCTCGTCAGCTGTCCTAATCTAAGATGGTTGTTTAAAGGTGAGTAGGATGCCTGACCGGACCGAAGCACAGCCTAGCTACTCGCTACTCTGGTCCCCTCAGGTCGGCTTTGTTGTTATAAAGTAACCTGTGCCAACCAGAACAACAACTTTACATTGTAGTTAGGTTAGGTTATAGGACTCGCCATTGCTGACGAGTCGGAGGGGACAAATCAACAAGGAAACTCGAGGCAGTCTAACAAAACTGATAGGAGGAACCACAGAGCAAACGCATACGCAAATCCTACCGTGGCGCAATCTAGCGGGGTGAATGAACTACTATTAGCAATAGCTTGACCAACGAGGCTGTTCATCCCAGCAACTTCGAATAACCCACTCACGATTCAACTGAACCATAAACTTGGGAACTACAATTATTGTCATACGATTTTTCCTCGTTATCGTTTTTCTCGTTCTGGTTTTTTCTCGTTTCTCGTTACTTTTTCTCTTTCTTTAACTTATTACATAACAGTTAAAGTAAAAACGTAGAAGTTTGCAAACTCTAAACTTGGTTTGGAACGGAAAACGTAGGAATCGACCAATCAGTGCCTGGTTCAAACATACGGTCGACCGCCATTTTGGCAGAATGTGTCTATCCTAGTGTTTAACAACTTATGACAAGCAAATCGGTGTTAAAATGAGCAATATGGGGCCATTTCGTCGCCAAAAAGCACCGAAGCGGTGAAAAGATTTCAGCTTTTGAACTTGGTTATAACAGTATTAAGGATGAGGCAAACTGTAAGAATATGATACAGAGTTCACAGATAGTTCGAGCACATCTATTACTAGGCATGAATAGTTGATAGGATTTATATAATTCACTCTGTAAAGTGTGCTTTCAACCCTTCCGCTCCCAAACAATACGCTTGATCCGAATATATATAGTTTAAGATTCTGTTTTTCTTACTTGATTTAGTTAGTTATTTTATTTATTCATTACAGATTGTTCATACAACAGGTGGCAACGATTAGTATCATGAAAATTAATTACAATCAAACATACTCAATGAAATTAAACTGTTAGCTTTTTCTTATCTTTGTTATATTCTTTATATCTTCTTCCAATTCATTCCATTCCCGCGTCGTTCTTTGAATGAATGCATATTTACCTACTTCTCTATCCACTTTTTCCACTTCCATTCTCACCCCTCCCCTTGTACTTCTTCGTAATCCCTCTCCAGTTCTATTGCTTAATTCATCCCATCCTGTATATTTGTTCTTAACTCCAACAAAATTGCACATTCTTTCTTTTATTATTATTATTATTATTATTATTATTATTATTATTATTATTATTATTATTATTATTATTATTATTATTATTATTATTATTATTATTATTGGGTTTAACGACGCACTGTAATGACAGCGAAGGTCTATTGGCGTCGGATGGATGATTAATGGGGTGATGGGATGATGAGATGAAGGTTTCCTGGTTAATGGGAAGGATAGTGGGAAGGAAGCGGTCGTGGCCGACTTATTGTGGGAGCCATCCCGGCATTAGCCTAGACTACAGAGGGAAACCACGAAAAACCTCTGTAAAGATGGTCGGCGGCGGGGATCGAACTGGGTCCGAAGTTCCCGTCGCCTACCAGATCACAAGAAGCGAGCGTGCTAACCACTGCGCTAAATGTGCTGGTACATTCTTTCTATATTTGTCTTCGTTTCGCCAAATTTTCCCATCCCATTTCCTCAATCATTCTACTAGGTCTTTCTATAACTTTTTCAACCACATCCTTATCGTTCCTGATAATCTTCCAGCGCTTCTCTCTCCCCGAGACCCTTCTTGCAGCAACCCTTTGGACGTTGACGTATAATGGCAATCTATTTCAGTGTTTTCAATCTGTTTCAAGATAATACGTCAATGAAAAAAGAATGCGGTGAAATTCATTGACGTATTATCACAAAACTGATTGAATTCACAAAAATGAAAATTAATGTCATATAAATTGAAGAGCATAAAATTACCTTGGAGATGTGAACTTCACAATTTTTGAAAACGGAAATAAATGGTAAATATAAATTTCTCGATTTGTGTAGGTATCGCTCACGCATCCCTCTCTCCTAACACCTGACTTGTGACAACAGACGGTTGGATTGGTAGCGGTGAGTTTAGCTTAGCCACAGCTTTGCTAACCAAACCTGCTCAAGCGAGCTGTCGGCTGTCCTAATCTAAGATGGTTGTTTAAAGGTGAGTAGGATGCCTGACCGGACCGAAGCACAGCCTAGCTACTCGCTACTCTGGTCCCCTCAGGTCGGCTTTGTTGTTATAAAGTAACCTGTGCCAACCAGAACAACAACTTTACATTGTAGTTAGGTTAGGTTATAGGAGTCGCCATTGCTGACGAGTCGGAGGGGACAATTAGACAAGGAAACTCGAGGTACACTAACAAAACTGATAGGAGGAACCACAGAGCAAACGCATTCGCAAATCCTACCGTGGCGCAATCTAGCGGGGTGAATGAACTACTATTAGCAATAGCTTGACCAATGAGGCACAGTGCATCCCAGCAACTTCGAATAACGTGGCCATCTGAAGACAATATCATTAGGAAAACCAGCAGTAAAGTCCCCACAATATCAACTAAACAAAGCGCTGTCGTACCGCGTAATGAGAACACTGAAACCAAGGTCAGTGTGAAAGTGTGTCCGACGGGTGGCTGTGGATAAACATGTTCCCGACTCGGTTGGAGTTCGAGACATGGGTGGTCCAGTGGCTAGCACACTGAACCGTCATGGTCTGATCTTTGCCATTGTGGTTTCCCTCTGTCGTTCAGGTTGATACCGGGATAGTTCATTAACATCAGGCCACGACCGACTCATTCCCACGATACGAAAACATTAAATAAAATGACCTTTTATCCCTTCATCTCATCCATCATTCACCGACGCCAATATATCGTATAGTCATCAGT
The DNA here is from genome assembly GCA_907164805.1 of Brachyptera putata. Lineage (NCBI taxonomy): Eukaryota > Metazoa > Arthropoda > Insecta > Plecoptera > Taeniopterygidae > Brachyptera > Brachyptera putata. Next base: position 15,036,997 of record OU015474.1, read on the forward strand.
ACAGTGTGTTAAAACCGGCACATGTAGCGCAGTGGTTAACGCGCTCGCTACATGTGATCCGGGAGGCGAGGTTCGATCCCCGGCGCCGACCATCTTTACAGGGGTTTTTCATGGTTTCCCTCTGTAGTCCAGGCTAATGCGTTACTCTGCGTATACTGCGTTATTCTGATTGCGATATCGGATGTTGAAAATCGGACCAATCAGGGACGAGTCCGATGCGATTCTCGATTATTGAGCTCGGCTCTACTTTTTGCGATTTCGGAATGCGATATTACCGGAAGTTGTGTGTGTTTCTTCTTAATTCATAGTGTACAGTCTCTTATCCCAGCTCTAAAGTTATTTATATTTCTAAACACATGAGGCTCTACATCTACTCTTAAGATGGCAGTCTGAAAATCGCATTACGAAATCGGATTCCGGTGTCCGAATCGCATACCGTTTAGTATGGAAGCCCAGCTTTAGTATCAACCCATACGACAGAGAGCACCACCACGCACCTCTCTGGCAGGATGGTCGACCTCCTGATGAGTGACGGTTCAGCACGCTAGCCACTGGTCCACCCAACTCAACCTTCATTATTCGGTGGATGCAAATATAGCCGCCCCAGTGGCTCATTCAATTATCGCTAGCGGTAGTTACTGAAGTCACCGTTGGGCCTGGGTTCGAGTCCCGCATAAGGCATGGGTTTTCATAAACACCCTTTCACCTATCACCACCTCATCGTTTCGTTATCCGTCGCTCATTCGTACCCCCGTATAACCTAGCTGTTGGTGGGGTCGGTAAGCAACATAAAAAAAAATATATATATATATATATATATATATATATATATATATATATATATATATATATATATATATATATACATGAGCAACAATTTTTCACATTTTTCTGAGTAGCTCTTTCATCGCTCCCCCCTCCTTCTTCCTTCCCCCCCCCCCCCCCCCCCTAATCCATCTTCCTCTCATCCCAACAATTATCTTATTTTCCTAGCGAATATTTCAATCAATGTCTCTTCCTGTAAACCCTTCTCCACTTCATCCCACGTATTCCTGTCTTTATTCCCGCCTAAGTGTGCCTCTATTTCCGTCTGGCTTGGGGAGCCGTCCCTATAAATACCTCCTCCATGGGACGTGGTGATGCTTCGAACTCGATCGTCCTCGTGGTCGATCGATCGCACAGCTCAACGCGCGCGATCAATCGACTTTCTGTGTGGGCGTAGACCGAGGGGCGAACAACTAAAAAAATCAGGTACCGGTATACATTTTTAAAAAAGTGAAAAAAATAATTCATGAAAATCCAAAAAAATCACGCGAATCAAAAAAATCACACGAATCAAAAAAATTACCCGAATCAAAATAAATCAAGCGAAACCAAAAAAATCACGCGAAAAAAAATCAATAATCAATTGTACAAAAACGTATTAGTTGTTCACCCCTCGGCGTAGACACAGCTGATGCAGTCGGCCAAACCAAACGACGCTATCCTGAGATCGATACTCTGAGAACCAGGTCGTGAGAGTTCACGGCGTGACGGCTTACACGCAGTGATATTGACGACTCGAAACAGTCGGACGGCAGTGTTGAAGGATACGGGAGACGGTCGCTCGATGATTCTCTCAGCCGGCTCATCAACAAACAGCTGTTGTCTTGACGCTACGTCGCAGGTGTGGTCGGTAAAGGAGTTCAAGTCAACAGTCTCGGTAGCAGCCGGTAAAGAAGTTCATGACACGTGGAGCAGTAGCGACATGCAGATAAAGAAGGAATTATCGGCTTATTTTATTCATGAATTGATTATCAATGCATTGTTCACTAATTGATAACTACTAGGAAAACGCCATATATGCGTTGTTAGACGAGCGGATAGTAATAGTATGGGTAGTAATGGTTAAGAACTCCTTCGAGTGGTACCAATTTAGCACATTTCATGTTTTTTCTTCAAAATGGCTGACCCGATCTAGCAGATTTTATTTAGAAATGTGTATCAAAATGTAATTCAATTTCATGCAAAATTTCATTGATTTGGAAAATGAATTCTTTTGTTTTTTTCCGCCATGTTATTCTAATGGGTATTTTTGAAATTTGTAAAATTCATAAAAAATAAAGTTACCCACCGATGATGCCACAAAACTATACAGATCTAAGTTAGATGAGGAACCATATTGAAAAGAAGTTTGAAGTTGATAGCTGTAGCCGTTTGACCTGTGGAGAACAGACAAAAAATATACAAAAAAAACATAAAAACGAACACCAATTTTTTTCAGTCTGTCAAATTGAATCCTCGCTGAAGCTCGTCTAAAAAACAATTTCATTTTTTCAAGTAAATGTCTGCCTGGTCCCAGCGGAGGGGGGGGGGGAGGGGGAGTGCACCCCCTTGACCCCCCCCCCCCTGCCGACGCCCATGCCCACCCCACGTGTCTAGCATAAGTGCTGGCTCGCCGGTCAAACCGCTCGACCCAATTACTTGACTCGGCCGTGACCTTGAGGTCGTTACACAACACTGCATGACTTCTTCAACCCTGCCACATTAAGAGGCCACGGGACGCGATTCACAGGAATAGCAGTTTATTGGTGACTTCTGAACGGTGTGAGATACCGGAATTGTGGAAACAATGAAATGCGGATATTTTCAATGCCCTCAATCTATAGCTTCTATTAAGTAATTAGGCGAGCTTTAGCGAGGATTCAATTTGACAAACTGAGAAAAATTGGTGTTCGTTTTTATGTGTTTTTTTTCATGTTTTTTTGTCGGTTCTCCACAGGTCGAACGGCTACAGCTATCAACTTCAAACTTTTTTTCAATATGGTTCCTCATCTAACTTAGATCTGTATAGTTTTGTGGCATTATCCGGGAGTAACAATTTTTTTATGTATTTTAGGAATTTCAAAAATACCCATCAAAAATACCCATAACACAGCGGAGAATAAAGAAAATATTTTTATTTTCCAAAAAAATGAAATTTTGCGTGAAGTCGAATTACATTTTGATACACATTTCTGGAAATTATCATCTTGATCGTGTCAGCCATTTCGAAGAAAAAACATAAAATGTGCTAAATTGGTACCACTCGAAGCAGTTTTTACCCATACTATTACTATCCGCTCGTCTAACAACGCATATAGGGCGTTTTCCTAGTAGTGAAAACATTGTCAGTATAGACCTACATAAAAATACAGATTTGTATGCACAGAATACAAATTAATTAGAACAGTTAATCAAAAAGATCGTTTGTAGGTGGCAAAGAACTTCATATCTGTAAAATAATAGGCATTTGCCAGTAAAATTTCTTCGATCGTACTTTTGAATTCATTTATGTTTTCTATGCAAAAAAACTGACATTCCGGTAAATCTTCTCCCATGTACTCGAGCGCATATGGGAGTAGATTTGGTGAAATATCAGGTTTTCGGTGATAATTTTCGCATAGGGGCGAGCGAGTCCAGGTTTTCAAACTCGAGTCCGAATCGAGTCCAATTCTTCATAAAACTAGGAAAACGCCATGTATGCGTTGTTAGACGAGCGGCGTGTAAAAATGTGTAAAAACTGCTTCGAGTGGTGCCAATTAGCACATTGTATGGTTTTTCTTCAAAATGGCTGACCCGATCAAGCTGAACATTTCCAGAAATGTGTATCAAAATGTAATTCAACTTCACGCGAACTTTCATTATTTGGAAAATTAAACTATTTTTTGTTTTTTCCGCTGTGTTATTCTGATGGGTATTCTTGAAATTTCTAAACTTCATAAAAATAAAGTTACCACCCGATAATGCCACAAAACTTTACAGATCTAAGTTAGATGAGGAACCCACTGGGAAAAAGTTCGAAGTTGATAGCTGTAGTCGTTTGGCCTGTGGAGAACCGACAAAAAAACATAAAAACGGTAACCATTTTTTTTCAGTATGTCAAATTGAATCCTCGCTAAAGCTCGTCTAATTATCGAGTGCTTATTCAAACATAAATGATTATCAGGAGGTTTTCAGGCACTGACAGTAGACCTATACAAAACTTCAACATCAAATTATATGTGCTAGTTAGGTGTTATAGTCATCAATAAAGCATTCTCAATGAATACAGATAAAGAACCAATACAAAGGAATAAATGAAAAATGATGAAGGGCATATTAATTCTTGAACAAAATATATAGGGCCTATATTGATTCAATCAGACGAGATTTAGTGAGGATTCAGTTTGACATACTGAAAGAAATTGGTGTTCGTTTTTCTTTTTTTTTTTCTTTTTTTCATGCTTTTTGTCGGTTCCCCACAGGTCAAACGGCTACAGCTATCAACTTGAAACTTTTTTTCATTATGGTTCCTCATCTCACTTAGTTCTGTAGGCCCTATAGTTTTTGGCATTATCGGGTGGTAACTTTTTTTTTTATGAATTTTAGAAATTTCAAAAATATCCATTAAAATAACACAGTGGAAAAAAAAGAAAATATTTTTATTTTCATGGTTTCCCTCTGTAGTGTAGGCTAATGCCGGGATGAAGATATGAAGAGATGAAGATACAATAAGTCGGTCATTCAGTGAAAATATGAAGTCTCATTTGGAGAGATTATTTTGAGCTTTTAAGGAACTATGAGATGATATTTCTCAAACATGGTCCATCAGATTTGACCCAAAAGCTATACAGTTCCAAGTTGGATAAGTCTGCGTATACAGTATAAGTGTCATGTCGATCGGTCAAACCCTGCGACCTGTGCAGTGCTTACAAACAAACAAAACAACAGTGAGACAAAGCTCCGTAAGAATTGGATAGAAATCTTCGCTACGCTCATCTAATGAAGTTTTTGAAAATATCTGTTTTTTCCGTATTTTAATTTTGATCTCTCGTACCGTTCGAAAGCTTTCTCCGAGAAGACACCCTCGGTAGCTCGGTCAGCTGAGGCACCGCTTCAGAAACTGAAGTCACTGGGTTCGAGTCCCGCATATATGGCATGGGTTCTTGTAAGCGTCCTTTCACCTATCATCTCTTCACAGTTTCATTATCACCCGCTCATTCGTACCCCCGTATACCCTAGCTGTTGGTGGGGTCGTTGAGCAAACAATAGAAGTGGAGTCGACTCCCGTGCGCTCTTAACGTATGTAAACCACCGAAATGTTGTTTGCGATTTGTTCTAATCTGTTGGAAGAGGCCCAGAATACGCGCCGTTGTTTTCACAATGAGTGCGGTCCACTGATGAGCTCGGTATAAAGCAGGCAGTTTCGACTCGTGCTGAACTGTATCCAATCACAGCTGTCATCTTGTTCCGGCGTGAAGCTCCGGTAATACCAGGTGAGGTCTCACACAACATGGACTAATAATCACTAATTCACACAGCCTACAAGGAATGCGAAGATATTCTTCATTTATAATTAGATGAGCGTAGCGAAGATTTTCATTCCATATACCAAAAAATTTTGGGCTTTTTTTTTTTTTTTGTTGTTTTTTGTGTGTAATTTTGTACGGGGCATACAGGTCAGGAAAAAGTTTCAATCAACTCAAAACCTTTTTTACAAATTGGTGTTTACCAGAATAGATTGGGATTGCTTTCAGAAAAATCGGTCGGACGGTTTTTCCGGAAAAAAAATAGAAAGTATGGAAATTCCCCATAAGAATAGGTCAGGGGAGAAATACTTGGAATTCTTTTTTTCAAAAGCTCTCAAATTTATACTGAATGTGGAAAGATCTATCATACCTATTTTAAGCGATTTATGGAACTGGGCAAACGCAGGATGTGCGTTGTACGATGAGCGAGATGTCTATATAAAGTATAATCGAAAACTCTACAAACCTTGATCATTTGAAATGAACTTCATCCGATGTCAATGAATCTAGAAAGCCGTGACTTCGACAATGCAACATTTTTCAACTAATATTTCTGTCATTCTGATGAATAAAATACATTTATTATATTATTTTCTCCAAAACGGCTGGTCCGAATATCAAACCAAATTTTTATTCATGTGTATTATTCTTGTGTTCACCTTTGTGGAAAATTTGAATCATATTGAAGAGATTTTATTTCTCATTTTTTTCCGCTCAGCCAAATCTTATGGGGTTTTTAGAAACTTCTAAATGATGTTTCTCAAAAATGGTCCAACCGATTAGACCTCAAAACTATACAGTTCCAAGTTGGATAAGTTTGCATATAAAAAAAAGTTTCATGTCGATCGGTCAAACCCTGCAACCTGTGCAGTGTTTAAAAAAAAAAAAAAAAAAAAAAAAAAAAAAAAAAACGCACAGACAAAGTTCCGTAAGAGTTCAGTGAAAATCTTCGCTACACTCATCTAACAATCGGATGTGAAATAACGAAGAAAACGCATTTCTAATGTACTTTTTTACACATTTATAAAAGCAATTAAGAAAGCAATTAAGAAACTATTAAATGTGAGCAACAAGTGTCACCAATAAATTAAAACGTTTAAAATCTGTGATGGATATGAAGAAGGCACTGGTATAATTGTTTGGAAACCAAGGTCCATATACCAACAGATAGCCGCGGTTTTTAAACCTTTGAAATGATCCATGGCCTGTATATGTACATTGAGCTGACAAAATGTTCTTAATTCTACATTTCCATACTTCTAAGCTCATCTCACAACGCATTTAAGGCGTTTTCCTAGTTTTTATATTTTGTTGTGGTTTACTTGCTATTGTTATGAATCGAGGGGTTAACAACTCTAGTATACACCTGATTGTTGATTTTTTCTATTTTTCCCGTTTTTATTTTTCTTTATTTCTCGTGTTCTTTTTTATTCTTCATGATTTTATTCTCATTTTTGTGATGTTCACGATTTTTTAAATCTTTTTATTTTTCTCGATTTTATTTTCTCATATGTATATATATGTATATATATATATATATATATATATATATATATATATATATATATATATATATATTAGTGATGCCTTCGGGTACCCGGGCACCCGGGTCGGGTACGGGTAATGCATTACCCGGGTAATATTCTGTTGCCCGGGTACAGGTCCCAGGTAATAGTGCTAATCAGTACCTATAATATAGAAAATAACTTTTATAAATCACTCAAGCTACCGAGAGAAATTCAACTTCGCATTCTACATAAGTTTTTTCACCCACCTTCCCAGACCTCCCTCAACTTGGCATAATGCGCTCGTCAAATCTAGTCGCACCACCTACCGTTATCTGTGGTCACACGTGCTGTGTACTGAATCCCTCTCCTGTCAACCGCTCCCTAGTTGCCGTGCCAAATACTATTCTTTACCGAGAACTGAGAAGCATATAGCCTATAGTCATATAGTTTTTAGTTTTTAGTTTAATATAATTTTTTAAATTACCCGGGTAATACCCGGGTAATTTCGGCGGGTACCCGGTTCCTAATTTATTATCCGAAGGCATCACTAATATATATATATATATATAATTTAATGGGATTTTCCGTGATTTTTCAAAATTTTATAATTTTTTTTTTAAATTTCTCATGATTTTTCCTTCTTTTTATTTTCCGTGATTTCTTTTGATTTTTTTCAAAATGTACACCTGATTTTTCCTCGTTATGAATATTCAAACAGCCCGTTTCTTCACAGTACGGTCCCATCTGCCTAGAGCGATTTAGCGGATTCCCTGTGAACTAGGACGGTGCCGGTGACATCGTTGAGCTTACAAAATCTATCATTCTCGTGAAAGACAAATGCAACCTCAAACATGATAATTCTACTGAGTCGTGTATAGCATTGTTGTTTTTTATAGTTCACAAAAATAGATTTATAAATACATCTATTTATGTTTTTTTTTTATCCTTTGTATAATGATGAACTTTGCATCTGCTGTCATTGGAAGAAGTGAACATTGCCTAAGAGACTTAGTTCAAAGTGAAAGACATCAACATTCGTGTGGTTGGATTATTCCTAATACCAATGTTGGTATTGTCCGGACATATCGCATTAACGGTTTATACTTATAATGTGTTCCGGACTTCCGGCCACTGAAGACTTTTATCTGCGGCGAAGATGTGTGGTCACAGACAGCGTAGACCCGGTGTCAAAGTTCATTGCTTTAATTTAAAATAATAATAAGTTGGGGTGGTAAGATCGCCCTTGTGGTGCCCCGTCCGAACGATCCTACTCTCATCCATAGCCTCAAGTGGGGAACAATGATTTTGTATCAACCTTCGATGTTATTAAAAAAAATATATAGGCTAATACATGTTCTTTATTCATCGAATGAATAGGAATAATAACAGAAAATGGTTGCATTGTTATAGCACGGCTACCTAGATTCGTTGGTATCGAATGAAGTTCATTTTAAATGATCAAGGTGTGTAGAGTTTTAGATTTTACTTTATAGACATCTCACTCACCGTACAACGCATGCACTGCGTTTGCCTAGTATAATTAGATGAGTGCAGCGAAGATTTTCATTCCATGTACCGTAAAGTTTTGGGCTTGGTTTCCATGTTTTTTTTCTTGTTGTTTGTTTGTGTGTAATTTTGTACGCGGCTACAGGTCAGGGAAAATAACCAATCAACTCGAAACTTTTTTCTCGAATTGGTGTTATACCAGAGTAGGTTAGAATTGTTCTTCAGAGAAATCGGTTCAACGGTAATATGACCGACTCAATAATGTCGACGACCAAACTATCGCGGCAATAGTACCGCGAGAGACATAACATCGTGGGTACATAATATCGCGGAGGCCAAATAACCGCGGACAAAATCACCGCGGTCAAAATGATCGCGGACAAAAGAGCGCGGTCAAAATGATCGCGGACAAAAGAGCGCGGCGTACATATGATCGCGGGCAATAAGATCGCGGTGACCAAATGATCGCGGTCAAAAAGAGCGCGGCGACCATATGATCGCGGGCAATAAGAGCGCGGCGACCATATGATCGCGGGCAATAAGAGCGCGGCGACCATATGATCGCGGGCAATAAGATCGCGGCGACCATATGATCGCGGGCAATAAGAGCGCGGCGACCATATGATCGCGGGCAATAAGATCGCGGCGACCATATGATCGCGGGCAATAAGAGCGCGGCGACCATATGATCGCGGGCAATAAGAGCGCGGCGACCATATGATCGCGGGCAATAAGATCGCGGCGACCAAATGATCGCGGGCAATAAGATCGCGGCGACCAAATGATCGCGGACAAAAAGATCGCGGTCAAAAAGAGCGCGGCGACCATATGATCGCGGGCAATAAGAGCGCGGCGACCATATGATCGCGGGCAATAAGATCGCGGCGACCAAATGATCGCGGGCAATAAGATCGCGGCGACCAAATGATCGCGGACAAAAAGATCGCGGGCAAAAAGATCGCGGGCAATAAGGTCGCGGCGACCAAATGATCGCGGACAAAAAGATCGCGGGCAATAAGATCGCGGCACCATATGATCGCGGGCAATAAGATCGCGGTGACCAAATGATCGCGGGCAAAAAGATCGCGGGCAAAAAGATCGCGGGCAATAAGGTCGCGGCGACCAAATGATCGCGGACAAAAAGATCGCGGGCAATAAGATCGCGGCGACCATATGATCGCGGGCAATAAGATCGCGGCGACCATATGATCGCGGGCAATAAGATCGCGGCGACCATATGATCGCGGGCAATAAGATCGCGGCGACCATATGATTGCGGGGAAAAAGATCACGGGCAATAAGATCGCGGCGACCATATGATCGCGGGCAAAAAGATCGCGGCGACCAATTCTGATCGCTCGTTCTCACCCGTGGTCGCCCGAGCATTGTGCATCATTTAGGCGGCGATTGCCGGTAAACGGCGGGTCGGATCGAAACGAGGGTGGCACCGTTGGATGCACAGCGACGAAACACGCATTCATGTACCGGGTTTGACCGGGATTCGAACCACCGCTCTACGACCATCGCTGCATATCGTTGAACACGGTGGTGCCCATAAGAGACACACGGGTGAACTTTGCAGGAGAACGGCCGGTCGGATCGGGCTGATTCGACCACACGGGTGTAGAGGGGCACGATCCGCGTCTTTTAACATCCGTGCGGCTGCTTTACGTCGCGGCGTTCGGAAATGGGGGCTCGGACTAGATATCATTTTTTAGCCTAGTCGTGTTTTCCCTATACCCGAGATTTGCATACTTTCACCGGCGATTGCCGGCGAACGGCGATTCGGATCGAGACGGAGGTGGCACCGGTGGATGCACATCGACGAAACACGCATTCGTGTACCGGGTTTGACCGGGATTCGAACCACCGCTCTACGACCATCGCTGCATATCGTTGAACACGGTGGTGCCCAGAAGAGACACTCGGGTGAACTTTGCAGGAGAACGGCTGGTCGGTTCGGGCTGATTCGACCACGGGCGGATAGAGGAGAACGATGCGCGTCTTTTATAGCCAATGCGGCCGCGTTCCATTGCGGCGTTCGGAAACGCGGGCTCGGACAAGATTGCTGTTTTCGGTCTAGACGTGTTTTCCCTATACCCGAACGGTGCATCGTTCACAAGGCGATTACCGGCGAACGGCCGGTTGGATCGAGATGATTCGACCACAGGCGTGTAGAGGGGCGCCGTGCGCGTCTTTTTTGGCCCATGCGGCCGCGATCCGTCGCGGCGTTCGGAAACGCAGCCTCGGAATAGATCCCTCGTTCTCACCCGCGGTCGCCCTATGCCCGAGCATTGTGCATCGATTGCCGGCGAACGGCGGATTCGACAAGCGTAATTTAAGTTATGGTTCGGGTATCCGTCGCCATGTATTATATACTATCAATGGCGGTCTGTTTCGTCCGCGATCATATGTACGCCGCGACCGCGATCTCATTGCCCACAATCACATGGTCGCCGCGATCTTATTGCCCGCGATCATATATTCGCCGCGATCTTATTGCCCGCGATCATATGGTCGCCGCGATCTTATTGCCCGCGATCATATGGTCGCCGCGATCTTATTGCCCGCGATCATATGGTCGCCGCGATCTTTTTGCCCGCGATAATATGGTCGCCGCGATCTTATTGCCCGTGATCTTTTTCCCCGCAATCATATGGTCGCCGCGATCTTATTGCCCGCGATCATATGGTCGCCGCGATCTTATTGCCCGCGATCATATGGTCGCCGCGATCTTATTGCCCGCGATCATATGGTCGCCGCGATCTTTTTGCCCGCGATCATATGGTCGCCGCGATCTTATTGCCCGTGATCTTTTTCCCCGCAATCATATGGTCGCCGCGATCTTATTGCCGCGATCAATGGTCGCCGCGATCTTATTGCCCGCGATCATATGTTCGCCGCGATCTTATTGCCCGCGATCATATGTTCGCCGCGATCTTATTGCCCGCGATCATAGGTCGCCGCCCTCTTATTGCCCGCGATCATATGGTCGCCGCGATCTTATTGCCCGCGATCATATGGTCCCGCGATCTTATTGCCCGCGATCAAGGTCGCCGCGATCTTTTTTGCCCGCGATCATATGGTCGCCGCGATCTTTTTCCCGCGATCATATGGTCCCGCCCATCCCTTATTTCCCGCGATCATATGTCGCCGCGATCTTTTTGCACGCGATCTTTTTGTCCGCGATCATATGGTCACCGCGATCTTTTGCACGCGATCTTTTGCTGCGATCATATGGTCGCCGCGATCTTTTGCCCGCGCTTTTTTTCCGCGATCATATGGTCGCCGCGATCTTTTTGCCCGCGATCTTTTTGTCCCGATCATATGGTCGCCGCGATCTTTTTGCCCGCGATCATATGGTCGCCGCGATCATATGGTCGCCGCGATCTTTTGTCCGCGATCATATGGTCGCCGCGATCTTTTTGCACGCGATCTTTTTGTCCGCGATCATATGGTCGCCGCGATCTTTTTGCACGCGATCTTTTTGTCTGCGATCATATGGTCGCCGGGATCTTTTTGCCCGCGATCTTTTTGTCCGCGATCATATGGTCGCCGCGATCTTTTTGCCCCGGATCTTTTTGTCCGCGATCATATGGTCCCGCGATCTTTTTGCCGCGATCTTTTTTTCCGCGATCATATTGGGGCGCCGCGATCTTTTTGCCCGCGATCATATGGTCGCCGCGATCTTTTGTCCGCGATCTTTTTGCCCGCGATCATATGGTCGCCGCGATCATATGGTCGCCGCGATCATATGGTCGCCGCGATCTTTTGTCCGCGATCATATGGTCGCCGCGATCTTTTTGCCCGCGATCTTTTTGTCCGCGATCATATGGTCGCCGCGATCTTTTTGCCCGCGATCATATGGTCGCCGCGATCTTTTGTCCGCGATCTTTTTGCCCGCGATCATATGGTCGCCGCGATCATATGGTCGCCGCGATCTTTTGTCCGCGATCATATGGTCGCCGCGATCTTTTTGCCCGCGATCTTTTTGTCCGCGATCATATGGTCGCCGCGATCATATGGTCGCCGCGATCTTTTTGCCCGCGATCATATGGTCGCCGCGATCTTTTTTGCCCGCGATCTTTTTGTCCGCGATCATATGGTCCGCAGGATCCTTATTGCCCGCGATCTTTTTGTCCGCGATCATATGGTGCGCCGCCGATCTTTTTTCCCGCGCCTCTATTTGGGTCGCGGATATTTTGGTCTCTGCGTGACCTTATGTACGCGCGATCATTTCACCCACTCGATATTATTGCCGCGAGATTATTGTCCGCGGTCTTATGTCCGCGCTCTTTTTGCCGCGATCTTTTTGCCGGCTACCTTTTTCAAAAGATTTCAAATTGATACAGAATATGAAAACAACTATCATACACACTTTCAATAATTTGTACAACAATCGGATGAGACATAACGAAGAAAACGCAATAAAAGTATACATTTCATCAAATATCAGGATCAAAACATGTAATGCAAAGTGTATATGCGACAGGTTGCTCTATAAATAGCAACAAGTTGCAGGTAAGGTTTTCCAGCGTTTGAAGTAGTCCAAGGTCTGTAGATGTAGATTGAGCTGACAGAGTATTTTTAATCCCAGATGTCCATACTTGTACGCTCATCTCACAACGCATGTACTGCGTTTTCCTAGTGATAGTCTTTTGGTATAATATAAGTTTTATTTCCATTAATTGCACATTACATATGACACAGTGTGAATACATATGACAAGGTATGAACACATACCCTATAGGATATATACCATTGAGGGTGTATAGACAGGTTGTTTACCATATATAACTTATTAAAAAATAAGTTAATAATATAAACAATAAATTTAATAATCAAATGAGTTGGTATAATATACTGGGAGTTATTATCACCTTGTGATGTGTGCATATATTAGACTAACTACTGGAATATTTCAAAACTTTTTTTGTGAAAAATTGATATTAATATCATTAATAAAAAATACATGCTAATAAATTATAATATAGATTGGTATAGAATAAACAAAAGTTGTTATAATAATAATTGATATATATATAAAATTTTAAATAGTTAATAAGGATAATAATCCTGGTACAACTAATGCTAACATCATGCTATTGATATTTATAATAGCAATAATTATAATAATTGGTAGAATTTTCCAATTTTTTTTCTCATTTTTTGGTTGTAGGATATAATTTAGTTTTTAATTCCTGTAGCCATTCCCTTTAATCTTCTGGAATAATCGTCAAGATAGTCTTCTACTGTATAATATGCTTTTTAGTCAAGAGATCTTTTAAGTGTTTTTGCAAGTCACTACATCATGATAGTAACTTATTTCATCAATGTGAAGAGTCAACATGTGTTCCAGTTTTCTAGGAAGCCATGGTCCCCGAAGACATGTCACTCATCACGCTGGCCGTGATAGCAGTGTTGCTGGCAGCAGTTCCAGACAGTGGTAAGTGCAGCTATCTGCAGTTATCTACACGGGCAACACTGACAGCCTGGTCATTTCGTCACACATTTTACATTTTCATTTACAAAGTATATAATAAAGTAATTAGACGAGCTTTAGCGAGGATTCAATTAAACATACTGCAGGGATTGGTGTTCGTTTTATGTTTTTTTTTCTATGTTTTTGTCGGTTCTCCACAGGTCAAAACCCGGGTACAGCTATCAACGTTTAAACATTTTTCAATATGGGGTTTCCCCATCTAACTTTGATCTGTATAGCTTTATTGGCATTATCGGGTGGTAACTTTTTTTTTAGAAATTTTAGAAATTTCAAAAAAACCCATTAGAACAACCCTGGCCTTCAGCCTTCCGGGGGGCGAAAG